>VZRV01005742.1:1700128-2107600 GCA_013398115.1 Falcunculus frontatus | reverse complement strand
GGGTTTCCCCTTCCCCCTCCCGGCCGCCTTCGCCTCCTGCCCGCGCTGCCGCCGCCGCGGCAGGTCTGGTGCCGCCTCGGGACACCTTAAAGGAGCCGCACCTACGCAGCCCCCGCACGCCCCGAGCGGCGCTGCCCGGCCCGGCGCATCCCGCCCGGCCCCGCCCCGCGCGGAGCCGGCGCCGCCTCCCGCCCCTTCCCCCGCCGAAGGTAACGCGCGGGGCGGCTCCCGGGGCCGACCGTGCCCCGGGCACGGCACAGCCACGAGCAGGGAAGGGGATGGGGGCAGCCTCGGGCACAGAAGAAGTTCAGATTCCCCCCGCCCACCCCCGCCGAAAACAAATGAACACACAAAACCCCCGCGCGTGTTTCCACCGGCATTCCCGCCGGAGCGAGGAGACAGCGCTTCGCCGGATGATTCGCATCGCCCGTGGCCTGGCCGTGCTCCAGGCGTGGACCAAATCTCCAGGAGAAGCATCCTCAAGTCCTCGCTCCTGCATAGTGCACAGACAAATGCTGCAGGAGCAACTCCGCATGGCCATGTCAGCTTTATGTCACACCACGAGAGGAGTGGTAGGGGAAGAAGGGGAAGAACACTGCACGGGAAAAGGGAAGGTGGACTTGGAAGAAGTAGCACTACCACCTCCCAGCAAAGCTCCAGCTATTCCTAGGTTTGATTCACTGAGTTATGAGGATTGAATGAGACGTAAGAAATTTCATTTCCAAACAGTGTATTGAATATATTAACCTCATTGCAAGCAGGTCTGCAGTGGGATAATAAAACTCTCTAGGAAGACCCTTGATGTACTTCCTGACACAGGATTTATGTGCGCTCCGCACTGTTATCAGCCAAACAGGTTCGGGCGCTCGCAGCCGCCATCAGTTTAACCACAAGGCATGTCACTGGGTTTGCCCCATTTTGCGTCCCTCAGGGCAAACTGACCAAAAGTCCAACAACAGGAATGTCCTATGGATTGCACTAAATCTGTTTTAGTCCACTTTTATGTGTACGAGGTCTGTAAAGACAAATTTTCAATAATGCAAAGCAAAACTGGTTTACATTGCGAAAAGAAGCTCCTGGTTATATGAATACGGTGTATCTATGTCAGCAGCAACCAAACTGGCAAGATTTTCTTCTAAAACTGATGAGAATAGATGAGACATTATAACACCCAGAAGTTAGAAAAAAAATCTAGTGTTTTAACACCAATCAGACATTAATTTTCACAGAGAAAAACGAATTAGTGTCCTACTTCAAACACATTTAGAAAGCAATCATAACTGTGGAATCAATAACAGTGAATACTTTTGAATATGCACAAATTTCTTCAAGCTGTACCCAGCCAACCATTTCTCTTCCTGTTGCGACCTCATGCCTCATTCTGCACTTCATGAAAGAAAAATGCATTAGCACCTCCAGAGTTAAAACCCCACCACAAAAACAGTGAAGAGGCCTGAGATAATCCTTGAATCCTAGTGAGACGTTCGAGATTTCAATAAATTAGATTTGGGGTTGTTCTTTTATAATTGATTAAATAAAGAGGAGTCACATGCAGGGCTGAAAATGAGCCTCAAGAGTTCATTTTTTCACCTCTGTTCTCAGAGAGGGTCAAATATAAGTAAGACCCTAAATAGCAGGCATTTTGTAATCCCATTTCTATCCATTTCTCATGACTGGAATTTCACACTGTCTTTAGGTAACCTGTTCCAGCTCCTATATATAGTCAGATTTCTTTTTTTTTAAGCCTAGACTAAGTAATCTTCTGGAAGAAAACCACCCTCACCACCAATAAATGCCTTTTTAAAAATTCCTTCTGTAGTATCAATACTTGACAGACTCACATTGTACCAAATTACATATTTTAATTGATTGCATCTCTTAAAAAAGCAAATCCACACATCGACCAGTAGGCCACTCTAAAGGAAATAAATGGGTTCACTTATTCTGTGAATGTATGTCCACACATATATTTTATGTATACATGTATTTATTTACTTGTGTCATTCTTATGTATCCCTCTGTTTATATAGGATATATAATATTTCCTCTAATATTTAATTATAAAACATAATTTTTAGAGCATTTCTATGGCCATATGTATTATCTAGCAACATAAATTAATCAATTTACTTTATAATTGGCAACAAATATATACAAGGTGTACAGAAGGTAAGTAAAGCATTTTCCTAATTCCCAGAGAGTTTTCTCTACTCAAGATGAGTCTTTCTGTTCATTAGTGCAATAGGAGGTTTCTAGATTCACACACACTTTTGCTTAGGTAATTTTAAGAAAAGGGCCAGTAAAATTTTACGCCATGTCGAAATCTTGTGAATGCTGGCTGCTAATTTCAAATTCACATGCAGAGAAATTCTAAGTACAGCAGTGGATTAAAGCTCTGAAGCTTGAATGACCTTAACATGTGATCGTGAGATGAGCCTACGTAAAACAATTTAAAGCTTTTGTGCCTCAGTTACCCCATCTTTAATGAGCCTCTAAGACTTTCAATCACTATAAAGAAATTTTTATCCTTTGAGAAGAACAGAGTCATTCTACTGTAGGTACCTATAGTGAAAGTACATTAGAGCTTCAAAGGCTTGTTCAATTTGTACTGTCTCAGATACTTCATAACATAATGTTTAGTTGCCAGTGCTTTCTTACTTCAGAAAAATTGCTGGGAGTGAATGTATACTGCTCTAATTATCTTCCTTAAAATTCATTTAGATCGTAACAATATATAACAGCTGCACGGCTGAGCGAATCTCTTCAAATTGTAAGCCTACAGAATTTCATCAGAATGTCTTGCAAGTAATTGACATCATCTTTAATTCTGCAGATGTTCTTACAAAATGTGTGCTATTAAAGCACCCTTATCGTCCTTGATACTGAGACATACAGACATTCATGTGAGACACACACATATATGTGTATTTGTCAGAAGATGTTTCTAGGAAAAAAAATATGACTTCAACCTCTTCAGATGTGGGGAACAGTACATCTATGAGTATTGTACAGCAGATGTACTTGCTGTGTTTATTCTGTAATATGTAATACCATTTTTAAGACTTACACAAACATGTAATTTCTGGGAGAACAGAACTACCCCAAGCACAAAATTACAGATGCTGCCTGAGTTCGAGGCCCAGGAGTTGATCATGAAACCTCCAACAAAAAAGTAAAGGTTCTACAGAACTGATACTTGTGATTCAGCAGATGGCACTCTTCCCTCGAAGTGACTAAAACCAGTGCTGCCTCCGATGCAAGGGACTATGCACTTTGCAAGATTATTCAGAAGAACTTGAACTTCTGTGAGTAGTGAAGATCCCAGGCACTTCTCTCCAAGGGCAGAGGTACGCACATGACGTCTTGGATGTGTTGTGGGGGCAAACGCTCTCTCTGCACAAACCTTTTTGAACTCCAAATGACTCTCCCCTTTCCTGATCTCCAAACTACCGTGTAGCCTTCCAGTTATCTGCAGCGCTGGCTGCCAGGAATACCTCTGTGTGTGTTACACGGTCACACACGCTCGTGTCTGCAGAAACTCACAGAGTTTATCGTTCCGAGGCTGGCAGCCAGGATTACTGAATCACTACCTTTATTCTATAGGCTACAACTAAGCTTCCATTGACATCATGGGGATTATAGAGGTATAACTGAGTTTCAAGAACTCTTTCTTCCAGACTGTTTAGGGCACCGTGGAAGTGATCGGTTGCATTATTTAGTAAACTGTCTGAAAACGCTATTATAAATATTTTTTCTAAGTGTGCTGAAATTAAATGGAAAAATATGAGGAATTATGTATACATCTCTCTTTGTATATTTGTCTCTAAGTATATTCCAAATATGTGGGCCTTAACTGTGGTAGGAATCCTAGCTGAAGTCAATAAACATACCTGATAGCAGAATAGTATATTATTTCAATGGTATTTTCATTAGTAAATAAACTGGGGTTTTCTACATTAGATCTGAACAAGCACTGAAATTTTTAGAAGAAGGAGCACTGTAAAGAACAGCTGAATATAAAATGTGCATAAATAGTAAAAGCTTGAAAACCTACATTTGCCATATAATTAATTGGGATAATTATTATGAGCAAATGAGAAATGTTATGATTTCCATGCCCATATAAGTCAATTTCTGTCTCCTTCTTGACCTGTCTGGTTACTGTTTAAACATGCTGTTCAAAGACATTGTTTTCTTGTGTTTGATTGCTAGGGCCTTACCATGATTTTGCTTTTATTTACATTAATTTTGTGATGTAATTCTTATTTTCTTTGATGTTACTCTTAATTACGCTGCTAGTAAATTCAGACTTCCAGTGCCTTTCACTACATACAGCATAGTACTCGAGTCATTGCAGAGCAAGGAATAATAGCGATAAAATATAGTATTTTATTTGCTATGATGAATTCACAGATAGAGACCTTAAAGAAGCTCAGGCCTCGTTATGCTAGGTGTACAAAAACATGATAAAAGAAGCTTTCTTCAAAGGATTTATAAAGCATCATTATCAACATAAAGAACTTCAAGAAAAAATCACCACTGGCGTAAACATGCAAAATTCCATTGAATTTTATCCTTTAATATTCCTTTATGTTAGGGGTGAATGGATCTTTTCATTTCTGTTCAAAGACGCTATAGCACATCCCCACTGGAAAAAAAAAAAAAAAATCACTGAAGCCATATTCCTTCTGTTGCCCCAGTAAAAAATGCTAAAGGCGTATTTGCTATTCAGTCTACTCAGCAGACTAGCTCAAACGCTTTTAAAAAATTATTATAATTATAGGAAATATTGCATACAACTCCAGCTTTGTGGTTTTGTTCTTGTTAGTGACAAAATGCTAATCTGCTTAATATGTAATTTATATACAAACAACACAGTATTTATTTCAAAACCAGTGTTATCTCTGATATTGCTAAACAAAGAGAGACCTGTCCCTGAAATCTCAGTATTTGCTTTAAATGTTTAACAAATGAGCCATTCAGTAGTCACTATCTCCTTGCCTCAATACGAGGAGTATGAGGGTGTCACCTAGTGGATTGTTCTGACTGCCTGGAAGAGAGCTCACAAGCCAAATCACCCAAGTGGCATTGAATGAACTAACAAAATGAAAGAGAAAGGCTTCTTTTTTCTTTATTTAATTACTCCAGGAATTGTGAGAGCTTCAACAGAGCGTTATTGTTCTGTAATATCTGCCTTTGGGTTCCCATTCATGCCACAGAATCTGCTGGCACTGAGAAGGGCTGTAAGAATGATGCATCCAAAATTTTGAAGAGAAAATTACCTATGTTCCTGGATCAGAGGAAAGGTTTAATATTACCACAGACAACCATTTTAAATGAGTTGCACAAAACTTTTGTTTAAGATTACAAATAATAAGTGGAAGAAATGATCTACTGTGCTTGTAAGTTTCATCAATTATATTTTAAAAGAAGGAACTATTCCATGGTTTTCAACAGGCCATCAAAAAAGGGGGGTTTGCATGTATTAATTTGAGATTGCTGTATGCATTTATAATTCATGAATAGTTAAGGTTAACCTTAGCAATCTGGAGATGAAAAGGATTACATAAACTATCCATCTTATTTCTTTGATTGAATTACTGCACATATTTAAAGCAGACGCCACTTAAGAACTGAATACCTGCAGTGAATTAACTCAGTCAAATGCAAAGCAGATACCCAGCCAGCTCACCCAGTACCATTTCAATTGCATGTTGAAATTTAAAATAACCAGCATACAATTTATAACTGCATGATGAAAGCCTATCTGATCCCATATATTTAACCTCTTTTAATTAAAAAAATGCTTACTATAGTTTTAATATTGCATTCTGCCCTTGAGTGGAGGAAGGGAAGAAAGCAAGGATGGAACTACAGATGATAAAGACATCCTGTTTTCGTGCCTAGAGCATGCATTTGAATTACACCCCCTGACATTTTTGAGTGTGTGCTGTGTGAGCAGCATGGGAAGAGGAGAAAGTATTTGCCCCATGATGGTATGCTTATTTTTTGGTGTCAGAAGTACATCCTACCTGTCAGCAGACGCAGTATGCTACTGGAAGCAGCAGCAAAAATCTTACATTAGCAATACACTTTGCTGGCCTTGCTGTTGGTACCCTGCCGTAATATGTCTGTTTTAATGAACAAATGGATCTGCCTTCCTCTGTGTATAATGGCCAGCACATCCTTAGCCTTTTCTGCATTTACGAAATACACAGTCAATCTAAAATTCCTTGCAAAATACCCCTGGTGAAAAGGTATGAAGACCCCAGCAATACTTATCATATCAAAAGCTCTCAAAACCACATTTCAAGAGAACTGTGAAAATGTATATTACTTAATTTAATTAGAAGAAGAAAATGTATAAATGTATTTCAATTGTTTGACTAAAATCAAACTACCTCTACTTTTTGAGGTAGAAAATGAAAGAAAAAAGGAATAAAGGACTAGTTAAATCCCTCACCCTCAAAACAGAGAACAGAATTCTATTGACCAGAAGCATCTTATTCTGCTAGATATTAAATGTTTTCTGACCCTTAGAAGCATTTTTCCGCTCTTTGGGTCATAGAATTATTTGGGGGGTTTCTTTTTAATGTATTTTGTCTTGTCAAAACTGTTGGTCTAGATCCTAATGGATTCTGATGTGAAGTGCCCAGGTGATGTACATTGTGGAGTTCAGCAGCCAACACTGACAGAGTACTAAACCTGCAGGGCAAGTAAGGATTACTGCTGAGGGAGAGAATACTGTCAATGAGCCTTGTATACCCATTCATACAGCAGGCTATTTTATTTTAAAACACTTCCTTACAGCAGCAGTACCAGGCTCCCATACCTCATACATCTCCTTTTGCACAGAAGGTCAGACTGCCTTCAGAAGCAGGGGGGGAAAAAAGGAAAACAAACTAGAGGGAAGGCCTTGGGCCCCAGCTAAATATTTCATTAAAAAGAAAACTGGTCTTGCATGTGTTCTCTTTAAAACCTCCCAAAGGACAAATCTGTCAGGGTATGTCTACATAGTTAGGAGCATCCAGTAACACAACTATTCCTCCCACTCTCCGAGACGGCCTGACATGAGCCAGCTCCAGTGCAGAAGCTGAGTAAATATTCTGTGCTGGTGCCAAGCCTGAGCTAACACAGGTTGTGTCTCAACAGGCCTTATTAGCTCAGGCTTATTACAGTAATAACACGGCTCCGTGGCTGCTGCTCTGCAGCTGGCTCCGGGTGCCGCCCCTGCCCCGTGTGAGGAGCAGGCTGGAGGATCTGCTCCTGGCTGTGGAGACATGCCGTCAGCGTGTTCCTCCTCTTCTTCCCGGAGATTCTGTCATTTCGTTTAAAGCCAGCAGCTGCTCCTCTCAAAAAACTGCCCTGGCACACAAGACCATTTCAAAAATAGTGGGTTAGTGGAAGGGTGTGAAGTGCTGGCTGCCTCTGGCAGGTCGGAGGACCAGCCCTGATGCACCGTAATGGCATTTTCCCAAGTACAAAGCACGACCTTAGGCAAGGATCACATAGGTATATAGCTTCCACTTTCCTCTTCTATCACCTCTTAACAGAGAAAATGTGAGAGTAAATTACACGCTGAGCACTGGAGGAGGCCTTAGAAACGCAGCAATCTGCTTTCAAATAAAAAGCTGAAAACTCACCCTTTTCTTTTATATAAATGGACAAGTTTTGTACTATCCTAGTTGTTACTGAGTAAATACAATTTATCTGCTTTTACCCTCAGCTGCACTGCTGGACAAACAACCTACTGTTCAGCTGGAGTGCACAGTCAGAGCTTCATGGGCTAACAAAACCCACTTCAAAGAACACAAGAACAGAAAAATTGCTTTTGAAATCTTACTGCTGTACGGGCACAGGACCAGCATGGCAGTTCAGATAGCAATATCAGACTGAATAAATGCTAAGACTGAAGAAAGTCTCAGGCAAAGTTCCTATAGACCACAATAGGAGAGGATATTATCTGGGATCTACACCTTCCACATATGATCCCTGTAGCTGTAGTTCTTAGGCGAGTAAGAGAGCAGCAGTGAGACACAAACATTATGTGTCAAAAATGTAATTTGAAATTTACACCTACACACAAAGGTGAAGCAAATTATTCCAAATTATTTTGTATTATGTATTTATTAAATTATTTCAGGTTTTAGCTTCAACTGACATTTTTAGGTGTTGCTTCATAATGATGGAGCTGAGAAACCGTCTGCTTTTGTGTGTTCAAAATTGACAGTCTCACATAGAGGTAATAAACGTTGGCCAAGGGAGATTTTATTGGCAGTAAGAGGGTTTTTAATATTGAAATTTTGCATATTGCCATGAAAAGTTTCTACTAACCAAGAGGGAACTCTTTTTAACTGGTAGGGTAAACTATTTGGCTAAGAAGAAGTTGGAGAGATTTCATTCAAGCATATTCAGTTGGTTCTCATTATGAACAACCTTATATTTAACCATAAAATTTTATATTTGCTTCCCTACTTTTAAAAAAATATATACACTTACTTTTTGGGCACATTTTGGTATGCAATATTACTTGTGTTGCAAGATTTGCATTTTGATTTATTGAAGCAAAAGAGGTTTAAAAGTCCTGACTTTTCTTATTGTAATGGGGAAATTATCTCAATCAATTCAATGTGATGATAAATACATGTCTTTCAGTAAGGTACTTACCAAACCTTAAATGTACTTTGTTCTTGTCTGGATTGTTTCCAAAATATAACAGTTTTAAGTGAACTGTGCTGTAACGCCCTCTGCTGGTACTGAGCTGGTAAAAACACTCTAAATTTCCTTTGTAGTTAATTTGAAAAGGTACAAAAATGGTATAAAGACCTAGGGCTGAAACCATCATAAACTTCTACCAGTACCCTAGGCTGGTTACAGACTCTTATAAGACATTTTTTTGAAATGAAACCCGCCAAGTTGATCTTAAAAAATACCAAATTTGACATAAACTTTTTACAAAGTTGCCCAAGACCTTCACGGTTTCTCAAGAAAATATATTTGCTAAATTCTCAAAACTCAGTGAAGGGTTCCATAGCTAACGGAATAAACTTTTAAGAGCATCAACTGACATTCATTTAACTTCAGGAACTTAATACTGCATTAGGAAATTAAGACTGAAAATCTTACCAGAGTGGTAATGTTAGATTTTAGAATTTTGAACAGAATTTCAAAGCTCTTGGCTTATACTGTACTCATCCAACACATGGCAATAACCATAAAAAGCCACTCCTTAAGCAAGGAACTGAATACATGCACTAGGACTTACACTGTAACTTTGGCTGATATTTTAAATAGCTTTAAAAAAAAAAAATGGCTACAACCATTTAGACAGTGAAGCACACCTATACCAGAGGATCCTGCTTCAACACTTTTATGGCATGAATATATGGAAAAAAGGAAATACTAAAAAATCAACTTAAGTTTTTTTTCCTGCCCAACTTACTACGGCCTGACAGAAGGCTTAGTGAGATGCTAGCCATTCCCTAGGAGTTAATTAGTGCCTTCTGTGAATAAATATCAAACACACCAACACTTTATATGCATCAAGATTAAACAAGTAATGTTTTTTAAAGTTCCATATCTTTTGAAGTATGCTTGGTTAAAATTGCCTGAATTAGATAGCATAATGCCAAAAATAAGGTCTAGGGTATACTTGTTTTTGTCTTCCTGTCCTCTCTGAACACAGAGAAAAAAATTATAAACCTGGCCCGAATTTGGCATCGTGGAAACATGAATGAGATTTTCAAAAGTCCTTTGCAGAGGGGGGTGTTCAGCTGCCACTGAAAGAACTCCCCTCGGTATTTTTGCAAATCTCACCCTTAACCCTTTATTAAGAATCCCTTGAAAGAGATTTTTGCTTGAAGCCATAAATCTGCCCATCAGATATGCAGGGCGAATCACCAATTAACAGGAGACATGAAGGATTTTCTTGATTACAGTTTGGACAAGCATTTCTCTGGAGAGCTGCTGCTTTTGTTCAGCAGCCTGTCTCCTCCATGTTTGAGCACGCTGTATGCTTCACAATCAGAACCCAGAGAATTTTACTGCAACTGAAACATGCGTTTGAATGGCCTAAAATGTTTATATTATACCATAGGCAAAATCTTCTTGTTGCATCGCACCATTTCGGATGGCAAAACCTGGCATCTGAAATTCTGCTCTGCTTTTGTGGGTCACACTGGCATTGGATCCAAATGATGAATGCATGGAACGTGGTAACAAACACCTTAAAAGCAAACATTTGCACTCAAAACTATTGTGTAGATTCAGCCTAATCCTCAGAGGATTTCAGGTTCTTGGATCTGCCATGTCCTAAGCTGGCAGTAGCTTGAGGTGACACCCCACTGCCTGAGAGTGGGTGTGGGAGACATGCCTGCCACTTTCCAGATACGTAAGAAAAGCTGAAGTACATCTGCTTTCTTCCCCAACATTTTTAATGATTTGCCATCTCTCTAATTACCTATGTCGTTTGAGCCACAGTGAAGGCAAGGCTAGAAACAACTTTTAAATAGCGTAATGTAGTTCTCTTTGAAATCTGCTTTATTACGATAAAGATTGTAGAGACTTTGATTTCCTCTGTTTAGGTTTATGTTTGCAACTTAACTTACTAACTCCAGGAAACAGTTAGATGAGTGATCAGATTTCCTGTCAATGAAATAATGTGATGCCTAGCTAGCCTGTGAGAAAGTTGCTTTATTGCTACTATGGAAGACATTGCCCAGTGTAGTCTAGAAAAGTAACATTTATGAATTTTCTCTTATCACTACTCTTCTCTGTTAAATACTGTATTACAGGTAACCCTAGTCCCAATTATATGTAATCATTTCCTGCTTAAGAGGTTTGTATTGTGTCCAGCAGTTAAAACAAGACACCCTGAAAAAACAGCCTATTCTTTTACTACCCACTGGATTCAGGACAACCTATTTATTCGACACTGAATTCTCACTTAAATAGCAGAGAGACTGAGGTCCACGGTGAAAACCTCATGTTACAGAGAGGACAGGAATTGTTTCTAGAATCTTGCTGCACAAACACAGATTGGTGCAGAACTTTAACAATATAATTAAAGTATAGCAATCCTGTATTATCCTCCTCAAATGCTCCCGTGCTTGTCTTGACGCTACACAAAGCATAGGTCTAATTCTGAATAACAATAAAAGAACTCTGTCTTGGAGTAAACTTTGCTGTTCCAGGGATGGAAGCCATTCCCATGGCACAGCAATATTCCCTGTGTCTCACAAACACACACTACCAGCAACAGGCAGAGGGGAAGATGGAAAGGCCTTGACCCCTCAGTGCTCTATTTAAGCAGGTGACAACCCTGTAAGTCTGACTGAGATTCCGTGGCCGTAAACTGGATCTGGAAAATCTGTAAGATCCAAAATCCTGATCTTCTGTCCACTCATCCTTCAGATGTTTGCCATCTGAAACACTGCCTTGTCCAAATAGGAACACAACAGTTCTACCTCATGAGGCCTGAGGTCATGAGTTGTGGGCTAATGTCTTATTTCTGTCATACTGTGCAAAACCAGGACCAATGTATTTGTACCCACAGGAAAAAAAAAAAAAATAACAAGAGAAAAATAGCTTTTTGGGCACCTTTATGCCTATCTGTTAACAAGTTTAGTAAGACATTAAATAGATCTCTACTTTTGACATCAGACAGCAGCTTCTGGTAGTAATATTTACAAACAAATTATTAGTACAAACAACCTCTAATAACACAGTACTGAAGAGTCAAGGGAACAAGCGGAATTTTCATTTCTTGATCCCTGCAAATTAAGATAAGGTGTTTTTCTGGAAGCCTTAAGCAAATACCAGTGTGTCTTAAACCCAGTAGAGGGGTTAAATGGGTGAAATTTAAATGCTTTTTATTACAACTAAACAAGTAGTCCTTTTTTTTTTATCATAGATGTCACAAATCAACTGATACTAGACAATATATTATTTATGAAATGAACATCAGCATTTTAAAAATTTTATATATTACAATGGATTGAAAAGGTTTTATTTATCTCTATAAGTATAACCATGCCACAGCTTGCAAAAGATTCTTTCTATTCTATTGACAAAAATGAACATAGATCCAAAGCATGATAGCTCATACCCACAAAATGGGAATGAATTACTCCTTTGTCACCCCTTCTGTTTGTGGTTTACAGACTACAACACAAGCTGATTATATTGATGTTCCTAATTATGAAAGTTAGGGGAATTTTCATATCTTTCACTGGAGTAGTGTCTTCAGTTGATTACAAGTAAGATTGGAAAACAAATCTTTTAATGAAATATGCAACACAGAGTTGTACTAAATACAATCACACATTGCTCAGCAAAGTTGCCAATAAAGTGAAACAAATACAGCTCCTCAAATACTTCAATTAAATAAGTAATTAATGGTTTTCTAGTATGGAGCTTCATGGAGTACAAAGAATAAATCTCATAAAATAAAGGCATGACACTAACAACCCAATTTCATGCACAATTCCAGCTCCTGAAAGGTCTGAAGCCTCAGGCATTTAGAATTTACTGTTCTCATTCACAGAAATGATTTGCAGACCTGAATGAATATTTTAGGGTTTTTTCTTTGAGTCAAATGATCCATCTGTTTACTAAAACAATTCACTGCAAAGCCAAAGAGGTCATTTCAGGGTAAAACCTCCATCTTAGCAAAGGGTAAACAAAACAGGGTGTCAAGTTGAACTATTTGAAGTATAAAGTAACATCAGATAACGTTTGATGATGGTCAGATTGTATGATCTTTCTTCTCCAGAATTTTTAAGACAGAGATACAAAGAACCATTTTCTTGGAAGGTATCAAATTAACAGAGATTTATATTTCTATGTCATTTTCACAGTTTTGCACTGTTGAGTAGTGTTAATAATGAACATTATATGTAAAAATGAATATACTCTCCAACTTACAGCCACACCATCAGACAAGGAAGTGTTTTCAGTCGGCTATGAATTTGTGAGTTAAATCAAGGCAATAGGCATTAGCCACACTATTTTTTTGTCTTATCCCATGAGAGAAGATGAATGGGAGAAGATGAATGGAAGAATGAGAATGAGAGATACTATTTATTTCAAATTGTTGATTTGCAGTAAAATTGCAATGTTTTATGAGAGACTTGGTGGCAGGGGAAAAAGAAGAAAACACATTCAGTAGGAAAATGTTTGTCTGAACTGAAACAATACCATATCTCCTAAATTCAGCATTACCAAAATTTCAGTGGTGTTTGGTTTACAATACAGCTTCTACTGTAAAAGGGACAACTCCCTTTAAATGGCTATATTCTCAAAATTAGAATCTATTTTTGCTTCCTAAACTATAAAAAAATAATAGAGTAGTTGCCATGATTCTTCAATTACAGTCACAATTCCCAAGAATTACCAGAATCTATAGAAAATAAAATCTGTTCTCAGTGAGTTGATTCCCTCCACTTGTGGTGCTTCTTTTTCCTAGTCCTTGCATTGGAAACAGGCAGGTGTAAATGCTGTTATTAGGTCACAATGTTCTGAGTTGGAAGAGACCCACAAGGATTATCAAGTCGAACTCTCAAGTGAATGGCCCAGATGGAGATCAAACCCATCACAATACAGAGTCTAGTGGAGGAAAATAAACTAAGCACAAAACCTGCATTGACAGTATTGTGTATAATCTTCCAATTTACAACCTTATCTGATGGGTGGAAGTACAGCACTGGGTCCCAATCAGAGTTTCTTTATGCATTTGCATCATCACACACAGTACAGCTCCGTGGACCCCAGGGCCTATTCTGGTTAACCCAGATTTCCTTTCCATGAACATAAAAATGACTCATCTCCTCCACCAGAAAATTCCAAGATAAGTTGTTTGACTCATATGTTTTTCAAAAGCTTTTCCTAAAGCCACGGTGGAACTGTGTAGAGCATTTTCTTTTTTTTTTTTTTNGAGAGATTTTTTTTTTTTTTTTTTTTTTTTTTTTTTTTTTTTGCGTGGAAGGATTCCGTACACCTGATTTGGAGCAGTGTTTCAGAGGTCAGCTGTCTATAAGCAAGTTCTGTCCTAATTCCATCTGCACCCAACACAAGAAATGGGCTACTCCAGAGGCTCTCTAATGGATGATCTCAACATTTGTTTTAGAGCTGATGAATCATCTTCTGCAAGTGCCTGTTTCTGGCCTCTTACTGCAAGACTGGTTTAGACTTTTCAGACACCTGAAGTTAGGCAAGTCCAATCTTTACATGTAGTACTTGAGTGAAGGACTTTGATATACCTGGAAAAGGTTTTCATGCAAAGGTGTCTTCAATATCTCATGTTTGATTTATTTAACACAGGCCTTTGAGTTAGCAGTCTTTGCTGCAAAGTCTGTGAAGAAGCAGTGAAACTTTTAACTAAGAGCTCTGAACTTAAGTGGTTTGACTGAATCATGGATCATCTGATTGGATCATCTGAATCAAGCAGCTTCCTTGATTATTTTCAAAAATAATTCTACAACAGTTGTTTGCATACAATTAATTAGAAACTGAAATGGCTATAAGAAAGGGATGGACTAATTACTCTGCAGTTTCCTCTAACACAGTCCTACTACTATGTAAAGGACAAACAATTTCTTTTCCTGGCCAGAAATTTTGCAGTACAAGAGGAAATTGCTCAAGCCACCCTGTTGGGTCTTACATGTACACAATGTGTGCATTTCTCTCTCTGCTTCCTTTGTCTTTTACCCATTCTTTTATTTCAGAAGGAAACCATGAGCTCTCTGTGCAATTAAGATCTTGTTCTAATGTCTGTATGAGAGGTCTCAACTCCTTCTCCTCTTCTTTTTGAAAAAAATGCTTAATTAAACTTGCTTTACAGTGGCTGGCTCCCTGATGTTGAACATCGTAACATTTTATCAACATGAAAATTCTTTTCATGCTTTTCTATAAATTTGCACCTCTTTTTAGCTTATAGAAATTGTGTTATGGATGAGCAAAAATTGCATCAACAGTCTGGTAAAACAAACAGGGCACATGATGGTACTATGCATTGTTCCAGTAAAAATTTCTCGGATGACTTTTTGTTGCCGTGACCCTGGAATTGCAGGAGATCCTTTATCGGGGCAATGTTGTTTTTCCTTGTGCCCATTCTGGAAAATGTATTTTCCTTTGAAATTCATGAAGATGACAGAGAAATTGAGTGAATCTATGTAAAATATCAGCATCAAAATCAAGCCTTAGTGTCCAAACGTTACATTTTGGAAGGAAGGATGGAAGGAAAGAAGGAAGGAAGGAAGGAAGGAAGGAAGGAAGGAAGGAAGGAAGGAAGGAAAAGAAAGATTCTACCTGTCTGTTCTGGCTATGAAAACCAGTAGACTTTCCTGTGTTCTGCCATGTTCTGTGCAGTACATATGAAGTGAGATGATGATGCTGATGATGATGGTGAGGAGTTGATTCTTGCTTTAATCTGTTTTCAGATCTCTCTTGAGTTTTAACACCCAGACAAGTGTTTAATCCTTACGTCTTGCTTTCAAAGCCAGATAGATTTTTACAAAGGTTTTTAGATAAACAGTAAAAGGGCTGAATGTTGTGAAAACATACGTGTTCCTTCTTTCAGACCCATTCCTTTGTGCACTTCTTTTTATTAGCTTTGAGATTATTAGACACACCGGCTAGAGAAAAATTACTGATATTACACAGATTTAATCTCATAAGAAAACACATGCCATCTTTAAAATGATTTAAACCATACAGGTGCTTTATATTAATCAAATTCTTTTTTGCTTTGAGTATAACTATGTCAATTTGAGGTGCTTATCTGTTCATGTTCTGTTCAAATAAATTACTGCTAATCATGTTTGAGGGCATGTTTAAGAGTTTTTAGACTGGTAATAGATATTACACCTTTTCAAAACTATCATAAATATTATACTCTAACAGCTATAGTGCATCTGGATAGCATTCATTGAATTGAATTGATTCATAATCATTGCCACCTACTGTGCTTCAGTAATCCAGCCTAAAAGCATGTTGTTGTTAGACTGTGCAGAGTACACTTGAACTCTACAGTAAATATTTTTGAGGTGGGTCCCACAGCCTCACCCACTTGACAATCACTGTATATTTGCATATTACAGTTGTTAAGTATTTATTGCAAGATTGTGGCCTGTGCTATATATTCAAGCTTTTCTACTAGTGGGAGTAGGCTGTTAGCAGGAGAGGCAAAAGAACAAAAAATATGATTTTCACTTCTCAATGGGAAACACAGTTTTAAACTGGGGGAGGATACCAGGAATCAAATTTATTCGGGTGAAAAAAATCAAACCTTTTTTGACTGAAAACACAGAGGTTCATGTGAGGTACTTCCAGTGGGCTGCAACCCTGCTGTTTTAAGTATCACAAACTAAATTATTTTCAGAATGGAAAGATAATTGAGCTGAGACTATGAAAAACCTTTGCAAGTGGCAAAGAACACACTAGGAAAGATACAGTGTGACTTGGCTGATGTTATAGGAACATACAAAGTGCTCACTGAGATAAGGGAGTAGGAGAGGGAAAAGGGAATCAGAAAACTTGGCCATGGATTTCACATGATGATATTATGCTACCAGAAGGAGATAAGGGGAAAAGTGAGGGAGGGGAAATGGGAGAAGTAATACTGAAGAGAGTTCATTTAGAATATATTGAAGGAAAGCAGGGAACAGGCAGATGCAGAAGCCGAGAAAAAGTGACAGCCATGCTCTAATGAGAAGTGGAAAGGATTAGAATGGCTTCACTAAGTCTAGCAGCATGGCATTAACCCTGAGAAACCTAATGACATTTGGGAACTTAAACAAGGCCTCATATCTAGTCTGGATGCTATCAAGGTAAATGAAAATCTTTAGCAGCACCACCACTTGAGTTCTTATTCCAGTGTTATGACAGTTACTGTTCATCAAAAGACTGCACTGTTGAGAGAAGGACTGGCTTATGCATTAAATATCTGAATAGAAAAAAACCCTCATCTTCTGAGCATACAGGAGTTCCTATCCCTTCTAAATAATACTCCCCTCCTTATTTTCTTTGACAGGAGTCAAAATTTTCAGCATTTGACAGGAATGGAGTCTTAAGAATCGTCTCGTATCATTTCTGTCTTTCTACTTTCCTCTTGGCTGCCTATCTCTGAAGTATGATTTCCCAAGCCCAGTGCCAGCCAGAACCAGTGTTCTTCAATCAAATTCTTCGTAGAGACTCACAGGTGTCACATCAACCAGTCCAGCACCTCATTATACAGCAGAGGGTGAAACATCGGGAAAAGAAAGCAAACAGAAAAGAAAGATGTAAATAGCATCAATTCTTGGTTACCAGGTGTATTTTATCTTATCTCGCTCTGTCTCCAAGGCTGTAAATTCCTTAGGGATAAGGGCTGTTTTAACAAGTGCTTTTTCCAGTGTTTATCACAGCATCATGCATGTGTTCTCGCGCAGTGACAAAGCTGTCACGGAGCTACTTTTCAGCTATTGTGTGTTATCTTATATACTACTTTCAGATTATTAATTATTATGTCACAAGATTTCTGTTTTTCCATGGCAAAAAAAAAAAAAAAAAAAAAGGAAATTTGAATTTCATTGTCCCCTTTCTGGGAGAAAACCCTGGAGATTAGTCCCAAACCTAACTTCTCATCAGCCTGCAACATGAGGCAATGCATGAATAAAATGAGTATTTAATTTGTTCACTCTCATCTTCTTTATGGTGAGATTTGCTGCTGCTTTGTTAAATTTCACCATGCTGGTCAGATTACATGAGATTTAGCAAACCAAAGTGTCCTTATACCAAATTACTGAACATTTCTAAAAACTGTCCTAAAGTCAGGACTTGCCATAGACCCCTGCATTCTGAGCAATAGTTTTCACCTTCTAGTCAACAGCAGACATTCAAAGCATGTGTACTTTTATGTGTCCATCCAATTTCAGATTAGTTGTATTCCTGTATAACCCTTTCACTTTAAGCGTGCCAATCTCAGGTGATGTCAATGTAATTTAATTCCAAACTCATAGCATGTTGGCCATTTTTAACCAAGCTCTTTCTAATACTTATCCTTGAGGCAAAGGTGTGTGAGTGAGCACTTTCTTTGCAATGTTTACAGCCCAAATTTGCATTTTTTCCTCCACCTAACAAGAATTGAAACTAAAGGAGGAATCTGCCATTTTTGCTTCTTCTGGTACAACTGATCCTTTACACTTTCTATTCATATTCCAAAATTTCAGTGGTAGTGTTTCTCATTTAATTAATTTATTTTCTGCAGTTTCTTAATCTGCTTTTCTGACTGTCTCAGTGAAGTGGGTAGGTTGTGTAAGTAAAAAGAATTTTTTCCTGGTGGCTTAATACCTTGTGTCAGATGGTACAAAAAGGATGTTTTAAGGTCTGGGATTAGCCCCGAGAGATTGCACTTTAAGAAGGTAAACTCCAGTCAACTTTTACATCAGCATCTACGTACATCAAGTGGAATTGCAATTTGCAATACAAGCCTAACAGTCCACTCACAAAACTATATATTTAATACATGTTGTATTCCTTCAGGTAAACCAGTGCATGTTTGTATTAGGACCGTGTGACAACAGGTCATATGGCTTATATTCCAATGGTGAATGAGAGCAATATTTCACATTTGAGCTAACAAGACACAGGAGAGCTGTTCAACAACTCCAGGCCTCTTATTTCTCATGTATAGACTTCGTAGTAGCTGGTATTAAGAGCAGAGCTAACCCCAAAGTTTCAGTGAGCTAACAAGCAATGCCACTCATGTCACTCCGTTTCCTTGGAGAGGAAATGGGTGTGCTATTGCACAACTTCCCTCCGCATTCATGTGGAACAGAGTTAAGTATTTGTGCCACCATTTTGTGGCCAGTTCTAGAAAGAAAATACACACCCTTCATGTCTGCCAGAACACGTCCATACACCTTCAAGTGATAAAAAGCAGCAGGGAATTAGGGGCTGTGTATTTTTTTTTTTCCCTAAACCTCAGGTTTTAGAGTCCTAGTTCTTCTAAAAGTACTTTCAATTAAAAGTGCCACTGTTAAGTTGGACTTCTAAGTCCTATTGCTTGCCAAAACCAGGAGGTCTGAAATTATCGATTACTTAAAAGAACTTATATTTGGCACCAGCTGCAGGCTACTGAGAAATAGTGCAAATGCAACCAGTGGCTTATTTTGTTAGAGTTTGGTTGGTTATTTTCTTAGATGCTGCATATGAAAGATTTAGGCAGCTGTAAGGAACGAGATGAGATTTCCTCTCATCTGGTGTGGGAAAACCCAGCCAGGGAGTTAGAGTGGGATAAAACAGGCTCTCCAGTCAGGTTTTCTCCGGTAATTGCCGTGAGGAAGTAAGGACTCAATAGAATGTACATTTTGCTGTACATCCCCAGTGCGGGAAGGGTAAAGCAAAGGTAACACTTATTTAACAAGGATCCATGCCTATGAATAACATTTTCTGCCTCTGACTGAATTCCAGGTCTCAACATACGTGACAGAAATGTATCCATTTACTGCAGGGTGAAACGCTACACCTAACCTATAATCACTGGAAGGCTTATTTTTTAAAACTCTCCATTTGGTATTGATATAAAGACATTTCCCTTTTAAAATGAAAGAAGACTAAAGACATCGTGCTGAGGAAATTATGCAAATTTAACAAAGTCCATACAAACCAATTAGTTTCAAGATCAGAGGTGACATATTTTCTAATTAATACCAGTTTAAGCTTCTATTTATGAGCCTATAAATAAATACACCCTCACAGGAGCATGTACGAAAGAAGACAGAGTATCTGCAGAAAAGGACCAGGTCAATTTTTTGTGCCACTATGTTATGCTAAGAAATAATAACCCTTGAAGAACAGCTTACTGATAATTTACAGAATTTCTATTATTTTCCTGTCTTTATGAGTTTACACAGGAGTTACAGACTCAAAATTTGCTAAGACCATGGACATAATGGCTAGATCCCTGGGGAGCCCTATAATAGAGCCTTTGATTCAGGATACACTACAGCAAGCATTCATTTGGGGGCCTTCCTTGTGTCCACAGTAACACCACCTGCCTTAAAATGGCTGCTTTGAGCCAGCTCTTCCCCAGAGCAGGCAGTCAACTGCTGCTCTCCAGTGCATTGCTGCCTCTTAATAGCCACACACTAATTTTTCCCAAATTCCACAGCTCCTATTCGTTTGGGAATCTGTGGCAAGCTGGACCGAGGCCAGAGAGTAGTCCCCCTGCTCTGACTGCTTCTGGCAGAATGGCCATCCACTAACCTGCTGCTTTGAGCAGGATTACTAGAGGTGTGTGGAAATTGCACTCATGGCTTCAAAACGAACTTGTAACTCTCTATTTTTTACTATTCAGGAAAATAATAAAAAGAATACACAAAGCCTGAAGTATTTGGTGGCTGATGTTCTTTAAATTTTGTCTTTACTACTGAAGTGCATTGTCAGTTCCATGAGAAGCATTTAAAAAAGGAAAACTTAAATACCTCGCTCAATCCTGCTCCTATTAAATCACTGTATTTTTTCTTTTTACTCTCTTTAGAATTTTTTTCACTCATGCGGTATGTTTTGATTTTGATTAATCACCATTTCAAAGGAAAAATTGTTCTACTAAACATTAATTCCCATTTCACATATTAACTTTCCCGCCAAAGAATTTGATTTTGCACCAGCTATCCCTGTAGGAAGGCTGTGCCGGAATTCTACTCCTCTGATGCATAGATTCATTTTTTAAAATTTGTAAGTATATTTTTAGCCATTTTACGCCTTCTTACCATTGTGCCAACAACGTCTTTATGTTTGATCATTACCTTCTCTTTCTCTGATGTATGCTTTTGGGAACAAACCTTTTCCCTCAACTTTGTTTCTGCATCACTGTTTACTAGTTGTCATTTTGTGATTGATGTGTACACTCAGGTGTTTTTCCTTTATCATTTCGCAATCGTGAATTCTCAAATTTGTGGTAGATAATCTAAGGCCTCTAGTTTATGACCTTATTCTTTACATACTCAGTCTCACTTCAGTTTTGGTAGTCCTTGTGGTCAATACAAATTTCTGTAAATGTTGTTCTGATATTCTTCTGTATTTATGATATCTCCAAATCTTTCCATACACCATATTCTTATACAAGGATGGTTAGGAAAAACAGTAATCTAGGACAGAGCAAAGGCCAGTTTTTGAAAGATAAGTCCACTGTTACTTTACTTCAGCTTCAATATTTCTATAGTTCACCCTTCATCACCACCCTTTGAGTTGCTTACTCAACTTACTGACATTTATACTAATTTCAGTCTTCTGCAGTGTACTTTAATTTTTGCTTATATTGAATAGAACAAAAATGTACCCAAGTCCAGGTATATAGTCTTTCCTTTTCTTGCATCTCAAGAATCTGTTATCAAAGAAAAATATGACCTCTCCTAATTTGTCTTCACAGTCATCAAGTATGTAAAATCCCGTTGCATTTTCTTTTTTCCCCCTCCCTTTCTCTGGCATAAATACGAATCTCCTTTAGCAAGACTATGATCACAGTGTTTTTCACAGTAAAAATCCACGTCCCTGTCAACACACAGTCTTTTTCCATCCACCATACTCTAAACACAAACCATGCAAACACACAGTTTCTCTTCAGTTTAGACCCAATACTACCAGTGCACAGATTTGAATGTGTCAGGCAAGAGTGGGGAACTGAAAGACATCTCCCACCTTGAGTTCCAGCTTCCTGACAAACCTTCCACACTGTCCCTGGTCTTCTACCGCCATGTCCTTTCTACTTTAGTTTTTTACCTCCCTCAGAGAACCTCAAGCCAATGTCCACTCCCTCTGCCTCCATCAGAATTCCTACTGTTCACCTCTTCTCCCAGGAACCACGTTCTGCACCTTCCACATTTCACTGCCTTGGCTCATGCTTCTGTACCCTCAGCTGCTGGAAGAAAGCATTTGTGGGGAGGGGAAAACTCATGCCCCTCACCAAAACTTTGCTTCTAAACATACTTTTACTCAGCATGAGCCTCTTTCGTTTTCCAGGCATCCATGCTAACATTTTCGGAGTCTGGCAAAAATATCTGTTAAGTCTGTTTTTAATATAAAAGAAGCTGAAAATGAAATATAAGACTTAGCTGAAGTATTCTTTGCAAATTTGGTCTTTCCAGGAAGTTTGCTTTTCTTGTACCAGGTCCTTTTAAAGTCTTCTATCAAAGCCACCATATCAAAAGGAATGGGCTGTAGCACCAGATGAGCTCTCTTATTATTCCGTATTCAAATTAATTAAAAATAAACCTGAAAAATGTTAGCATAGAAGAAAATGGAAATAAACAGGGTAGAAAAGGGATCCTTCTCCTGGCTGCTGTAACTCAACAGCAGGACTTTGATACCACAAGAATTTTTTCCCCCCATCCCAAGAGTCTGTTTTTAGCATCCCTCCAAAATTCTACAAGTATTCCAAGGCACCTTGTGGTCTTTGCAATGGTAGATTGTGTAGGACAGTGGAATAGCTAAAGCTTCTGAAAAGGCCTGATCCTTTGGGAAACAAATAATCCATGTTTGCTTTGCCTGCCTGATTTTGTATTCTTGTGAAAGATGAGACTCCAAGAAAACTGCAGAGTAACACCCCCACAACCCACACACACACACACACACACACACACACACTAAAACACTGCCACTGGCTTAGGGACCAGCAGAATAGGCCAGTGATTTTGGGGGCATCCCGTCCCTTCGAGCAGTTCCCACACTCAGATGCCTGTCAATGGTGGTGCCAGTGAACCGTTACGCAAAGTCCCCCAAACACTTTGTAAACTCGGATCCGGCGGGACAATGGCAAAGTTCAGTCCTGGAAAGAGATAGTGTGCTGAATGCACAATGCAAGGCTTTGTCTGCGGGGGCTTCTGTCGAGGGAGAGGGCTACTTAATCTCCCCACTTGCCCTGGGGATTCTGGCTGTTTTAATGTGTCCTTTTTGAGAGCCTGTGAACTGTAGAATATAGGCTGGTAACAACTTTCTTTAGGACTGCCTCGGCAGAACCAAAAGCTGCCAACACAGAATACCAGCACAGTGGCGTTAATGAGCACAAAGAAGACCTTTAACTGTTTTTACAGCTACCGTGGCTAGAGTTTCATGTCATTCCTTGGTGAAGGAACTAATTCTTTGGCTTGTTTTATATGAGCCTAGCTTCTATCACACTGCAGAGGATGGCCTCTTCACCCATTTTTCTTTTTCTTTCCCTCTTTTTTGAATGATAATAAAGCCTGATGCATCTTTAATGAACTGTGGGGCTTTCAGACCTTTTTTCCCCTCTTCTTACTATAAGGTGTAGATACACAGTGCATATTTACTGAATGATAGAAAAAAGAAAAAAACCCCAAAATTACTGATTTGTTGAAGAATGAATAGCAAATGCAAATCAAAATCATTGACATATTTAAACATTCAAGGATAAACTCCTGAAGTCACTGAAATTCCTGAGTCAGAATAGAATAAACAGATAATCTTTACTTCAGACATGTTCTAGTATTTCTATTTTTAGAAAATATCAATGATTCATTTTATACAATTTGGGCCCTTGGCTGTTTACTGTCTATTACAAATGAAACTGTGCTATGACTGAGAAAGATATTGTAAAAATGATGCTATATATCAAAACGGATGCACAGGGCAAGCACAAAGACCCTAAAACCATAGAACAATATCAGAGACACCTTTTAGACCTTTTAGAGGAATGAATGACCTGAGGCAATTGAAGGAGTCCTGTGCATAAACACACCAACCCAAGGGCTTTCCACTGTCCCACCAAAAATGCTTTCTTTATTAGCTGCGTACCACATTACCTATCTGTGGACATGAAAAGTATAAATCATTTTCACTTTAGGCTCTGTGAATGGTTTTCTCTGCATCAATCTATTGGCTGCACTTGTCAATTCACCTACAATAGTCTACATGAACATTTGTGTTTGACTACTCTCTCCTTCCCTCCAGGTATCCAGGCACCATGTGAAACCTCCATGTGCATATAGATCCATACCGGTCTCTGAATATCCTTTTGTTTCCTTTTTATCCTCCTTCACTTTCCTTTTCCTTTCTACTTCACTCTGAATTTTTGCATTAAAAATTTAATAGATACAGCACAACTAAGGTTGAAGTGTTAATGAGCTACCCAGGGCAAAGGACACGTTCAAAAGCTGCACTAAGTAGCTTTTTGCAGCAGTAACATGAGACAAAGAAGTACAGTTGTTCTTTGTATGTATATTAGCACTTCATATCAAATAATAAATGGACCCTAAGCAAGAGGTTCTTGCATATGCAAGCCTAAAATGCAGCAGCGTGTTTTGAAGCTCACTAGCTTGCTGCTGTGTCTTTGTGAATGAATACACTTTATGGTCTCATGAGAAATCACAGATACTTTCTCATATAACCAAATCAAAACCAGGCTGATCAGACTGAATCCACGAGAAATGCATGTGGCAGTTAATCTGGAAGCATTAAATTAACTTTATTTTTAGTACTTTGGGGCTTTCTCTATCTAGAATCATTTACACACCTCTAACTTTTTATGTGGAAAGCTCAGCTGTGAGGCAAACCTGCTTTAGCATATCCTGATGCCTCCTGAGCCTCGCCAGCAGAGTGAGAACTCATGCTGGGACACTGACTTTACACCTGTATGTCACGAGCCAAATTCACAACCTATTTTAGTAAATTGTTGCACACTTCGCACATAACGGCTCAAGATGGTCAGTGAGGTCAATTGAATAATGTGGTTTAAGAAGAAAAAAAGTCATGAATTGAAAGCTGTAAAAAATTCCTTCTAGTTTATATTAGAATCATGGGATACAGATTTAGGCATTTGGCAAAAAGATAAATTATACACGGGATTTTACAGGCAACGGAGTTTTGATTGGCAGCAAACATTTACTGAGAACCAGAAGGTCATACAAAACCAGTAACTTAGACCTGTTGTAGAAACTCAGATAAACTGTTTCGCTCAAGAACTTCTAGGGAACGAAACCAAGTTCTGTAGGGTCAGTATTCAAAGATGTCTTTATGCAGCTAGCATGACAGATTAGACTTTCCCTAGAAATTGTTCTCTCAAGTCAAGCACAAGCCAGTTTCTCTCATTTACTTTTTCCTAATGGTATTTTGAATCAAACATGTTCCTATGGAATGTTACTGACTTTCAAGGATGACTCCAAAATACACAGCTAAGATAGCAGTAATGTTAGTGATGCCAGCATTTAATTAGTCACAACCTCAAACAAAACAAAACAGAACAAAGCAAAACAGAGTGTGTTGGTTTTTGAAGACAAGAGGAAACATGCAAGCATGATCTAATGCAATAAACTACTAATAAAAAACATGACATTCATTATTAAACTTCGCAGATAAGTGTACGTTATCTAATCCATGTAAAAGCTGTCGGATGAACCTGCAGAACAGGAGGGAAACACCTATTGTTTGGCTTCCACATGGGACAAAAAGTCAGAAAGAACTATAAACTCAGTTAAGTGTCTTTGAAATGCCATTATGCCACCGGGTTAGTTTATATCTGCCTGGAGAAAACGAGCAGCAAAAGATGCGATAGGTGTGGAAGTCACCAGGGGCATGACATTACTAAGGGCAGGTTTTATGTCACTTGTACTCACAGGCCCTGGGGTAGCAGAGCAGAAGTAAATATTTGGTGAAAGGAGGATGAATGTGGCTGGAGCGAGGTCGTGTCCATTGGCTGCCAGGACATAAAGTGGGTGGATTGATACATGTCATCATGTTTGATTACCTTGTGGAGAAGAGACTGCTTTGGATAGCAAAGGCTAAAGGAAAAATCTGTTTTCCAGGCTTCAACAGTGAAAATTAATGTTTATATTAGTGGATTAATTTCTGACCTAAAAAGAAAAGTTAGTTGGCCACGAGAGATTGAGTCTAGATTCTCATGAAATGGGCAAAAAAGTGAAGAGGCAGAGAAAGGGAAATTAATTATATGAAAGCTACATACACATTTCCCTCTCTGAAGCTGAAGTCCGAATGGAAAAGCTTCTGTGGCTTTGCTTTCCATGGAGCCAATGCCTGTTACTCTTTGTGGGTACATGAAGCCCCTAGGTGACTATAAATTGCAGATACCTGCATGAACACAAATATAGCTACATTCACACATCTGTGTTTTATTAGATCAGTGTTGGTTGCCAAAATAAGTATTATTATTTCCACTAATACATAAATAGCATTCTTAGGACTAGTCAAGTGCAAACTCAATTTTAAGACAACCCTGCTTCCATAGAAAAAAGCTAAGGCCTTGTACCCAATTTTTTTTATGTACAGAAAGTTATTTGATAGTGGCGTAATAGAGTTTCCAGAAATTATCTGCAGCAGAATCTTACTAATTCATCCTAATAAACAGTATTGTTATTTGTGATTTATATCTTGTCTATATGAGGAAATGAATGCGCTGTGAACTAGCATGTGAATTAAAAGTATACTTCCTCCTCAACATCAAGTCCTTGTATGGATATGCTAAGATCTAGATTCCACCACCTAATTTTGGGCATGTAACTGAAGGATCCAACTTAGGAGTGTAATCTTGCAGTTTTTTCTGTTCCCAGTGAAGAATCCATTTGAAATTTCACTTGTGCTCTAGAAGAATCTCTCCTTAGCTGTTACCCGCAGAGACTAAGTAAGTAGGTAGCCTCAAATTAAATACCCAAAGTTAGGTGAGATGCATCCTGGTGGGAGGGTGCTCTGAAACAGTGAGCCAAATGTATGCAAAGAGGCATGTTATGTAGGTGTTGGGCTGGCTTTGGAATTGTTCCCTTTGTCTCCAGCTCAGCAGTGAACAGGGGTTTGTTACTGTGACTCCTTATGCTGTGCTGGCTCTCTACATGAAAAGAAGAGTTCTGTCTTTGGGGCTGTCAAATCAATACTTCTTTTACAAGCTTTGAAAGTTTGCAGATTTCTACAGAAAGAGTATAAATAAAGAAAATAAAATCCTCAGGCCCTTTCCCCTCTTTCATTCCCACTCCAATGGACATTAGTATGTTCTGTCTGGTCTCTTTCAGCTTTAACATTTCCTGCTACACTCAGTGAAATTTAAACAAAATCACTTTTACAAACATTTAAATGGAAAAGCATGGAGTTTTGTCATTTCTCTCCTTGGGTAGCACTAATTAACAAAGCCTTTCTGTGAAAGCAAAAAGCTTTCCTTTTTTAGAACTGGCATGCTCCTCCTTACTGATTCCCAACTGTGGTGGCACAATCCAGTATTTCTGAACAATGATGAGAACAGAAATAGATGGAATTCAATAGAAGCATGAATAATGGCAACCAGAAACGGAGTGGTGACATAATCTGTCTTCCAAACTGCCTTGAGACATAGTCAAGAAAACACCACATTGTATCTTGTATGTTGTGATCATCTCTGATAGGTATCACCAAATAGTTTTCAGGACAGATTTATCCACTCCAGTTAGCC
Organism: Falcunculus frontatus; assembly: GCA_013398115.1. NCBI lineage: Eukaryota > Metazoa > Chordata > Aves > Passeriformes > Falcunculus > Falcunculus frontatus. Next base: position 2,080,176 of record VZRV01005742.1, on the reverse strand, counting down.
ATTTAAACATTTTTTAATGAAAGCTAGCTTACACACTTATGTCATATGTGCCTTCAGTTCCCACTTCCTAATGATTATCAGCTGTTTATTTTCCCTCTTGTGCTTGAAAAAAGTGGAGGTTGTACAGTGTTTTCCATGTAGCGGTTTCTGAAAACACACTCGGGAGGGATAAGCCACATAAAACCCATATTGAACAAACATGTTCAAGGGGGAAAAAGAGATGTAATGCTCAGAAAGTAGAAAGGTGCATGAATATACAGCAGAATACAAGGGAACAACCAGAATGTGGTAGGAGGCTGAAAAGATTTCAAAACTGAAGGAGGTAGATGAATTCATATTCAAGAGAACAAGCCCTGTTTCCAGCTGATGATATGTTTTTGTTCCAGCACCAAGCTTTAAACATGTTTTCTCAATACTAGTTTAGGGTATCAGAAATACGGGAATATTTTTTAAAATGGTATATTTTTGCAGGTCTTTTCTTGTGTAATAAAAAACTGCCCTAAACCATTACTGGTGAAAGAATCTAACACAGTGAAGATGCAAAGTATTTAAATACTGATTGAATTTTCAGTCCTCAGAGAGATATGAACCCTTACAATTTGCCTATTATTATAGGTTTTAGGGGAACAAGAGATGCATGGCTGTTAAAGCTGTGTCACAATTTATCACAGTCTCCTGTTTTCATTTGTTTGTGACTTTCTGAAAGAGTCTTTTTTTGGGCTGAGACCTCTATAATTGGTCTCAGCACAATGGAACTCTTCCTCACTCATCCCTCTTCCTCTCCCATCCCTCTGCCTTCAATCTGTTCAGCATTTTTGTGTTAGTGGTGAGTGGGAAAAAAATAGCACTTATCAGAGACTTTTTTTTCGGGTTTCACCATGATTCAAAAGCTGTCTAAAAAGAAACCAAGAGAATTTTTTATTTGGCACAGAGAACAGTGCAAGCTGCCCAGTTTAAAGGTACAGTTGAAATACACTGGCAAAGTGCCCTAGGAGATGTTTTAGCCGTCTTTGCCACAGACAGGTAAAGTCCTTCCAGTTCCTTCCTGCTTGCTGACATAACACCATGCCCACAACTCTTGAACATTTCTGATTGCAATTGCCAAAATTGCCCCAAATCACCGGGGGCACAGAAAAGTCAATAAAGCAGCAAGATCAAATAGAATACAGTGGAAGGAAAGGTGTATTTGGAGCTACTGCAATGGTTTGCCAGCTCTTTAAGTAAAGACCTCTCCCCCTTCTTTCAGATGGACCTGTACCTGATTTTCATCTCCATTTCCTTTACATGCAGCAAGTGCTGCAGTTGACCCATCCTCCATCTTTTTTCCTTCTTCCCATCGTTTCTTTCTGATCATTCTTCTTCCTTTTCTTCCACCCCCTTAAGAGATTTGCTCCTCAGACTTTGATCTTTTTCACTTGCAAAGCTGTTCTGTTGGGTTTTGTTCTACTGCCAGTGTCAGTTCATGAGGGATTACGTGCAGCCCATAGTATCACACCCTCCAAAAACTGTGGGGCTCCATTACATTGATAAAAAAGGCAACTCTGAAAGAGAGTTCTAACCCCTGCCAAAGGCAGAGCTACAGTTCAACTGTACAGATCTAAGGCAGGGCTGCACCAGAGGGCTGTCTATCAGAATCACAGAATTGTTCAGGTTTGACAAGACTTCTAAGATCCTCGAGTCCAACTGTTAACCCACCATCACCATGTTCACCACTAAACCTTCACCCCAAGCGTCCCATCCAGATGTTTTTTGAACACTTCCAGGCATGGAAATTCTACCACTTCCCTGGGTACTTTATTCCAATGGCTAGCCATCTTTCAGTGAGGAAAGTTTTCCTAATAACGGGTGTAAACCTCCCCTGGTGCAACTTGAGGCCATTTCCTCTTCTCCTGTCACTTGCTACCTGGGAGAAGAGTCCAACCCACACCTGGTTCCACCCTCCTTTCAAGGAGTTGTAGAAAATGATCAGGTCCCTCCCCCAGCCTCCTTTTCTCCAGCTAAACACTCCCAGCTCCATCAGCTGTTCCTCACCAGACTTGTGCTCCAGACCCTTCCCCAGCTCTGTTGCCCTTCTCTGGATGCTCCAGTGCCTCAATGTCTTTCTTGCATTGAGGAGCCCAGAACTGAACACAGGTTTTGAGGCACAGCCTCACCAATGCTGAGTACAGGGGCGAAGTATTTGTCCAGATTGATTGGAAAGTTGTTTTGCACCCTAAAGCACATGCTAACCTTTGTCTGTAATAACTGGCAACTCTTTGGAATGGTTCCTCAGTATATGGAAGTGAAAGGTTTGGGACAAGAAGACACATGCTTTTATTTGGGATCCAGTCATATGATTTCCTTGCCTGTAATTAATCACTGTAATGTTTGATGTGAGTTCCAACTTAAGACATGCTCCTCTTTTTCCTCTCTCTTGAGTTTTGAGAAGTCCGGGCAAAGATGGGCCCTGGACTCTCCTTTCATGCCAGGTCTGCACCAGTGGAATGGCCCAGATTTCACTCACATTCTTCCTCAGCTGGATGAGGTCAAGGGGAGAAATACTCACAGTGCTGTGTTGCTTGCACTTGATTAAATACACTGACACTATCATTAATCAAAGTTATGTTTTAATGGTAACTTCACAGTGAAGTATATGATTAATGCTGTTGATATCAGAAGAATAACCTTCTGTTATCTTGCAACCACTTTGTCTTCTTTAGAATGATTGACAATTCACGTTTGAGGGTATACATGAGTGAATGAATGCACATGTGTATTTATTAACAGCTTTTATGTATTTATCTACAGTATCTGTAAGGCAGATTTGCTTCTCTGTGTCTCAGGCTGCCACATGTGATATGTGCAGAAGCAATTTTGTTATTTACATGTGTGAATCACCAGCGGATGCTATCAGAGCAGCTCACCACACCATTCCCTGGCACCCAAGGAAGGTCTGAGGCAGCTGAGTCCCAGCACCCCGCAGCAGGAGCTGGGGAACATTCTACTTCAGGGAACTCCACTTCTCTGAAGGCACAAAACAGGGGTGTAAAGGAAAGAGCATATTTGGCACGACATTGATTTATGGGGTGAAATGTACTCTTTCTGCATACCAAACACAGAGTGCAGGCTGGCCTGGAGATTAGGGGAGCTGAGGCCATACTGTGCTTCCTGTCCCCTTGAGAGTCTGCTGGCCCAGTAAGGATGAGGGATAAAGAACTCTCTGTAAACACCTGTTTCTCTGTTTTTCCCTTTGCCTTCTGCATTGTTGTCATAACCAGAAGCAATCTAGCCCATATATTAATACAATTTATATATAAAAAAAATCCGTAAGGAACAGGTTTAGCAAGCAAACAAGTTACATTCCTAGCTGTTCTCTAATGGGCTTGCTTCAAGCCTTTGTAATTCCAGTCCCTATGTTTACTACATACACTGCTTTTCCCTAAAGGAACTGACAGAATTTGTCTTGATTACTGAAAACAGATGTTTGTAGCACATGCATCATGTGTTACAGCTCTGTCGCATGAAAAACTGTGGAGATAAAATTCAAGTTTCGTCTCATGCAGAGTTATAGGATTCCACTAGAGGGAGATCAGTAGATAGCAGAAAAAAACATTCACTATCCAGAAAGAATGATAGCAGCATGATCCTGTTTTTCCCTAAATTGGCAGTTTTAGGTATGTTGCTCTTTCTGCATTCTAGAGTAACTAGAATCTACCTATAAGTACTTTTCAAGGTGTTTTCGTAATTATGCTAGAATTTAGGGATTTCAGTTATTTCAAAATTGTCTTCTCTATGAAACCAAACTATGAAACTAAAATATCTACAATTAAGACCTCATGTTTAGCTTTTTGCGTTGAAATTTTGGTTTATATGTGTCTTATAATTGAAAAGTACGTATCAGTACTCAAGGAATACAGCTACTGGCTCACACTGATATTTTGCTTTTGTCTGACCTCCCTACCTTTCATTGCATATACTGTAATTTGAGATTTCAGGAAATAAACATATAAAATACTCTATATTTATGTATTTTAGATTATCTTCCTTATGAAAAGAAGAAGATAATTCTCTGGAGGAGAAGAAATCACTTCAATCCTTTTAGCATTTAGAATATGTAAACAGCAATAAGAATTTGAAATTTTGCTTAATAACTACGTATCTTGCAGTTTATAAAGGGAAACCAACACAGCACAGACATGGTGTAGGAAACTAGAGAATGCTGTATAATAATGTCCTGGAATTTACAATTTTCACTCCTTGTTACCATTCAGTTATAATCTTGCTGTTGATGTCCTGCCCTTTAGGAGCAGAATATGTCCCTGGACTCTGTGTGTATTCACATGTTTTTCTAATATCCATGCAAGAATAAGCTTCATTCTTAAAAGTAGTGGCACAGACCTCACCATAATGACTCTGTTGGCTGTTACTTCTGACTACTTTAGGCAATAGTCTGAATGTGGCCTGGCTTGCACCCAAAGCACCTATAATTTTTAAGATAAAGTAACTGGAAAAAGGAAGAATTCTTTCAGGGCCATTTTCAAGCCAGGTCCTTTGCCCACAAACAGGAGATAATTTGTGATGTTGTAAAAATGTAAAAGTCTCTTTTACTCTTATCAAACACAGCCTATCTAGTCCAGGAGCTAGTCTCTGGGACTGATAAGTAACAGGGAACAAAAACTAAAGTTACTTCGTACTAGACAATTTATTCAATGCTACAGACGAAAATATGGGCAGTTAGTTCAGCTTGAGAAACATGGTCGAGTATTTTCAAGAAACTGCTTCTTCTAAATCTATTATCTAAAGTTGTTTGCGTATTTTTACATTGCATCCTAAAATAAACAATTTTTTATGTAGTCATGCTCATTTAATCTTTATTTCATCCAACTTCAATTGTTCTACCAGAACAGAAATGACATCTGGCTTTTGATTTTTTAAATTCTAATGTCTTAATGCTAATGTCTGTTTTATTTGAAATACATGTATTATCACACAAACAGAAGTAATACAGCAATCCAGTAGATCTATCTACGGTTATGTGACTTCCTGTAGGAATAAAACAGAATATTTCATTTGGAAAGGACCTCCAGCAATCCTCTAGGCCAGCTGCCTGACCAATTCAAGGCTGAGCAAAAGTTAAACCATGTTGTTAAGGACACTGCCCAAATGCCTCTTAAACACTGACAGGCTGGGAGCATTGACCACGTCTCCAGGAAGTTCCAGTGTTTGATCAGCCGCTGGGTAAAGAAATGTTTCCTAATGTCCAGTCTGAACCTCCCTTGGAACAGCTTCACACCCCTCCCACACATCTTATCACTGGATCCCAGGGAGAAGAGATCAGCACCTCCCTCTACACTCTCCCTCCTCAGAAACCTGTAGAGAGCAACAAGGTTGTCCCTCAGGCTCCTTTTATCCAAACCTGACAACCCCAAAGTCCTCAGCAGCTCCTCACAGTGTGTTCCTTCCAGCCCCTTCCCGGCTTTGCTGCCGTACTCTGGATGCATTCTAGGACCTTTACATCCTGCTTAAATTGTGGGCTCAGAACTGCACACAACACTCGGGTGAGGCCACAGCAATAGTGAATACAGAGGGACAATCACCTCTCTTGACCAGTTGGTTATACTGTGTTTGATGCACCCCAGGATGTGGTTTGCTGACCAGCACTGCCAGATCCCTTTCTGCAGAGCTGTTCTCCAGGCACCCCTATCCCAATTCATACTTGTGCCTGATGTTACCCCATTATAGGTGAAAAATCTAGCATTTGGGCTTGTTAAATTTCATCCCATTAAGCATTGCCCCTTGCTCCAATCTATCTGGACCCCTCTGCAAGGCTTTTTGTCCCTTAAGAGAGTCCACAGCACCTCTCAGTTGGTATAATCAACAAACTGTTTTGCTCCTCACATTTCTGTGAGTTCCAGTGAAGATGAGGGACTCACTTCCCCACACTTTGGACCACACCTTTCCCAAGATCTCCAAATCTTTTTTCCCCTCCTTCCAATGTGCTTAGTAGAGGCACCATTCTTTTTTTTAGTAAGTAGTATAATAATGAGGGGTATGAAAAAGAGGGTGTAAAATGTGAGGGTGTAAAATTCCTCCTTTGGCAGGCACATAGTACTGTCAGTTAGGTAATTAATGACAATGTGTCTGTGGAGATATTGGCTTCCCACTCAAAATTACTCGGGAAGCCAGTAGCTGCCCTTGTAATGTCATGGGTACAAGATTCCAGCTTGCTCCTGTGGCAGGCAACGACTCCAGCCTGTGCTAGCAGCAAGCACCGCTGCCACGGATAGCACCAGGGCACTAAAGATGACAGATTCAGAAGTGTCCCCACTCCCACTGTGCCTCCCAGCAGTGAGAGGCAATGGATACACTTCACTGTAAATTCTTCAGAAGAGCACAGCAACTGAGTCAGCAAGAGGAAGTTCACAGTTTGTATTGAAGCACACCAGGGACAATGCATTCTGGAAGGCAGATGGCTAAAGTTTTGTTAAGCAAAGCTATGTGAGATCAATTGGGTTCACTCACTGGTAAACAGATGTATTTTTCAAAAGCTGAGATTGCTGCCTGGCTGTATCTCCTTGTCTCACTCAAGCAATAGCACACACATGGCTAGCAGTAGATTTTGCTAATATTTATGCTGCTTAGATCTGGAACAGTTGATGCTCCTAAATCTTGCTTTCTGAGAGTATAAACTTGTGTTTCCTAAAAGCTCTTCTTTAAAAAAATCTGTTTTGAAACCTGTTTTGCATTTTTAGTTGCAAACTTTATGTTATGACTTCAGAATTAGAAACTTCTTAGAATTTCCTTAAAATTCAGAAATACTAATCTGGCTGTAAGTTTAAGCTAAACAGGTATCTTAAAGAGAATTTCTTCTATCATATGGAATTCTCTTTTCCAGAATACAAAAAGGCAAGCTTTAAAAAGAATTCCAAGGAGAGGAATCAAATAATTTACCCATCTAAAGGGTGAGAGAGGTAGCCCGGAAAAATTAGCATGCAAATGACAAGGTTATATATTTATATATAGACACACACATATATACAAATTATATTATATATAATGCAAATTAATTTTTGATTCTATTTACATTCATGTTCAGATAGATGATTCATCAGTTTCATTCCACCATGTGTGTTGGGATGTTGATATGAAAAGAACCAAAGTACAGCTGAAAAAAGGTGCAGTTTTTGTGCTACCTGACAACTGAGATAGATTTTTTTTTACTCTCCCTTGGGAACTACTGCTTTCAGAAGCATGAAACATGCATGTACTCCACTTGGCTGATTCCCGAACATATTTATTTATACATATGGGTATTGGCATTACTATACATTCAGAGAGGTGTCTCATTATTTACAGTACTGTATGTATATTATTTGTGTAGCTTACAAACTTCATGGTGCACAAAATGTCTACAACAGATCACTGCAAGATATAGGAGGAAGAGTAAAAGTTCCACTAATTTGCTTTAGGACAGACAGTATCAAGTCAGTTTCACTTACACTGTGATTTTCATCCAGCTTACAGTAGGTGCTTACACACAAATCTTCTTTCAGCTGAAGCTGTGTCAGCTGAAGAAGATTTATCCACAAGTCACTGCCTAACACTTCCCAGCTGGAAGTCAGGTTCCTATCCAGTTGCCCTCTAAACTGTTCAGTGAAAATGAATGATGTGAGCTGAAGTGACTTGCACATTCACTCATTGATTTGGGAGTGTTTGCAGGAGCAGCTGAGCCAGCAGCTTGCTGGGGGCCATACCCTCCATACTTTCCAGCAAGGTGGGGCATGGAAAAGACATGGAAGACCAAAGATGTTGGCTGAAGATGTATGAGCAAGGCCAATCAGTTCAGGTAGATTCAATTGTCACCACCAGCAGACTGTGAGACTGATGTAAAGGTTTAGGTGCAGGTGCTCAGTGAATATCCCTGCCTCTTCCGCAGTACGTCTGCATGGCATCCTGCAGGAAAACACCAGCCATGGAATTTCCTGGTACAGTCTGGGCCACTAAAACTTAACAAGAGCATAGCAAAACTGGCTGTTATTTAATCCAAAAGACTGTGAAACTCTCTCAGTTATGTAACATAAAATCACAGAATCATTTCTGTTGGAAAAGACCTCCGATATTGCTGAGTCCAACCTCTAAGCCATCACCACCCTGTCAGCTAGACTGTGGCACTAAGTGCCACGTCCAGTCATTTCTGGAACACTTCCAGGGATGGTGACTCCAGCACCTCCCTGGGCAGCCTCTTCCAATATTTAACAATCCTTTCCATGAAGAAATTCCTCCTGATGTCCAACTGAACCTCAGCAGCTTGAGGCTGTTGTTGTCTTTTCCTGTCACTAGTTGCCTCGGAGAAGAGGCTGACACTCAAATAAAACAGCCATTTAATTTTATGTCTTTTTCTGAAACCTGCTGTTAATAACCTGCATCACAGAATGAACTGCACTTCATGTTTTAAGCATTTCAAATGTGGAATGATGAGGCATTCAGTGTTTATTTGGTCATTATGGTAAAATGTGTTGCTTCTTTCTCAATGGAATGTCTGGTTTCAACCACCATTCACTGTTCTGCTCTGTGCTGCCACATTCCACATCAAGAGCCATTTAGTGAGGATGGTAACACACACTGACCAAATTTCTCCTTGATCTTACTTTAACAATTAAACTAAATAAACTCAGCTGATTATTACTCTTCCAGTAAGAAACACAGAACAGACTGATTCTCTCCTGCATCAATTTTTTCAGTATCTTCTGATAAGAAATATTAAAAAATCCCAAAATACATAAATTTTATCACAGGCAGAGCAAATGGACACAAAAGGACAGTTTATCAGGCTTTCTATCTGTTTCAGATTCTGGAATACCCTTTTTGGCCTAGATACATTTGTTTCACTCATCTACCTACTAAAGCTGCAAGTGGGAGAGTGTGTCACATACCAGCTATGGTGATAGGCATTTTATGGATGTAGGCATTTTATGGATGTATAATTATATTGTTTGATATAAAATTGTAACAATGAAACATAAGGAGTGGATTGTTCTGCAGTTTGAATACACAAGTGCTGTTTAGAGTGAAGAGTGAGATCCTAGACTCATTGAAAGCAATGCAAAAACCCTGTTGACTTCGGTGGGCTAAATAGCTAGCATTTCTAATTTCCCAGAGAAGGGTTAACAGCTAAATAATTAATCCTCTTCAAAAGGGATTGTGTTCTTACTGTAGTACATAAGAATGTTCACAGATTTGTCAGAAAAGGTAGACCTTGAATACTGATGAAGGAAACTCACCATGCACATACAAGCCCCAATCATTTTACCTGCAGACCTTCCAAAGAACATTTGGAATGTTAGGTATTGCTAACAGAGAAAGGTGTTTTAGCCACAGAGGTGCTGTGCAGGCTGGAGCACTGGGAATTTTATCCTCTTAAGAACTCTGCTTTTATTTAGGGCAAATTTAATTCATCGTAGCATTTCTCTCTTTAGCTCTTTAAAGACTGGTCATTCCTACCAGATTTTCCCATATCCATTGATTTGATAATATGTAAATTGCCAACATGAATAAGCTGAGCACAAAGGCTGTTTATAATTGTTACCTTTCCATTCTGAACCAAGCCTAGAAATACACCAGATTTTTTTCCAGTAAGTCAATTTTTATCCTATAAGCCAATTGACCCAAATATTTTGTTTTCCTTTAATAAAGGTGTAGTCCTGTTTTAATCTCTTAACTACACACAACATTTCATATAAATCTGTGAAAATTCAAAACCACTAATGATATGTTGGGTCTCCTTTTCCCACAACAACAACAAGAAAAAAAGAGCACCTGTATGACTTTTAAGCCATAGCACTGAATCATTTGGCAAGAGATCAAACAGAGCAGCATTGTTTCCAATTGATATTCATTTATGTGCTGCCAAAACACATTATACTGCTTTAAAAGTGTCATGCTGATTACCACTTCCAAAGAAGATTGCATTTCTACAGGTGATGAGGTCTGCTTCACTGACTGTCAAAAATGAACACTTGTGTTGTTAATGCTCTCCCTCACAGGTTCTAAAACACATAAAAGAGCTTACAAAGTTTGTCAAAAATATGACTAAGATTATTTAAGTGGTAGTTTTTGTTGTTATGAGATCTAGAAAGCTTAACCTAAATAGCACCTAGGCAGGTGTTGATGATATAATTTTTTAGTTTTCTAAAAGATTGTGGGTTTGAGACAACCGTGACTGACATCAACAGATAATTTAACAGTGCATTTTCAGTCAAGCCCAGAAAACTCTTTCCAAATGAGCAATAAACTTAAGTGTATGAATGGATTGATTTCGTTTGTATGGTTGAAATTGTACATGGGAATTGGTGTTTTCATGAACTATGCCTTCAGCTTTCAAATATTCTGACTAGTCACATCTTCAGAACTTCAGCACACCTATAAGTAAATTAAAATTATTCAGACACTCATAGTTAGGCACTTACATGACTTGCAATTACAATGTGCCTATGATTTTTGGACTTGTTAGTGTTGAATTCCTGTCACCCCCCCAAATTGCAGGGCATCTATCTCTTGACTAAAGGGTTAACACTAAGAAGTGTCAGTTGAATAAAATTAAAATACAGAATTTCAACACTAATTTACACGTTGTATCTAAGTAATTTTCCTGAGTAGCATAACCTTATAAAGCAGGTGTAGCTTTCATGGCTAGATTATATTTTTTGGGTCAAATTGAAGGAAGAATATGTCAGTGAACTGCTGATATACAGGAGCAGCAGGAAGGATTTGTCATGAAGCATAAAATAGGTTACAGAATTTAACAAGGTCCATCTTTTCAAAATAGACCTTCTGTGGCTTACTTTTCAATAAAATAAATTTTTTTAAAATATCAAAACAAAACCACAACAAAACAACTTTCTTTCATGGATTTATGGCATACTTTTATAGTATGAAAGAGACCAGAAAAAATACTTAGTTTCCTAGTAGTCCACAGCCAACCAAGATTGTTAGCAAGACTTTCAAAGTGTGAAGAAGACATTATGAAATGACAGCCATAAAACATTGTCTTAGATGTTCCACAAAATGAACAGTTATGATTCTTTCTCTAGAGAGTTCCTAATCTTTGACACAACTAAGGATGAATAGCAGTGGAGGAAGAGAAAACTATTTCAAACAGAATTACCATGGCATCTATTTGCCACAATAATTTCTGGTTGCCTGAACCACATTGTTACAGTACATGAAAATCTTATCTTTTTCAACAGGATTTGTCATAAGAGCCAAAAGTTGAATGTTCATCACACAAAGCTCATAAAGCAAAGCAATCACTTAAAAAAGATTGATCAAATTGAAGTAATCTCACTTTTTTTCCTTACTGTAGTTACATGTCTCTGCACACTTAAAACTGATTTGCTTACATTGTCACATGAAGTAAAAACTACATATAGTAGAGAACCAGTTGAAAAAATAGCTTGAACATAGTCAAAAATACATTTTTTTAATTAAAATTTCCATGTTTTCAATAAGAAGTCAAAGACTTCTTCAAGTGACAGATAGTTTCTATGAAAAATATCTGAAAACACAATCTTGTTTAAAATGGTGTTCCAAGAAAACTTCAGTCTGACATAATAAGAGTCTAACCGTACTCATCAAAAACAGATATGCATAAATGAAGAGTATATTTGTTCAGAAAATAATCTGGTTTGGGACAAATCAAAGTTTAAAAAATTTCCAACTGCTATACTCTCAAAAGTTATGATTCTTTACTACATCCTACAGCAAGCTCACTTACACTCACACCGGGACAACCAATACTTTTTACCCCACACAATTAATGAAAGATTGCACTTTTTGTTAATTACTTTTGGTTGAGTGTTCTAAACCAAAAATTGCATCACATCACACTGGGGGGGAGGGGGGGCTCAGTTCTAATTTCCCTAGAACATAGCATGTGTCTAGATATACTCATGGGAAATGTTAAATGTCAGAATCTGCCCTAAGGATTTTTCTTCTGGGACCCGCCCAGATGGGGACATAGACTCTTCTCCTGATCTCTTTTGGCCAGCTGTTTTCAGGGTTTTCAGACTAAGATAAAAGAAAACTCAAAGGAATAAATGACCTCATGAGATTTCCACTCCTTAGGGTAGAAGCCTACTAAGAGCAGTTTATGATATTTCCCAGCTGTCAAAGTCATAAGGAAAGCCTTCCATTAACTAATTTAATATAAACAAGAACCTCCAGACTCCATTGACTTGGCTAACATCAACTTTGTATGTAAAGATGTTCCAAAACCCAAAAATCTGAGTTCATTTTTCACGACTATACGTGCATTAATTCCACAAAATATAAGCTTTACAGAAAACATTTGACATTTCTTTCCACGCTGTATCTGTTCTAATTAGCTGAATGTGATAATGGAACTGTGTCAGTTTTCAGGTTTCTAGCATTTAAACCAAATATTTTAGTTCACAAGAATGGGAGCTGGTCTGTGGGATATTTCTGTGGCAGGTGGCAGCCTGCTTTCTTTCAACACACACCAGGCATGCATTCATTAAAAAAAAAAAAGAAAAAAAAAGAGAAAGCACTGAATAAATTACAATTTGGCATGATTATGTGATGTGTGGCCTTGTGTGCATGGAAACTCTCACCTATTGGCACTTGCAATTTTAGTATCGTGTAATTAAATTGATTTTTTTGTCAAGTCAGTTTTAAACTATGTCTTTGAGGTAAAAGGCCAGTGCATTAATCCACTGTGGTATTTATTATTTAAATACTAATCAAGAGGTCAATTAATGTTTTCATTGCTTTTGCAAATGAGTAATGGAGTACTGTTCAGAGCTCTTGGGAGAGTCTACTGTTAAATAGGAATCCAATTTCATTCCTTCTTTTCAAATGGCCCTAAATGTATTTATTATGCAGCTCTTACCTTTTCTGCAAGTGACTGGAGTGTTTCGCTTGAGCTCTCATCCCTGTACTGCACATCCAAAAGCTTCTCAAATATTCTAGGATTCTAGGTCCACTTTGCAAGTCCATATCTATTTTCCTATAAAAAGGTGTGGTGAATATACTGATGATTTAAATGTAAGAATGAAAGTGTCTCCCTGTGCCAGACATGAACTAGGAAGTTTCAATTTCACTCATATTACCTACAATATTGAACAGAAGGGAAATTAAGTCAGCGAGGAATGATTAGCCCCTTTGCCAGAATTGATTTATGTGTATGGAAAAAGAGGTTTTGATATATACATCTCTGAGTTTACTAAACATCTATATAAGCTCTATTTCCACCCCCTACCTCCCCTCCCCCAAACATTAGGGATAACATTATTTAATGCATTTTTTGTTAAAGTCAGAATTTCAGTTCCTTTATCCTACAGGAGTCAAGCTTGCACAGCTACTTCATCACATAATGAAACTCCACACTGCTGTAAAGTGATGATGGTGTCATGTTCTTCTCCTCAGGGTTATCTGTTTCATGATAAGTTGTAAAAATCTTTTGGCCCCAAAGCATGGTGGTTATCCCAGCTTGGAGCAGAGATGCCAGATGTCAGCACAGGAGAGGAACAGGTTCAAGGTCTTCATCCCAGCACAGTCTTCCTCACTGTCTCTACGGCATCTGTTACTTTTTGCTCTGTTTCCTTTGTTCTCTTGTGCAAAGTAGAAAAATCAGATAGGGAGACACTGATACCACTTTCTATGAAGAATATATAGAACTTTTTAGGAAGTCACACCTAATTTCTTCCTGCTGCTGCATTTGGGAACACGGTTGATTGACCAGCTCAAATCTGATTTCACTACTGCCTCTAAAATTGTACAAGCAAGGAAAAGCTATAGACACGGCCTAGAATCTCTTAAATTGTTCAAATGCATTCTTCAAGTTGGGTCTCTTACATTATGTTGGTAAATTGGGCAGTTAGACTAGATTTTTTTATCTAAATGAGTAACAATTAAGTAATGACAAGCAAAATTTGCTTCTCTGTAACATTTTAGTGATTAATTTTTTTTTTAAAATCCCATAAAATACAGTTTAGAAGCCATTGTTACTATATTGGTAAATAAATCAAATCCAGACATATATACCTGTAAGTGAGAGTTTGGGAAGAATTTTGAGAATTTTAGCCCCTCAGAATATAAGCTTTAGCCTGGTAGAGGAGAGAATAGGATCCAAGAATGACTATTAAAAAGAAAAAATGGAAAAAAACCCCATGAGCAGTGAAAAACAGGGAACATGACTGAGCTCTGCACTTCTACTGAAAGAAGACAGAAAATTTCCTTCATGTACTTCGTGTGAAACAAGCCGTTTTGCTTAAGTCAAGTTGCAGACTGTCTGCCTCTTTTTTGACCTTGCTCATCCAGTCCTCATCCCTGATGTATGAAGTGTGAGGCAAGGTGCTGAAATGCAAATAGGACTCCAAATGAGGATCACGTCTGTGCGTGGGATGCTGGGACCTTCAAAGAGGCTCTAACAGCAAATCTACCACAGAAATCCCACATTACTGCTACTCATCAGGACAGGCGTGCTCTCAAGGCAATCAAGGAGGTTGTCTATCACTTAGCAGAGGTACTTAATTGGCAGTTCTCCACATCCACTTGAAGAAGGGTGCTCAATAATAGGATTTTCTGTCTTCGTGAAAGGGATGAAGCTTCGTCACTGTGCAAGAGATTTTTTTTTTTTTTTGTTAGACTTTTATCTGCAACTGAAGCTTTGAAGTCTAGGGTCCTGCTGCCAGGCTTATTTCTTTTATTGGTTCTTGCTCCCTTTCAGACTAAAGCAACCCAAAAAATTGAAACTGACCATTTTTTTGTATTACTAATGTATTTTTCACAGTTTTTGAACTTCATATTCAAAGGTTTGTTCTCACAGGAAAAGAAAATCATGTTCAATTTATACCACAGTAAGAACCAAAAGCTTACTTTCAGCCAAGTGCAATATGATGCTCTTAAAAAGACAATTTTACAATATTTCCAACAGTTCTATTTCTGAATGTGCTGAATGCTTAGCCAAGATACAATCTGACAAATGAGGTTCAGAATATGACTACTGCTAATTAGAAGCTGTTAACAACTGAAGAGAAGCATGTGGTACCAGTGCTACAATGCCAGCAGAGGGAAGGGCTTCCTACACGATGAGAGGTTACTCACAGGGTTGCTCTGGTTCCCTGAGCAAGTCTATTGTTGTTGGCACCCACGCTGGAGGGACAAAGATCTTATAGGCTGAGTGCAGGCACGAAGCCATCCCGACAGATGGCTTCTGTTGTGGGTAGAGCGTGTGTGTTGTGTGCAATATGTCAGGGCAATGATGCCCACTTAGGACAAGTGAAGTGTCTGCTTCACCTTGATTTTCCACACTGCCATTAACTCGGTTCTGAAGTCAATGCATTTTAAAAACCTGTTCCTAGAGAGATTTGTAGTATTCCTGGACTTGGCAGAGAGCTCGAGAGGCAAGAAGGGTAACAATGACAATCCCATCACCACCTTTCATCCTTCAGCTAGAAGAATCCGGTGGTCCAAGCCAAAAAAATTTTTGCTAGGCCTGCCAAGGTTTGTAAATATGTCAAGAAGGGGAGGAAACTGTGTGACAGAACCTGTGCTTGAACGAAAATCACATGTGGACAATTGACTCTCTAGTGCTTTCAAGTGAGAGAACTTTCTGAGTAACTGCTGCTGCACTGTGGCAGAGCAGTTGTAGACACTGGAGGTATTTTAGCTGCATGTGCTTACTGCCCAGTAAGAAACAATACTGTACTGAAAGCATTATTCCTAATGTTTTGTCTATTTACCTGCTTCACAGCAGAGAGTAACATAATGCTCCTGGAAAAAAAAAAACAACCCAAGTCCCTAAAACTGAGAATGGATAAATTATTTTCCTTAAGATGATGATAACTTTAGCTTTCTTTCAAATTATGCAGTAATTGCCCAGTGCTATTGACCATGAATAATACATGACAGCTCATAGCATGAGAACAAATGGCTTCCTGAACAACCTGATCAATGAAGTCTGGTTTCCTAAGAATTTGCTTCTTGCCTCCTCTCCCAGTGTTCACGTTGCCACAATTTGGTGCTTGCTCTTGCTGTGCTCTCTACGTTGGGCATGGTGTAACGCATCCTCACCAGTTCTCCCACAGTGCTCCTTGCACATCAAAATACTCAGCTCCCTCCCGTGTCTTTGTTTTTTTTTTTTTTTGGAGATGCTGGCTGGACAATAGCCAGTCTGTGCTTGAAGGCAATCTGCACCTACAGATCTGTTCTTTTGTCAAGCAATCCAAACAGAGTGGGACCTGCCTTCCGGAGAAAAAACCCAGGATCTTCCTTCTCTGTCAAATTTAATAGACATTCAAATGTGAAAAGCAGGACTGCAATCACAGATGTTTTGTTCATGTAAAAATGCAGACAAATAAAGACTGCTTTTGGCCTTAAATCTAAAATATTTGTATTATTTTTATGTACTATCCTACCTTTGAAGCAACTCTACTTTTTTTTTTTTTTTGCTACTTAACATGCCATCATAAACATTTTATTGACTCCAAAATGTCTGATTATTATGGTTTATGTTCTGTACATAAGCAGCCCCTGATACTTTGCCTTTGCTTTTCAACAGAGATTTACTAGAAAAGGCTGAAGAGCAGTGTTAGGGAGGCCTTGGGATTTCCAGTATATCATGATTCTGAGCATTTATTCCATTTTCATTACTTAACTGTGCTTTCTAAACCAACTCTCTGCCACACAACAAAACGTAACGTACCTTTAATAAATATTTTCCTTTCATTTAGATTCTATTTACTCCAGCGTGCAACAATTGTAACCATCATTTAAAATGAGGTTTTCCTTCAGAATGAGGAATATAAAAGGCTCTTTCCTATTCAGTTGGAATTATACGGATCATAAAGTCAAGAAAAAATGGAAATCGAATTAAATTGTGAAACACAACCTTCTTATGAACCCTTGTAATTCATTGCTTGTGAAGATCATTCTTATTTAACCAGAACCCAAGAGACAGTATTTCAGACACAGAAAGCAAAGCTCCTTACTGTACACCTTGCTGTGGAACGTGATATTGTATAAAACTTATAACGTCATTAGACTGCCAGTAGCTTGTTGAAGTCAATAAGGAGAGAAGATGTTTTCTGATGTTTGTTCCACTTGAGAAGCTTATTCTTGGTTTCTATTGATGCAATCTGATGTCTGGCAGCTATATCAGGAAATGTTCTCTGAGTTCTAAACAAAGGTTACTTGGGAAACTTCATGCATTCGTCTTACCATTTTATGTGATTATCTATGAAAATCATGTTTAATATTTTTAATATAACTAACCAGGCATCCTCCATCCACTGTGACACTTCCAATGCTCAAACCAAATATAGATCCATTCATTCTGACATACAAAGAAACAATATTCATTTTATCATTGATTTCTGCTTATGTTTACTGTTCATCAATGGAAATGTATTTCTGTAATGCAGTCATCTGTGAAATTCTTTTAGTGTTCTGGACCAGTAATATATGCACCTGTCTTGTAATAAAAGTGGATGTGTGAAAATTAACTACTCTAAAACCTTATTTACTTTGCACAGAGGTTATTTACCTAGGTCTTTCTAATTTGCCTTATTTTTGTTTTTTTTTCCTAACCAACACCTGTATTTTAAGAGGAGAAACCTTATTTTATCTAAGACAAAAATGTTACAGTTTACCAGCTGAACAGGTTGCTGGGCATTCACTCCTCCCTAGTCTCAGAGTTTGCTACGGGAGTAGAGAACTGGTAGCTGGAGAGTAAATGAGATGTTCACCACTTCAGTCAGACAACTAATTACTCTTACATTTGCACACCTATCATGGCAAACCTACTGATTTGCACACCTATTGATTTAAATCCAACTAGATCTGTTTCTGCTTGTTTTGCTATAGGATATATTTGAAGAAGAGGTGTGGAATTTGGCAGAGGTCAGATCCAAAGTTAGATGGAATTTTAGGCATGGATCCATACAAATCTCTGTAAGGCTTAAGCCTTCCCTTGAGCAGTACTGAGTAAAGGACTGGTAATCTAAAGCAATACCCCCTGAATTTCTGGCCACTTGGAACTGAACCCCACCTCTATAAACAATTGTGAATTCATTTGTAACTCTATAGGTTAGAATAATCAATATAAATGGGACCACGGCATTTAGTAACACACACGCAGCATTTTAGTATGGAATAATTCAAGACAGCACTTGGCAAAGATCAACAGGCCCAATCTAACTAAATTTACCCATGCCAAAGGGGGTCTTTAATGAGATTTGGATGCCACGTAGTAACTTTTGCCAAAATAATGCTTCATCTACTAGCATTTCATGCAAATCATAATGATTTCCCAAAGACGTAAAAAATTATACCCTTATGTTCAGCATTCTATTTTTTTCAACTGCTTGATAAAAAAAGAAGTCCCCAGGACTTTTATTGAGAAATCCTTGTATTCTTTATAAGTGGCAGCTAATAATACCAACCCTTCAATACTCCACTCACTTGAACACAATGAAAACCTCTGGGGAGATCATTTAAAAAAATTAATGATATGGAGCTACCACATAAAATTCTGAATGTCCTGAATGGGTTTTTTGAAAGAGATTTTTGATATATATCAGGCATTACAGTAAAATCTCTTTGGTGAATTAGAATTTTCCGTCCTATCACACTGAGAGCCATGCAACGTGTAACAAAAAAGGTATTATGCTTGATTTTGTAGCCATGAGGAACTTGTATCTATCAATCACAAATGGACTGAATACAACACACACCAGGCACCTTTGGGGAACACAAAGCTGTGAAATGTAGTTAGAGTGCAGCAGCACAGTTAATTTCTACTATTTTAAAATTATATTCCCAGGCTGTCTTTAGACAATCATTCTTTAAAGGAAATTTAATTGTTTCAAATCCCTTATGATTCTTCCCTGTATATGAAAGGACACATTGAAAATAAAAACAGTTTCAGAATGACACAAAGCTACTGCTTACTGCTTTTCTTCTGTGGCACTACTTTTGGCTTCTTATTTGAATATTATGTTTTTAACTGTTTAGTTTCTCTGCCAGAGGAGGTACTTGTGCTGCCCATAGGTAATTTAAATTAGAAAGAACACACATAGGAGATAATTCTCAGATTAGATAAGCATGGAAGGCATGCTGGCCTAGTTTTTTTGCATCCTTAGATTTTGCTAAAAGACCTTTCAATGCTAAAACACTGAAGGATCAGCTTCAGTGGAACTATTTTAAAGAATATTTATGTGGTAGGTCTGTTGATTGCATTTAAAATGAAGACAAAAGAAATGTCATATTTTATTTACTAAATTATATTATTAGAGTTAATGTTTTTTCTTATACATATATATTTATATATAAATGAATAGCATTTTACCCTTTCACTTAAAAACCTTGATAAATGAAATGGATAAATTGTTATAATCTTAACATCATAGATAACATACTTAGTCTTCACTCAGATTATTTCCTGAATGCTCTTAATCAAGGAATTAATTGATTTGGAAAAGAAAATAAGGTGCGTTATTGTTTTCATTTAGTAGCTAATATAATAGATTAACAGACTCCATTTTAAAGGAAATGCATCATCTGTGGAGAATTTTTTTTCCATTTCTGTCTCAGGAAAGTAGAGTTTGTTGTGCTAATGGCAGCGTATTTTACATATGTCTATTAATCTAATATCCTTGCACGGACAAAGGAGTATATTTGTTAAAAAAAAAAAATAAATAGAGACGGTCTACTCCTAGATGTATCAGAGTAAGATTTCATTTCCCAAAAGAAGGTGATCTCTTCTAATTCCCTGAAAAACTATTTAAATGAGGTCTCATTAGCCTCAGTGATTGGTGCTCAAGGTGTGCTGCTAGGTTTGCTAACCTTTTGATGAAATCCCTGGAGATCCCTGACCTAGTTTTACTGTGCTGACCATCTAAAATATGATCTGATGCTTGCTGTTGTTAAGGTAGTCCCAGTACCAGTATAATTAGTGAGCCTTAAGCTATTTAGAGCTTGAAAAGACAAGAAACCATTCATATGGAAACTCACACCCTTGGTGTCTCTCCAAACGGAATCAACAATCATCGGGTGTGACCCTGGGAGCTTTTAACATACCTTATGAGATTAATTTTCTATTTAACTCTCTAGCTCAAAAAAAAAATTGAGGTTTATAAATACAAAAAATTATGTAGACAAAGCAGAGTTAGATGTTATTAATAATGGTGCAAAGAAAGGATATGAGAATAGTAATTGATAGCATTTTTTTAAAAAGTAATTGTTATTTAACTCTGTTGGGAACAACAGATGTTCAAATACTACGAAGATATTCAAATTTAGGTAGGTTTTACTTATGTTGGAAAGAAGTAGTCACCTCTGGCTAAATAAAAAAAAGAAGTCCCTCTGGGTTTTGTTTTGAGCAATGTCCCTGAATGTTACAGAAAATTCAAGTTAAGTTATGGCTTATGTATTATTACTTTGATCTTTAGAAACAAACAGTCATAAGAAGGTTTTAGGCTTGAAGACTCTTTAAAGATCAACATCATGAAGTTCCAACCCCCTGCCATAGGCAGGGACACCTTCCACTAGACTGAGCTGCTCAAAAACCCCATCCAGCCTGGCCTTGAACACTGCCAGGGATGAGGCATCCACAGCTTCTCTGGGCAACCTGTTCATTATAGACCAAGTATTCTGAATATTTATGTAAAGAAACCTGTAAATCAGACCACTGCATTCAATATTTGTCACTTCATGAGTCTTGCTAGCTTTTCTAATTTCACTTCTACAAAATACAAAAAAGTACAGAAAACATCCAAACTGTTCCAGTCCTCTTCAATTTCACCCCCAGACTCTCATTTTTCTTCTATCCTTGTAGTGGCACTAAGAAGCCAAACTCACTGACTCAGAAGGAAATGCTGACTAAATAATCTGTAAGGAGCCCTTTTGCAAGGAAAAGACCAGCTAATCACTCAAGGTCTTTTCCACTGCTGCTCCATTACAGTAGAAGAGGTACAGTGGGAATTTGCAGTGCTTCAGTCACTGATTTCTGTGTAAGATGTAAATAAATATAAGATTCCACTTATATGGAATATTTCACTTTATTCTAAACTACAGGTTATTTTATTAGAAGCTGGGTATAATCCAAGTTCTTGTCCTGACTACTCGAGTGCTATAATATAGTCCTGAATGTTCTTTATCCTTACCGGAAAAGACAAATAAGTAAGCAAAAAAAAACTCTAGTCAAGAAATACTCCATACCTCACAGGAAAGGACTTTCCACTATCATGGTAAAAAAAGAAGGAAACTACATCTGAGAAGCTGCTAGAGGACTTAGGGCCTTGTGTTGTTCTAGTTGGACTCATTCTCTTAACTCAGTTTCAAGTTTGTTTTTTTTTTTAATCTTCCCATGGATATTATTTACTGAATCCACTGCTTGCTGAAATAATTCAACTGTACTTGGATGGGCATTGGATCAGTCTTACCGTGAGCAGATGTGTTATGGCTAGAGGGAAATTAATATAAGCAGCAAGAGATTGTAGTGAATCATAATTTCTCACTATACTCGGTTCAAGCTGTGTCCTGACGGATGTACAACACTTCCTAGCGCTGTGTGCTCTGCCAGCAGCACGGCAGAGCATATCACAGGGACACAGTTTGGGGAATGCTAACTCAGCCTTTTCAAACTGCATCCCTTTGATACACTTGTCTGCCTAAATGCAGCCGTCCTGCTTTGATCAGGCTGCCAAAATAGCTGTGTTGTGACGCTTTTCCTTTATCTCAGTTCAGCTTCTGGACAGCAGATTTTAAGAGCATCTGCAGCTACAAAAAGACCTTAACCTTAATACAAGGACATTTTCCAACAAAATAAGTAGAAAATTCATAAAGAAGCCATCTGGGTATTACAAAAGAATTAATTATTCAGATTTGAAAGCTAGATCCATTCACTCTTCAGAGAACTTTCATAGACCTAGATAAGAAGGAGATCTCAACAGGTTTATTCTTTCTAGGTATTTTATTTACCATCACATGGGTTTAAATAAGAAATAAATAATTTATCCTCTCTATTCTGTTCCCCCCTGAGACCCTACTCAATTGATAACTTTTGTAGCTGCCTTAGTTTGGATTGATATTCAGCATGTTGGCAAGCAGAGAAACACAGAGACAAGCTATCCTGAAACACTTGTGTGTATACAGGTAAATAAGCCTATAATTAACATATTGAATTTATATACAGATTAATTAGCTTATAAAGCACATGAACTACTGAAGCGTATTCTAACGCACTTGCAAGGCAAAAGCACGTCCCTCTCAATAAGTTATAAGGCCCTATAACTCCAGCTTGTGCTCCTGGAAGAACGAGCCAACAGCTCCTAATCTTGGTGATGTTTTCCATCTTTTCCTGGAAAGAAAATGCCTCTGCATTCTGGACTTAAAGGGCAGACAAATAACCTTGCTGTTCCTCACATCTTGTAAGTTTTAGCTTTTCAAGGAACATTTTTGACCAAAAAAATAGTTATCTTCACGTAGGTTAAGATCCACAAAGCTTATTTTTTGTGAAAGTTCTTACATTATAGGATCTCAGACTGATTGAGCTTGGTAGCAACCTACAGAGGTGATCTTGTCCAGTCCCTCTTCTCAAGCAGGGCCCAGAACCATGTCCTGGTGGCTGGTGATTATCTCCAAGGATGGAGATTCCACAGCCTCTCTGGGCAGCCTCTGCCCGGGCTCACCCAACCTCACAGTGAAAAAGGGTCTCCTGATGTTCACAGGGAACCTCCTACGTTTCAGTTTGTGCCCATTGCCTCTGGTTCTGTCACTGAGCACCACTAAAAGAGCCTGGCCTCTGTCCTCTTTCCACCCTCTCTTTGGGTAGTTACCTACATTGATGAGATCCCCACCTGTTATTACAAATTAGTGAAATTTTAAGTCATTACTGTCTATTCTTAATAAGCTAAAATGGCTCTCTATGCTGCTGTGCTGAAGTGAAGCCTAGATTGTGACTACCCAGCTGTTAGTTATGTGCTACGTGTAATCTCAGCTGTTAAGAAAATGCACACCTCCTTTGCCTAAACAAACATCTCCTCTGAATGTTTCTCACTTCATTATGAACTCTTTCCTTTGGGATGATTATGCTGTTTGCATGGCTTGTATATCCCTAAAAGATCTTGAATTTATAAGAATTTTCACCAGGAACTGTGTGGAGTCAAAACACTGCGTTACTGAGAACTTTATTTTCTTCCTCCAAATCTTCAATTCTTGCAAAACCTTCCAAATATATGTGTGTGTGTGTATCAAATGCTGAGTGTGATATCTATATCAGCTCTCTTTTAATTTTTTTTTTTTTTTTACAACGGGTTTATTTAATTTCTTGTTGAATACTATCTGTTTTTTTGATCATGTTCCGGATAAAATTTTATTAATTCTTAATAAAGCCACAAATAGGAGTACTTATATGTATGCATCTAAATTTTACACAAAAATCCAGTTAATTCATGGATGATACTGTGTGCTCAAGAACTGAAAATCATTTGAGTGCATATTGCACAACAGTGTTCACAGTATTCCCACAAATTTCTACGGTGTATTTCACAGGTAAGTTTGCTAATTGATCCATCTGATAATGGTCTGGACGACATCATTAAATAGCTAGAATTTTGAAGGAAAAAGTAATCCTAAAACCATTTTCAGCCTCCTGTGATGTACTCACTGTCCATTAAAAATAGTCTCTAAACTCTCTGTTATATTTGAACACTGCACAGTAGTTTTTTCCAAGTGAAACAGGCATCTTCCTCCCCACCAGACTCTTATGCTAAATTTGCCACTTGAGGTTTTGGAAGAAATCAAGAACACTAAATTTGTAATCACTTGATCAATAAGTTCATGTTCCTTTCACCTTCTTTTTCCTTTGTCTTGAGCTTCCTGTCAAAGTTTATAATTTCCATTGATGGAAAGACTACAATAATATCCACCTGTTTTTAATAAACAAATAAAATAATCTACATGTGAAATTATGAAAGGCCTCATTACACACCAGAGCACAAGTAAACCACCTTGATGAAATGGAAGAAATCATACTTTGCTATCAAAAGTTTAAATCTACTGAAAAGTGATTTGGTCTCCCTTGGGCAGTACTTACTCCTAAGAGAAAAAGCAAAATTTTATATTTGGTTTTGCACTGCTCCAGAAACAAGACAGAGAAATTTATTCTTCTGGAGATTAGACAGAAATAAATAATTTTCCAGTGGTTTTTTGAATGGGTAAGTTATGAGTGTTTGAGTGGGCTTGTTACTCTATTCCAAATTCAGCCAAAATGCAACCCTTCTTTTCTGACTGTTATTCAGAAACAAACTGTGAAATTAGGAAAATAAAATTAAAGAAAAGGGATGGAGAATGAAGCATCTGGAACTTATTACCTCACAAGGACCAACTGATGGGAATAAAAGGAAGAGTCTAAGAAGAGGCAGAGAATCTAATAAAAAATCCAGTGATTTGGAAGAGATTATTTCAAAATACTCACAGTTAAAGAAAACAGCGTTCTGCTTATATTTGGGGGTGAAAAATAATTTGAGATTTTCTGCGATAAAGAAAGCAGCAGTGAGTTTTAGCAGTAGTTTTTTCACTGCCTTTTAGGAAGTCTTAGGCAAAAGCCCTATAAATAACATGCTCTCCAGTAAATTGTACCACAGAAAAACATCTCCCTCCTTATACAAGGGTCACTGAAAATCAATACAGTTCCTTCTAAAATGCTCTCTACAATGTTTTTAACACTTGTAGGTGATGGTTCAACTTGTTACGGTTTATGGATAAGCAACACATAAGAATCACACACACACACACACAAAGTACTGGAAACAAATGGCTGGCAGCACTTCCAGAGGGATCTGACAAAAATAACCATGGATCTTCTGACAGATGTGACTATATGAAGCTCTGACGCAGGGACAAGTGTTGTAGTTAAAAACTGTACAAACAATTGAGATCAGTTTTGGCAGGAAATCCTAAATTGAGAGACTACTTGTATTTTCAGACTCCCATGTATTGGGTTCAACACTGTCTCCCACAAAATTCCTGTCTCCAAGCAGGGATGTTACGGTCTGGATGGGTTAACCACCAGATGAGCAAAAACCTGATGATGCACCATCTCAAAAGTGAATGGTTGATGGGCTGCAGCCTACCCGTAACAAAAGAGGGACCTTAGGTCTGTCCTGGGACCTGGCCTGCTTAAGGTCCTTATCAGTCACCTGGAGGAGGGGAGTGAAGGCACTTTCCTCATGCTGACAGGCAAAACGAAGCTGGGGGAACCAGTGCACACATCCAGCAGCAGGGCTGCCACCTGCAGGGAGCCAGGCTGGAGGAATGGGCCAAGAGGAACCTAATGAAACTTAACAGGGACAGATGTAAAGTCCTGCTGTAGGAAGAAAGGCAGGAAGACCCCCTTACGTCCATACGGGCTGGGAAGCAGCTCTGCTGGGAGGGCGCTGAGGCTCTGGGCCAGGAGCAAGTTGAGCATGAGGCAGTCTCCCCTGGCAGCAGGGATGGCCAACACATCCTGGGCTGTGGGATTGCATGAGGGGTAGATCAAGGAATGGGATTATACCCCTCTACTCAGCACTCACCTGGAGTACTGCATCCAAGTTTAGGCCTCCCAGTAAAGTCATTGACAAGCTGGGCTGAGCCCAACAGAGGGCCAAGCAGGATGCTCAGGGCTGGAGCACTTGCCTGGAAGGCTGAGAACCAGGGCTTGTTCAGCCTGGGAAGAGGCAATTGCAGGGGGACTGAAGAGCCACAGTGCAGCCTCCACGCCTATGCTGAGAGGGGGTCACTGAGCAGATGGAGACGTGCTCTTCACAGTGGTCCGTGGCTGGGCAAGTGACAACAGGCATAAATCAAAGCAGGAAAGGTTCACACTGAACAGGAGAAATTGTTTCCCTATGAGGACAGGCAGGCAGGGGAGCAGGCTGCCCAGAGAGGCTGTGCCAGCTCTGTCCTTGGAAGTTTTCAAGACCTAACTGGGTCAAGCCCTGAGCAGACTGATCTGACCTCATACCTGACCCTGCTTGTTTAACAAGTTGGACTCGGGACCTCCAATCATTGCTTCCAACTTGAATTAGCCTGTACATCCATGATCCTGTACAGTAATAATTATGATAAATGACCAACAATGCCAATACCTAAATTACAGAAAACACATTTCAGCATTTTTCTTTTCCTGTACTACTCATGAAAGTGCATTATTGTAGACACAATAAATTAATGTTGTCATCTATGCAGAGCATTTCATTGCTATGCATTTAATGTAATCATGTGCATTACTAACTTCCTGCTTCTTTAAATAAAACAATTTGCCTGGCTAAAATCAAAGACTAACTTGTCTAACACCCTGATGAAGATGGGGAATGATGTCCTCTTACCTTGCTCATCCTGTGATAATTCATACTCTTTTGACCTAGTGGCAGAAATTTGCACTTCAGAACATCTTTGCAAATTGCTTTGCATACTTAATTCACTGAACTGACAGCAGTGTCTGTGGGTAATTTGCTCTGTCTTTGCTCTTGCTAGGAGGCCCTCAGCAGAAAGCCTCTCATCAACTCCAGGGGTTCCTGTCTGTGACAGCCCAAATGGAAAAGAGAAACTATAATACGCTGTGAACGCATTTTATTTTGATTTTACTTGTCTCATAATTAATTAGGAACACATGAACTCAAGATTGAAATGCTCATCCTGGGGAATGAAATCAAGCATGCACAGCCTCTCATAGCCTATCACAAATTTAAATATTTGGAAAGGAGATTTTGAACTCCTGGCTGAGAACTGCTCTAGAATCTACTCCTGTATCACGTCCTACGTTTCTATCCCAAATTAACTAAAGCCCATTTTTTAACTGCTTCATCTTTTGTCAAGTGGTACCACGAATAAAAGCTTAGAATTCCCTATTAGAAAAGCCCACATTTTGAGTACTGTTTGAAGATAGGCTCTTTGTCAATAACTAGATTTCTCCAAGTTGAATAAGCAATGTGCTTTTTTCCTATTTGTTCTCTATTATCACAAGGCTGGCAAAAAATGCCAGTCACATCTCCCTTTCATTAATGCCTCCACAAAAATAAACTTTCTGTTCTCTAACTATTTTAAAAGCTCTTTCCTGCACCTTCTCAAGCTCGAATTCATCTTCCTGAGATGTGGTTGTTTAGAAAAATTCCTAACACCTCAACTGCATAGAGGCATTTAGTGCTGTTGAGGTCAGTATTAGAAAAATTCTTCACACAATATTTTGGCTCTCGCTGACTGAGAAACATGGGACATTCCCATCGCTCCCTGTTTTAATAAAAACTCTGCCTTGAAGTATAACACAATATTTGGAAGAGAAGATTTTCTGTTAACTTTTTCATAAAAATTGGCAGTGCAAGATCTATGTGAGTGGGAGTGCTTGTGCTCCAATATTGCTAATACGTGTTTTGATTAAATTATTATTTTCTCAGCCTGCTCTCATTGACAGGCAATCCTGTTGATTGGTGTTATATTTACATCTCTCTTTTAATATATATTAAAAACAAATGCTCAGTATCTGTGTCAAAAGAATGCCTGCAAAGAGAAGGACAAAACTGAAACGACTTTTCTGATAGTTTGTATTGACACGGGGAACAGAGAGCTTTGCTGATAGACAAGAGCAGAGGATTTTTTTCCTTTTTTTTTTCTTCTGTTTCTTAAATAGGCATAACAGTACCCATCTGTTCCTGGATTTAGGGTGCAGATGTACTCTAAGAAGTAACTTTGTAAAAGTGGTGTCATGGGGCTTTATGTTCAGTCTCCCAGTGACTCAAGAGCACACTTCCTCCATTAGCAAGTTTTAAAAAAGAGAAAGACTGGGAAAAGGGTTTTAACTTCAAGCTTTGTACGCATCCTGGGATGTAAAAGCCAGGCTGAAGTCTACTGTTTTACCGCTAGCAATAAGGGTTCTGCAACTGCAAATAAATTAATGTTGCTGCCATCTGATCTAGTGATTCAGTCAGCCCTGTCAGATGTCTGTTGGTTCTGCAGTGCAAACAAGGGTTTGTTTTTCTCTACAGGTGGTTGCCATGATGGACGCAGTGCAATATGAGAGATGCCAATAGCTCACTTGGAATTCTTGCATGGAAATAAGATATTTGTGTTGTTCAGACATTGCTAGCTTCCCACTTCCCATCCGAAATTACAGCCTCCTCTAAGTCAAAAATATCCACACTCTGCAACCTACATCTTCATCCATTGCTTTTTGCAACCCGTTAGCCAAACTGCCTTTTGCTGTGCGGTTTTTTTCCCAATATTGATCTTTCTTTCTAACTTAAACAAAAGATGATAATTTAGAAGGAATATCAAATAGCAAATATTTCTTGCCAACATTTTTATTTCTCATCCTGTTGCATATCACAGTTTTTTCTCCTCCGCCCTCTTCCTCTCAAACACAAAATCTATATGTGCTTTTACTACCTCTACTACTCTTAGAAAAAAAACATAAAAAAAAGTGAAACATACTGCCGTTGCTCACAGAGTAAGTATTAGTGTAGATTTCCGCCTTTGACTTCACAGAAATGGTTTCTTGAATGTGTTTTCTGAACTATCACTTTTCAAAACCAGCACCCTCTAATACATAGCATAACCTATGCAAAATAACTGGACTAGAGGAAGAAATGTCTCAGACATGGCCATGAAATGGAGATAGATTTCCCCTCCAATTCTTAAAATGCTCTCCAAGGCCAACCTGTCCTGTTTCACACAGGACAAGCAGTGATCCACTACGAACAATTCTCCTGATGACATAACAACGTAGTAGTAAAGAAGAAAGGCAATGTGAGAAAAAAATGAGTCTTTTGTTATACAAAAGAATATCACCACTGTATTCTCATGATTAAAATCAGGGGGAAAAGAAATTGAAAACTAATTTCAGGTCACAGTTGGGAACCACAGGATTTCTTTGCATAATGGAAGAGTTGTCATCTGAGAAAACTAGGAATAAAAAAGTATTTGGAAATATCTCTTTAAAAAGTCACGACTCTACTCCATGAGGAGTGGTGATCCTTGCCTGCAAATGTTTGGCTACAGAGCGTTAATTTAACAAGCCATCATTCTGGTCTCTGTAACACAAGTGATACTCTGTGATCTGTTAAATGATCCCCAATATTTATGTCACAGTTGATTTAACAGGAAATGTGCTACTTCCTGGGATATCCTGCATGCACACACTTCAATAGCACAGCACAATGCAATCTCAGAGATGACTCTGCAGCCACTGATTATGTGGAAAATAACTGAGGCTCATACTTTACACCTACTGCCTTTGCACTATCTTGGGGAGAAAATGAGAAGCCTGTGAGCCAAGAGGAAACATTTCTTTACTGTTCAGGCTGGCACATCACATGTGGTATCTGATGTGGAAATATTAATTACTTTAGTCTTTTCTTGAAAATCTGCTCTAACAGTAAATATTAAACAGAAAAATATGTTTAGTAGCTTTAGTCAAGATGGTTTTATCGTATGCTCTTCAGGTTTCTGTACTCCCTGCTGCAGAGTTGTGGCTCTCAAAGCTTCTCCAGAGCTACGGGACGTCACTCAGCACATCATCTGCTCCATTTGGTGACTAACTAGAAGCCCTTCTCTTGGAAACCCTGATGTTTTTAAAGGCATTTCCTTCTACGATGTTTGTTTCTAAATTCTCCATCTCCTCAATTCCTCTAGTATCTTATTCAGATGGTTTTCCATATTATTCCTCTGATACACAGTGGGAACACTGCTAAATCTTTTTCCTTGCTTCCCTTCCTCTTCTGTTTGTCCCTATTTTTTCCTCCAGGATTTAAATTTTTTAAAAAAAGCAATGATGGGTAACTTTAGGGTTTCTTTTGCCTCTAAAATAGCTGTTCAAATAGTTTGGTCTGACATCTCCCCAGCCTAAACCTGAAAAAGAACTGAATTCCTACTTGCAACGTTCCATTCCCCTGTCTTCCTTCGGTGATCAAATTAAATTTCATTATATTCTCTGGTGCATAATTCCTATCACCTGCTTCTCCTTTCTGAACTTAGATCTAAACTGAAGGGGATGTGAAATTAGTTGCAATTATTTTTAAGTATCTATGTCACTGCTAGTCATCTGAATTCCCTTTAAGCTCTGTAGAAAGAGGAACAAGCGTGCTCATGCAGCATTTCAGAAAGCTACTTTTGGTGTCTCCCTCAGGACAAATTAAATACAACACAAAGTATCTAACTCATATGCTTTTATCTTATTGTATCTCACTGTGATTTGGCCCGTTCTTTATCCGTATAGTTTAAAGAGCTATTTAGATTTTTGCTGTTATATATCTTAACTATGCAATTATCTTCTAGTCTGTCCTTGATGCTGTAGAACTGATCTTTCGTGAAGATGCAGACAAGGAAATCTTCCTGCCTCATTTCTTTAAACTGACAGAGTAACAGTTAAAAGTTCTTAGCTTTTTAAACACTAAATTATTTGCTGAATCAATCCAGCTATATCTAGCATCTTTAATATGCTGCCTATGGGGTCACATCAGCTTTTAGAAGTTTTTTTCATTCTTCAGTATTTCTCTGTTATTAAATATGCAAGAGAAAAACCTTATAAACTCCTTCAGTCTAATATCAGTGTCATGCATATGGAAAAATCTTTAGTGGCTGAACTTCTTTTCTTGATTCTGTGATTTATTCAGCCCCTACTTATGCACATTACAAATACTTTTTGAAAGTGATCATCTTTAATATAGATTCATACAAAGCCTCTCCAGTTGTGTCTACACTTATTATTTTGATTATAAAACCCTGATGATCTATAAAAAGTGTAACACCTACTGCATGTCACTTTATTGTAATGATTAAAAAAAAAAATCTGGACTTCAGCTCTATAACATACCAAGAATCATGAAAAGTCAAATAGAAGTTCATCATTTTCCTGTTATAAAAACCTCGAAGTGTATTAACAACTTCAAAGTTTATCTGAAACATTTTGGATTAGCAAATCCTCTTATCCCCTGAAATCAAGGCGTTTGTTTACTGTTTGGTACAAGGTTACTTCTCAGATCAACTGCTCACATCCACAGTGGAGACAACAAAACCTAACGGGATACTAAAAATTCTCCAGATTTAGGAGAATAAATAATAGTGATAAAGGGGGCTTTATGAGAACACACCTAAACCTCCCTACGAGTCATGTGCATCCACTTAAAAACAGTATGAAACAGCTGCATATATCCACCATGAAAAACACCTAGGGAAAGAAAAAGATGCAGGAAAAAGTTAAAATCTTTAATCCTGAAATTTCCCATACAAGCAAATGTTTTGCTTCTATACCTCACAGCTAAACTTATATGGGATGGGAGGAAGACGTGCCCTGCAGATCTGTCAGTGCTCTCAGTATGAGCAAAAATGAACAATCCTGTGGTATGACAGCAGTTATCAACTTGTGTGGGTTTTGTCCATTCAGGCACCACCTGAAAATAGAAACATGATTGAAAAATAAACTGCTCTTTGTTTCAGCCCTGGGTCCAGGAATCCTGGACTTAATCCTAGTGATTTTAGGAAACAGTCAGAGAATTTTCAGTACAAAAAAGGTTCTGGAATGGTTTTCCTTTTGGAGAATAGAATTCTAAAGGTAAGAGAGGACAAAAATGACCTAAGAATACTTCTGTAAAATCCAGGAATTCCATATTAGGCCCATATGAATGAGCCCACAACTGGAAAAAAAAAAACCCAAACAAAATGTAACTTTACCTATAAGGTTGCATTCCAATGAATATTATTTTTAAAATCTCTTTCTGATTACTACAGAAACTTGATGGATTTTTTTAATAGATACCTCAGGGCTTTTCCATATAAACCAAGGTATACACACATAGTGCTACTAGTTACTATTACATAGTGGAGAAAAAGCACTGGATCATTAAATCCTTTAATATGAAAAACTTGGTCTTTCATGCAAACAGGGGCACAAAATCTCCAATTAAACAAGACCAGTCATCTTCTAGGTTTTAATTTTTGTTCATCTTGTGTTTGCTTCTAATTCAATCCTGACTTTTGCGCCTGTTTGGAAAACACCTATTAAAATATGGCCTAGAGTTAAGAACTGGAGCCTCTGGGGAGCTACTAGACCAGGGGTTGACTTTGTCAGTCCTCTCAAATGACCCCATTAGTCCCGGAGAAGCAGGTTAAACAGCTGCAACACCCCACAGAGGCCTTTCCTGGGATGCAGCGCCCAGCTGCTCACGTACACCTTGGTACAGGAGAAGCATCCTCGGGGGTGGACAGATGCAGAAGGGTCTGTGCTCTGCTCGGGACATTGCCCCATGCCCCCGCACCCAGAGGGGAGATATTGTCTTAAACACTGCCTTATTTGCCTTAAATACTGGAGCAGGACTGCCTGCAGCCCTTGCACCCTCTGCCTGCCATCACCCACCTGGTGCACTTGTCATGGGAGGGCCTGCATCAAACCTCTGGCCCCTCTCCAGCAGGAAAAATGATGGGGTCTCCCTCTAAATTCTTACCGCTGTTGCTTTTCTGCCTAAGGGGGCTTTTGGAGGGTGCTTTTAAGGACCTTCTCCCACCTTGTGGGCACCTGTGAGGCTGTCAGGTGCAGGAATCTGCCTGTCAAGCACCAGCCCCGGGCCAGGGATGGGTGAGGAGGCTGGAGGGGAACCGATTGCTCATCTCTGGGTAAAACGAAGCCAGTTTATAACTAAAAGAGTCTGACTTGCTCTTCCAAGTAAACTAGTGGCCGTTTAAACACAAGACCCGGGGATCACGGTTCTCAGCCCCGTTTCTGAAAGGAAAAGTCTAACTTACAGTAAGGAAAAAACCATTCTTTAAGCTATATTTTGTCAATATGATGATCCCATATGCACCAGAGAATGTACATGCGACAAACTTGGAGAGTGCGAGGGGAAGAATTTAGAACAAAATTAATAGGAGTATTCAGAAGGTAGAAAAGCCTAAATAATCCACATGCAGCAGGATTCATGCTATGTTTTCCTAAAAAGGTATCTGTCTTGACTGAGGGGAAATTTGTATTGCTTTAGTTTTTTTACCTTTTTAGAAAAAAAAAAAAGTATTTTAAACTGAAATAAAATTATGTGTCAAGGTTTTAAACCACATGCAGAGATGATTGTGAGGGGCAGGTGATGAAAGCTGCAATCACTGTAAGTGGCATATAACAGGAACTGAAGTTTTATGAATAGACAAATTGCTCTCTCTCTCTCTAGCTCTCTCTCTTATATACTTGCCTATCCTCTTCTAGTACCCTGCAAGGCTGTCTCAGTTAGGAACATCTGAGTCACACTGGACCACCAGCCGTTCGTGAAAACCCGTGACTGCAGCTGAGACTGGGCTGTGGTCAGTGACTCCTGGAGCTGGGTAACATTTCAGGCTGCAGAGGAGTTACAGAATTGGGTTCCTCAGAAATCACTGCTGTATGGTGCTGCTTATTCTGTGGCTTTTCTTATTTGGCCTAGAGACACATTTCTGTAGTTTATGCAAAGCAGAAGTCAATGAAACACACTCTTCTCCAATCACACTTTAGTCTCATTCGGGTTTTCTTCCCTGCTGCAACGTATTTTACTTTTGTTTATAACAGAAACAAAGCAAAAAATTCCCCAAATAAACATATGGAAAAATCCCCTTGGTCTCTGGAAAAATTTCTTTGAGATTATATATTGCCTCATGCGCTAATATACACAGTTCAAAGGAAAATAATGGGTGCATTGTCTCAACAAGGCAAATTTAAACATTTAAATCATTGACATGTACTAACATACACACACAAGGACAGTCATCTTGGTTAGTTAAAAGACACAATAATATTTCCCAACAGTACTAACAATGTTGAACTTCTAAAGGTGATGGTGAAAGAGAGCCAGCTAGCAAAGATGATTAAAAGAACGTGTACAGGTGGCAATGGCAGATGTAAGTGGAAAGTGTCAGAAGGAGGCAGTCAGGAATATTTTGGAAAGGTGCACTCTACCTGTGTAGCCCAGCGAATTGTCGCCGTTATCAGAGGTGGGGAGTGGTGTCCCGCTGTCGTTCCCCCTCTCTAGGTCTTCGGAGTCTGTCGGAAACAACACCAGAGCTGCTGATGGGGTCACAGGAGTAACAGTAGTTGCCATTTTGATCACAACACGTCCAGACACAATTAAATCCACACATGACAGCAAGAGCCACAGTGCCAGCACACGGCACACCTCGTCCTTCCCCCGCCTGCGTGGCGGAGCCTGGAGAGACATGGCCGGGAGCATTGTCCAGGGTCCCCAAAAAGCTGCCCGCCGTCCCCCTCTGCCCAGTCCCAGTGTCGCTCTGCAGCCCGCCAGGCACAGTGGCCACCCTGCTAAGCAGCCAGCACAGGCTGCGGGGAGCATATGGGGACGGGAAGGCAGGGGAGCTGAGTGCTAGCATTGCTAATTTCCCACCTTATTGTTAATCAAAGCTATTGACTGTGATCACTCCCCATCATCGCTTCATCTCCTGGCAATTACAGACTCAGGGGACTTCACCTCTTTGTGGGGAGGAGGCGGGGGGACGACTGGGGCTTGGAGAGCACGGAGGGGGGCTGCTCTACCTCTGCTGGGAGATGGGGCAGGGGAGAGGGCTAGAGCCCTCTATGAAAAGGCAACAGTTTAGCATCGCACGGAGTAAGATGCGTTTTCCGCTAAAAGATCCTTGCGAGGAATCACTCCGTTTTAATGTCACATTGGCAAAAAGAAAAAAAGGGAAGGCAGCTGGTCAGCTAAACACATAAATGAACACATGTTTTAAGACCCCAAGATAAATTGCTGATCAAAACACCACAAAGCACCATGAAGATAACTCATAATAATGAGCTAAATCATTCGAAACCAGCAAGCAAAATAAAATCCCAGTTGCTCTGAAAACAAAACAACACAACCCAAAGGAATTTGCCGCCAATACTGCTAGCTCTTTTTACTCTTAGTGTTTATTAAATTAAAATCCTATTTTAATTTACTTTTGATAGGGCACTGTCCAACAGATAATACCTGAAAAGAAACATTCATATTTTGTTCAGAAGAAAACTGCAAGAAGCAAATGTTTTTGCAAAAATAGCACTGCCACAACAATAGGCTGCTTATTTCCTTTTTTCTCTGTTGACAGGTGTCAGATAATTTATTTATTATTGAAAAGACATGTTTTGTTCTCTCAGACATATTCTGGACATCGATAATGACTGAAAATAACTGTTCATTTTCAACAAAATCCACATGATGCTAATATTACTCTGAACTTTCACAAAACACCTAAAGCAACTGTGTATGAGACTAAACTAGAAAAAGAAAAACACAAGTGGATTTTTTTTTTTTGGATACTTAATTTTACCAGCTCAGTCACTCTCATTTTTAAAATTCAATGCCAAGCATTCATTCTGTCTATTTGTTTTCTAAATGATCTTATAGACAGTATCTTTACAAATCAAAATCTTTTTAATGAGTTACAGAGGAAAAACATTAAGAAAACCAAAATCCTCAAGACCAACCCACTCAAGGGGACTTATTGGAAAAAAATATTTCTTTAGAAAAGTCAATTAAAGGATTGATAGTATGCCTTTCAAAATACTGTTGTGCAAATTAAGAAAATAAAGGACCAAACAACAAAAAGCAGCCGGACACCAAGATGATGTTTCATCTTGGCAGATGAAAGAAGTGAAATATGTTCGTTTATTGGCCCATTCATCTTTGCTGGCTCACTAATGGCCAATGTCACGTACATCTTTAAAATCTGCTCTGAAAATGGCTGTAGATTGACTGGATCAACACTCTGCTTCTCCAGATTGCTCACTCATTTGCATTCAGGGGTTGATTGGGTCAAAGTTTTAAATTACTGCAGTAAAGGACAGAAAGATGGGACTTTTTATTAATTTAACTGGCAGAGGCTGTGCTTACCTTTTTGCAAAGGTTTATGATCGACTACAGAGAGCCCAGAGCAAATTTAACCAATGAACCTGCTGATCATCATTTTGAGAGATTGATTGCGTTCTAGGAGATTTAACCACACACTACTCAAAATGATGGAGGAGGAAGAAGATGTACCGAAAGCTACTGGAAGTGTTCTGTGTGTCGTTGTAACGTTTGGTGTCCTGTGCAAAATATAATTACCCAACCACTTGGAATTTTTACCCAAGATTGGCCCTCAGATATGGAATTCCAAGTAGTGGGCCATCCTCCCCACAGCACCTCACAACCAACCGATGCTTAATGGCCCAAGCAAAGCTCGTTTAGGAATTTTAGCGGGATCAGTCTCCAACTCAGAAATGGTGTGTATTCAATAAAGCTAAGAAGACAGAAGAACATCAGCTTTAAAAACCAGGCTACAATTACTTGCAGCTATTCAGGCTTGCAAATATTGGCTTCAATCACTCAGTGGAGGTAAATGAGGGAATCAGTCTCTTTTTGACACTACTGATACTTACATGATATCTATTAGTGACAATGCACTTGTTATTTACAGTCTAAAATTATACACACATCTTTCACTCTCTCATTCTTTGAGAAATGCTACTTTTCTAGCTGGTATTGAAAATGATATTCAGCTAATGTTAAATTATGGTCTCTGGCTGGAAATGACTCACTAATGATGAATTCTACCCATTTCATTGAACAATAAGTGCTAAATTTTGAGCTGTTGCCCTCTGTGCCAGGCTGAATTTCGTTTCAGCTCTGTCACAAGTTCCAGATTTGCTTGGGAGTCCCTGTAGGAACAGAGGTAAGTAGTGTTGACTTAAATAACACATTTCACTGTAGGACTGCTGTGAAGGCACTCTGTTGAACGGCTGGTTAAAAGTCCTGAATGTTAAGACACGATGTATTTCTTATGAGTACCATGCTGTAGGATCAGGCAATTTTCAACTTGGCTCTCTTAAATATAATAAACAATTTTACATCATTACCCTTTCTGAACTAGTTACAATGCCAAAAAATATGAAGCAAATGAACTATATACCCAAGAGCAATTCACCTGATGTATGAAGAATTTACAGTTCAGTCTGAGTCGAAGCAGAGGCTGAACGCGGTGCCTCATCCCTCAAAGAAATGTCCTTACCAGTCCTTAAGAGGTTTCACAGAAGTGACAGAAAGAGATGTCTCTTAAAAAACCTCTCCAATATGGCTGGACATCTTGGTTGAATTTCTATATCAGACAAGAAATATTTAAACCAAGGTTTCTATTTTTTTTTTTCTTAGCTGCTCAAAAAAGAAAGAGCCCGTTTTCATTGAAATAAAACTTAATCTTTAGAAAGATGCCTAGGCAGTAAGTGGTTGATTCATCATGTAAGAAAAACCCCAAACAACAAAAATAACCAAATAAGCCCCAAAAAACAAACTAGTGCACCCCTTCCTCCCCCCCCAAAAAAAAATTCAACAGAAAAAATACTTTTACCTGTAAGTATGCAAAACCGCAGGAAAAAGTCAAAAGGCGCTCCCCTACTTTTTTTTTTCCTTTTTTCCTTTTTTTTTTTTTTAATATAGTCCCAAAAGAGTTTATTTGGGAAGAGGAAGTTGAAAAGCGAAGCCTTGACTACCAATGAGGAAATAAGGATCAAGCCTCCCCTTAACAATTGATACTACTGTTTTTATTCACAGGAGCACTTGAGACACTCCTCATTTGAGAGGGGGAGCACCCTCATCATGATGAAAAACATCTCATTCCCTCTTTCCACAGAAATTTCCAGAGCCACCATTAGTTAAGTTGGGCAAGACATAAAAAAAAAACAAACCAAAAAAACCATAAAAACCAACAAACATATACTTGAATTTGATAGGAGAGTGTTAAGTTTACCAGCACTGAGTGCTCCAGCTTTTTGGTGGAATATTTTCAGGCTTAGTCTGCCCAAGCACACACGACCCCTTCAAAGCATAAAGAGGAATTTGCATAATCATACATGTTCAGAACAATTTTAGGTGCCAATGGCAGTTGGAGAGCAAAGAAGATTTACATGAATGTGAGGAGTCTTTTCCAATGAAATTTCTACTGAAGTCCCTAAGTTATTGCATTTTATTGGATGGCCACACCATTCATGCTGTAATTTACATATCTTTAGCTCTTCAAAATTATCGGAAAATCCAAATAGTAAATATTTACTCTTTTTATTCATTCTCTTAGCTCCTAGAACACCTCAAACCAGACAGACACTTATTTTCACAGCTGCTTACATTCAAGTGCATATTACAATCCTAACCTCAAAAATTATATTAAACATGCTTTTAACCATGGCTTTGCTCTTCACAGAAAAGTCACCAGTGACTTTTTTTTCCATTGGTAAGAGAAAGTGATGCCATTAGTTATTGCTTCTTTTGAATCAGGAGATATATCTGGATGACACATTTTATTGATGATGCCTCCTTAAAAATCCCCAGATGATTCAGTATTGATGCCCTGGCCCAGCCTCCTGGTGGACATAAAGAAAAATTGAAAAGACCTAAACAGACACAACTTCTTACTGCTGTAAGAATCTCACATGTCTGACTTTCTGCACTGGTCTTTGTTTATCTGAAACTAAAGTTGCCTACTGAAAAACATCTGACTATAAAATTAGTAACTGTTACCATATTTAATTCCAAAATTTATGACTTCATTATTTCTCGTTATGTTTCTCTAAATTTCATTATCATCATCAGCTTGGGGGTACAAAATTGGGAGGAAACAGCGTGAACAGCATTTTGCAAATGAACATTAATAAAAGATTAGGGTGAAGCAAATGAATATAAACTACTATCAATATTAGAATTGTGTTCTACAAATTGGATCAATTCCCATTGATTCCTTTCTAGTGATCTAGACTAATTCAGGAAGAGACATCAGAAAAAAAGCCCAATTGGGACTGCATCAAACCACAGCCTAAGATGAGGAACTAAATTAGTAGCCAAGTTTTTTTGCGGTATTTTGATTTATTCGAGGTTTTCTTTGGAGTTACAGTAGAAATACACTATAATATGTCTTAAGAAATATTTAATTTATTCCTATTTCTTCACTTGGTTATACATAATGACAAAACAGCTTATATTATCAGAGTATAAATAGGTAAGGATAGTACCTAAAGGAGAACTACTTACTGGTAAAAGTCCAATCATTAAATCCATGAGAAGCAACTTTTTTACAGGGAAGTACTATCTAATTTCATTTGTTTATTTAGAAAAAATACAGACCAGCTTTCAAGAATGTAGACCTACTCTTCAGATCTGGAACGAAAGGGAAAAACTTCAGGCTATGTGCAGAATTGGGAATAATGAGGCCACCTTTAGACTAGCACAGCTTGGTGAACATTCACAGGTCTGTATGAGAGACCTGCGTAGCACAGGGCTGGTTAATCTGCTGAATATCCTTACCAATATTTCATAAGAGCCCAAAGGAAGTATTCTTTTTTGTAAGACTTAATCCAACATCTTTCTAGAAACTTTCACATTCAGCCTGCTAACTTGTTTAAATTGGATAACTTAGAGAATTATGACCACTTTCATCAGTTAAGAGTCTCTACAAGTAATAAGTAGTTCTTCGTTAAAAATTTACACGGCTCAGCTGATTCATTTTAGAAGTTAAGAAAGATTCAAGCGAAGGGGAAAAGGCAAGAATTTACTCTCCCATTATGTCCCTCTTGTGAAAATCTGGCTCAAGTAAGTTATAAATAAATCCACAAGGATGTTTTTTTATTAAAAGCTTGTTCAAGTGTGTTCTAGAAATTCAATAAGTATTCTAAAAATAAAACCTACACTTATGCACAGGTACAGAAATGTTATTCGTTATGCTCAAAACACGTTATTCCTATGAGAAAATAAGATTTTGTAGTGTAAAAAAAAACCTTTTGGAATTGGAAAAATAAAGGGAAAGGAAAAATAAAGCATTTATTTAATGGTTTGAGTGTCTTTTTTTTTTGTGCTTGTCTTCAAAGAACAGTGCATGACTGAAATCCAGACAAAACCTCAGTAGTGGATGCTATTTAAAAACCTTTCCTTCCCTTTATTTGCACAATTCATTCAATAACAGCCTTTAACTCAGGGCAAAAAAGTAAATGAGTGAGGATTTTATTATGCATAAGCATGAAACAACCTTTTTGTATCTTTGCAATTAATTAATTTATTTATGCAGTAGGTAGTAAACAAAGGTGTTGAGCAACTTCAACACAGATCCAGCAAATATATTTCACTGAGTAGCAGAACTCTAAGCTGAAGTCTTGCGTGGGATCAGCCACTGCATGAATCCAACTACACAGAAACATTTCTAACTGAAATTCTCAAAACCTGGTATTTGGCAAAGAGCACAAAAACACACACTGCAAGACTTTGATCCTGCCAAACTTGCCTATTGTCCTCTCTCCACCAGCCCTTGCTCCTTAACTTTTCCTGGCTTTTCCTGGTGCTTCTTGGGCTGTCCCTTGTAGTGCTCTCTCCTGTTTGGCATCTGCTCCCATTTCTTTCCCTGCCAGACGAACCCGAAGGTAACAGCCACTCAGGCTAATTAAATGGTGCTGGAAGTGAGTTAACAGGTGGTGGCCCCAGCTGCTTTAGTTGCAGGGGTAGATAAGAGACCCATCAGTAGCCTGTGCAAGGCGCTGTGATTAATTAGGACAACAAGACACTTTCTAGAGAGGGAGAACCAGATTTATAACAGAATTTTCTACTCCAAGGTAACAAACAACATTTCTTCAGAAAATGCAGAAATAAATTACTTTTTTTGAAGTGCTCACCAGTCATCTTGACTAAGTTCAATATGGCATATGCATAAGACCTACTTGATATAGATTTCTTCACCTCACTATTTTGTATTTTCTCTTTACTGCAAACTATGAGTTTTACCTTGCTTCAGGAAATGTTCTCTCCCTTAGAAGCCCTCTTATTTTGTTTTCTTTCAAGTAAACTTACATGTTTGTCCAGAAGGTTCTGATTGCTGTGGGAACTACTATCAAGACATTTAAATAATAGCAACTAATACCATGTACAGCTGAAGAACTGGTTATGCAAGCTTCCCATGCAATCCTCCAACTCTACTGGACTTCTTGCAGTAATCCCCTAACTGTTGAATTAAACTCTCCGAGACTACACCCAGTCCTCCAGGCATTAACCCCTGGAGATCCTCTTCCATCTCTTCAGCCCTGCAAGTATGTCTTGAGGCTGAATTATGCAGCTGCTTTACAAGTAGCTACCCCAAAATAACAGCAGAGAACTGGGTTCACTTGCTCTTTCCTGTAGAGCTGGAACACAGCAAGAAACCCACCATTTTTAAGTACCCCTTATTTTTTTTCAGCTGAGTGGTGAACTTTGGGAAGGTGATGAATTTCCCTCATTAATGACCATTACAGACAAGGAAAATGCAGGAACTAATTCAGCATACCAGCAGTCTTGCAGTGACATGATTTGAAATTAAAACTACCGTAAAAATGAATATTGAAGGGGATGTACACAATCCAAGAGCTGAGAACATCCTTTCTCATTCCCTTGCTTTTCTGAATATGCAAAGTCATCTTCTGAGTTGTCAAAGATATATCTGCAACACAGCTGTGTAATTTGCATTTTGCCAGTCTATCTGCAGAGCTCAGCACAAAGAATAATATTAAATCAATGTATGTCAACGCTTGCTTAAAGAAAGAATAGACATACTTGCACTAATACACTGTCTAGCAAGGCAGTACACTGACACATTAACCATTAACTCAGCCTATTAAAACAGATATTTAAGCAAGAAAGTCTCCCTGATCTCACAACAATCACAGGTTATTTGCCTTCAGAAGACACTCCTAGATATTCTGCTTTGGTTTGACTTCCCCTCCTTTTAAAAGGGCAGCGTTTTGAACCATTTTGCTGTTGCCTACACATTTTCTACCTTCCAACAGTGACTTCAGCCACATTGTGGCTGATACTGATACCCTTAGCATATGGATTTCTTAGCAGAAATATGTCCAGTTGTTGCTCTTCCGTGCTTTCCCTTCCTTTTTGCCTCCCACAGTCCCAACTCTTTGGCTATGACAAAGAAGCCAGCAGACAGGACAGGCTGTAAATGTCCCTGTCCTTCCATGCTTAATGCCAGTCACATTCTATTTACTTTGTCCTCTATACAAATCAAAAGCATGCTATAGCCTATGGGGTGATTCAAGGCTTAAAAATATGAAGGTTTTTTAACCCTGTTGTAGTTGACAACTAAAATCACTGTGGCCTACCAGGAAAGTAATTTGGTAGGTAATGTACAAGGATGATTTTGAAGTGAAGTGAAAAGGTGACTTGAAAGGTAAACAGATATTCACACTGACTTGTAAAAAGGCATGGAGTTGAAAAACATGCCGTGCCAATCAGTACCTCTCTACAAGGATAAATTTATAGAAAGCTACAGGCATCATTAAACCACCCATACATATCCATATAACATATTAGTCAGTCAAGACTGTCCAGAATTCTCTTTTCTAAATTCACCTTCCAAATGTATTAAACGAAACTCACTTGCAACTATACTTTTTTTTTTAAATCCAAAGATTAAAAAAAAGTCTTCTTTTATTCATACTAAGTAGAGGTAAAGACTTCAGGGAAGTTTTTTCCTTTTGTTATTTGATCACAAGCATTCTCTCTGTAAAGCTCCTATGAAGAACTACTGCTTTTTGCAGCGCAATGAATTGCATTTTACAATGAAGGTTTTTGAGTTTGTGCCTTGGAGACAAGTCGTACAACAGGTGTTCCTGCTAGCTTTGTTTACCTGAGCTGACTATTCACTGCTCAAAATCATATCCTTAAGAAAACAAATGATGGAGCATGTAAGCATTTGCCTGGAAAATTTGATATTAGGCTTGAAGCCCTTTCTTGTTAAAGCAGCAAAATGCTCCCATTGACTGCATGCAGGGTTCTGTTAGCACAGCTGTGAATACTTCAGGGAAGTGGGAGAAAGAGCCACAAATAAAGAATTAGCAATTACTATCTAGCTCATAATGGAACATACAGATATGTCCCAATCAGCTTAATAATTCTCAGTCTGAACCAGGAAAGATAAAATAGTGGTAAGTTAATTTAATAGTTCCTAATGGTTCTTTAGCATCTTCCAGCTGGGAATCTCATTTCTCAGTGTGATTAATGTCAGCCTCAAAAGAAAGCACAAGGTCAAAAATTACTGCGAGTTTATGAACTTAAACTCCAGACAAAATAGAACAATGATGAAATGAAATAGCTGAGGAGGAGAACAATCAATAACTCTTCTATCTTGTCAGATTTCGACTCTGCAAAATTAATACCAGATAAGAAATCATACAACACAGTAAGGGGTACTTGGGCTTACAAGGATGTACAGATTTCTTGAAATACTGTTAATTTGTAATACTGTGTACATTGAGCATAGGAATTACTAGCTAGAAGCAGTAATTTTGAAACAAAAAGGCACCTTCAATAGATCCACAGGAATCACAGAAATAATTAGAGCTGTAACTGGAAGCACAAAGCCCATGGCTATCAAGTATGAACATCAAAGAAGGATAAGTTTTAAATGACAGAAATATGATGAGAACAATGCCAGCGTAAATAACAAAAGCAGCCACATCAAAATTTTGATGGATGAGACTATCAAGATGGTAAAGATTATCCAAATCACATATCTGTGTTCAAAAACCAACCAGACCTTTGAGATAAGTAGACAGAAAGAGACAACCTTATC
The DNA here is from genome assembly GCA_013398115.1 of Falcunculus frontatus. Classification (NCBI taxonomy): domain Eukaryota; kingdom Metazoa; phylum Chordata; class Aves; order Passeriformes; genus Falcunculus; species Falcunculus frontatus. Next base: position 2,036,571 of record VZRV01005742.1, on the reverse strand, counting down.
AGAAGCTTCAGTTTGTGCATCAGGAGATACAGAACAACTAAATAGCAAGTAGAAGGAAAGAGCTATGCCCCCCTTAAAAAGCAAAACCAAAACCCCCATAGTGCTAGAGACCAGGAAATTAGGCTTCTCATAATAAGGGACTCATTTATCACCAGTAATGAACTGAAAATGGAAGCACAGATGACTAAGAATTCATTGTGTCAGATTTACATGTAGAAAGTTTCCCAAGTATATCATTGCTGACTGGGTCACAGCTTTAATATCGCTGACCTAAAGTACAACACTGCAAGAGTGACAGCTTGATAAAAGAAAAATTTCTTTATCAAGCCTCAACTGTTTGTTTGTCCTACCTTCACTTAATGTGTTGGTGCAGCTGCTTTGGGCAGGAAATAAAAAATACTTCTGAAGCAACATTATACATCTCATGTGTTTCTAGCGTGATTGGTTCCATATTGTTGGGGCCCTCAAGCGCCTCTAGCAGAGATCCTCAGCAAATTTAAACATGTCAAACTGGATAAAATCAGAAATAAATGCTTCATCCCTACAGGCTAGGATGACTGCTACCCAGCACTGGAATTCCAACAGGGAAGATGATGCCCTGGCTTCGATCTGAGCGCTGCATGCTCCCAGGGGCTGCTGATATGAGCACAGGACCCAAGCCCTGAAGTGGCTGTCAGCTGCCCCTTCTGAGCTCCTGCATGCCCTGGTGCCTGTGGGGTTCCTCTCTGGTCCTGGCTGACACCTCAGCCTTGGGGTGCCCCTGCTGTGACACCACTGACAGTGGGGCCAGCAGCCCCAACCCTTGCTGGGTGCTGCAGATGGGCAGCAGGCTTAGAGCACTGCAGATGGGACACCAGACCAAGAAAATGTCCTTCAGCAACATTTTTACTGTCTGGTCAGTGGGAAAGCTTAGAATCTGGTTAGGTCTCCAGTGGAAAACTTTAGTTCACAACAAAGAGCCTTCAAACCTAAACAGGTGGAGCAGAGCTCAGGTGTCTCACATGAGAATATTTCAGAAGATCAAGGCACTGATAATCACAGAGCCATTGATCCAGACCTGTATAAATTACCTATCAATCACAAACTTCTGAGGTGGCTCACTACTACTGAATTTAAACAACTGCATGCTGTTTAAGGGTTTGCTACCTTGAAACTTCAGCATATTATGATACTAAACATTTTTTGGTACATCCAAGGTTATTCCAACTAGTGTACTAAACTTCTACTACAAACCAGAACAAAATGAAAAGGCATTTAATATTTTTACTGGCTTCAGGTTTATTTGTTTTGGTGAGAATATAGGTATGAAAATTATGGAAAAAGGAGACAGGAGAAAAAAGAGAACAATACAGAAGCACAAGAACCTTAGAGAAAGAAAAGCATATTTAGCGTATTGAAGGCAATTAATCATATTTCCTTTTAGAAGGCCAGACTACAGAAAACTCCTGGAAAAGCACTGTAATTTCAGAAGGTGCTGGATATGAAAAAAAGAGAGTGACACGTTGGATCAAATAACACATCCAGCTAGAGATTGATCTGACACTGAACACGGTTAGAAAGTAAAACAACACAGAATGCTACTATTTTATATTTCAAATAGGAAAAAAAATCTCAGAATATAGTGAGAAAATTTTAACTTTAAACCAAAAGAAACTACTGAGTTTACCCTGTCATTCCTATTACTCAAGACGTACAGTTTATTCAACTCTATCAAAACTCGTGTTGCTGTTCTACAACTGTAGAGTGACAAAGGAGATCTGATACAATCTTGAAAGCTTAACATTGGAGATAAATAAGCTGTAAGTGCACATAAATGCTCAAAACTGAACAGACCTGAAGCATTAAACAAGTCAGTGAGAAAGACTTCACACCTGAAATGAAGACTATTTCAAACGCACTTCAGGAAAAGCTTCTAAAATTGTTAAATATTTTAGAACTTTTATCTTAGCTACAAAACACTGAAAAATAAAAACAGGAACATTTTTTATTAGAAATAATATAATTAAAGCCAATTTAAGATGTTTTCCATATAGTTTTTATTTTTCTAATGGCTATGATTTTGAAAGTGCATTTAGTGTCAGAAAAAGTGACACATAATATAAAGAAAGTTACGTTCAGTGATGAAAGCAAAGCTGGGTAAAAAATTGAAATAAATAAATAAAATCTCCCATAAGCATCGACTGAAATGTTAACTAGTTTTACACGGATTGGCACTCATGCCTAAGAAGGCTCCCTAGGTAAGCTCCTATTTAAGCTTTTCTCCTCAGTTTGAAACTTGAACATAATTATGTTTGACTAGATTCAGGCTGAGTATCTCAGGGTCCTGCCCCCCCAGTCATCCCAATCAAAGTCCTAGACAAAACCTTTCCCTCTTTCCTTGAAGCCTCCCACAACAGGTATCTTTCTCAATGATACCAAAAACCAGAAGTTGGTGTATAGCAAAACCTTGTGCTAATATGCAGACAAAATGCAATTGCACCTCCACTGCACATCCACTGGTTCAGGTATAGCTTTGAGACTCCTTCCATCTTTATTTAAGATGTTGATTAAGATGAGCAAGTGAATTCAGAAAAGACTAGAGCAGAAGATCCGACAGATCTTGACGCTGTGATAGCAGAAACCCTACTCTGTAGAAAATCTAGACTAAAGTAAAACACTTTCAAGCCCTTCCTCATCCCATTCAGCTTATTTTATCAAGATACGTTTCATAATCTGAATTTGTCACATGAATAAAAAATTCATATTTCATATATCTTAAATATGAGTGACTAATTCCACTCTTTGGATTCTTAAAATTGAAAATAAAGGCCATTCATAAGTAGAAAAAAATGCAGTTGATGAAAAATGCTATAGGCACAGGAAGATTTTTCTGATGATATACTATCAAGGAAAATTTAGTCGAATTTAAACTGGCCCCTCATTTATCATATCCTGTGGGCAAGTCAGTTAATGGCTATATTGATTCTCTTTTGTGTTCATTCTTATATACATCATCCAACCAAGGTAAAAGCAGCCATGAGATATTAATTTTAGAGAAAAATATTTCAGTGATAAATGTTTGAAATTTCAGTTTAGGAATGATTATTATATAATGGATTTGCTGTTCTTAAATTATAGGATGTATAGATATAATCACACCAGGAAATATCACCTTAATAAATACTAGATGATCCCTGGAAATGCTTTGCTGCTGGGAACTAAAAGGGACTTGGACAGAATTGTATCAGCTGAGGCTCTGATACGTGTTGAGTGCCACTTTCACATGAAACTCAGGGGTACTGGATTGCCCGTGAACCTTTGCTCAGTCAAAGCGCAAAATGAAATCGGTATCTGAGACCACGGTGTGTTTGGCCTGCCAGTATCTGAAGATTAGAAGAGGGAAAAATACTCCATTTCTATGCACATCTGATTTCACAGGCAACTCAAAAGGTGTTTGTTGTTTTGCTCCCACTGAAATGTAAAGAGCAGAGCACATGACTCCCACCCTACTCTTTGTCTGTTTTGAAGAAAGGTGATCAATGAAAGAAAGGGAAATGATCTTCCAGGGGCAGAAAGGATGCACTGCACTTTGTGAAAATGGCTTCATTTTAATTTTTTGGTTTTTTCTGCGAGAAAAGGTATAGAGCAGACTGAACTAGTACACAACCAAAACAGCTCAAAAAATTGAATACTAGCCGTTACTATTAACACAATGTATCTTTTAAAAATTCTAGAAGCAGTGTAATTTTTTGTTTTCTTCGGCCTCCTCCTTGCAAGATGTAACTATTCTTGTGCAACTGGTTTTCATTTTTCAACTTAACAGTTCAACTGATGATCAGTCCTTCATTCCCAGACTAATTCAATCAGTTATTATTTTTTTCAATGCATATTTAGGAAATTTAATTTTTCAAGGGCCTTTCTGATATTTTCTTTTTTTAAAAAACCTCTTTCTCAACAACAAACATTCTCCCCAATCAAGCCTGAAGACTCCTGGCATTTTTTTCAGTGCTTCAGGTTGTGCAGTGTTCCAGGTTTTGTTAGCAGAAAAAAAGACAAAGTTTAAGATGCACGTGTGTGAAAACTGTGTTCACACAGGCTTCCCTCAGCTGCTTCAAGGTCAAGGGAAGCTGCAAGGTGGGAGGTGAAGTTTATCTTACCATCTTATTTAATCTCTGTGGAGAAAAGAGAAAGGGAGCAGAGAGAGCACACATTTGGTCCAGCCTGTGGCTCCTTTTAAGAAAATAATTGATTTCTTTTGTATTTTTATTACTGGAAAAAGTGAAAACAGATATCTGAGGAAAACAGAACCAGATCTCCTGTTGCAAGGACACTCAGTGAAATCTGGCTGGTGTCTCATGCAGTGCTCAACCACAGGGAAAGCCTGGGCTTGAGAAGAGCCCCCGACTGCTGCAGCTGAGGCTGGAGCCCCAGCGGGGTCAGGGAGGTGCCTCCGGGGAGAGCTTCCAGGGGCCCTTTGGAGCTGAGCTACAGCTGCTGCTGCTGGGAGGGGAGGAGATGAAATTATAGCGTGGAAAGGAGAGGCTGGCAGGGGAGAAAAGCAGAAAGTCTGAAGGGATGAAAACAGAGCTTCACTTTCATCCCTTTAATATTCTCAGGAATCCCTTTAGGGGGATGAAAGCCATCCCTTGTAAGTCTGATTCCTCTGTCTTTATGCTTTGCAGGCATCTACAGACAACAGAAAGAAGTGATAATGAACCAGAATTGGAAACAGTACAGACTGCTGCCTGAGTCTCATTGAAATGAGTGCAGCAAGACACAGGCTCCTTCAACAAACCTTGTGGCAGTTATTTCAGTCAACAGCAACAACTAATATGCAGTTATGATATGACACCCTCTACTACTCCCAACCAAAAACCTCTGCAAGTAAAAAACCCCGCAGTCACAAAGCCACAAACTTGAAACTTAGGAAGTTGTAGAAGTGAAGCTGCACGACTGATCTTACTACAACTTCCCAAGGCACCTCTTAGTCATTAATTCCATGACCCTTTCAGAGTGTTCTCCCAGTGCAGAGAATAAAGCAAGTGAAGTAAAAGATGCTTGAGGTGTATAGACACTGGATCGGGAATCAGACTTCTTTAAAACCATTAAATTCACAGACACACTGCTGAATGCTCTCCAAAGGTGAACTAATATGTTTTCCTCAGAAGTCCGCAAGGTTGAGAAGTTAGTGTTATAATCTCCATTTTAGCTGGAGATCTCAGATACCATTGTGGCTAGAGACAAGCCATCTGAGGAAAGTTGCTCTCCAGATTTCCACAGCCAAGGCTTCCAGCCCCATGTGTAGAAGCCTGTGGTGCTGGAGCTAATACAGGGAGAAAAAAAGGACCTTGGTGAATGTCCCAATATCCTGATGATCTCGGAGCTTTCAGTCTGCTATCTAATTGTACAATGTTGACTAGTTTCAAAGTTTAACCTAGCTGGCTCAAGGCATCAAGCAAGCCAAATGTATTATAAAGCCCAAATGGGGACATCCTCTGGCTTCATGAACACTTCCAGGCCAATAAAAAACTAGCTGATTAGCATACGAAGGAGCATTTCCAATTCTTATGAAAGGATCAGTAAGCATGTAATAATTTTTTCCCTTCCACAGACTGTATTTAAATAATATAATAATTAATCTGTAATATTCTGAATAAGACACAAGTTTAACGTCTGCTTTTTCAAAAGGCATTTAAATGTTATATTCATTTTTTAAAAATCTAGGTTTATGTTTATATGACTAACATGAAATCAAATATAAAATGCAGGCTTTGATTGCTGTCTTCTTTTTTTCTCTCTTCTTCCTAGTCCTTCTCCCAGCAAAGCAAAATGTAAACCCTATTGCCATTTTTAAGTACGCATGTGAAAGAAAATTGATTGCTGAGGCAAAGTTCTGTATGTGCAGCAGAAAATAAGGTCATGTGTACAAAAGTTCTTTTAATTTACAGGAAAGAGTTTGTGACTGATTACTTGGGAAGAAGACAAAGGAAAATTTACTTTAGAGAATGCTCTGGCTCCTGGAATCAAGACAGCTTAAAGAAGAGGAAATCTTAAGGAGTGACAGATGTTTTGAAAGAAAGACTACTAGCTTGGAAACCATCTCAGCTGCTTACTTTTGAAATCAAATATCTTAATCTGTTACTTGCTTGCCGAGTTACCACGATCAGATCAAAAGTACTCAAATCCAGACAGGTTCTAAGATGCCAGAGACCTCTGTGTATCTATTCCTGAGCCTCTCTTTACCCATTCTATCAAATGGGAATAAAAGACTAATGAATTATACAATTTGCATGTCCATAGCAAATTGAATGTGTCTTCATGTCTTTGCTATTAATATAAATTAAATATACATAATTGTTTGGTAAAAATCTGGAAGTTTGTCAAGTTATGAAGCATAAATTTATCTAAGACATTTCTTAACTATTGAAACTTTCAATACTTAAGAAGGTTAAGAATTGTGTAAGCACAATTCTTGTCTCACTGCTCTTATACTTCAAAGAGGATATTGTATTTTCATTGTAATGACATCTTCAGAAATATCAACTGCTGTTTCTTAAGAAAGAAATTGTTTTTGTGAGCCTAAATTTGCCACTACTCCTGAAACCCAGTGCTTTTATGACCCTGTATAGGTATTCACTATTTCGTAAAATAATGATTTATCTGACATAACACTATTCACATCTTAGAAATGACAACAAGGATTTTCTTTAGCAAAAAGAGAAATATTAACTGTTAAGCATTCAAAATATTTTTTCCTGTAATTCTCTTAAATTATTAGTAATAACTTAGTCTGAGAAACTCAACTTTCTTAGTATGAGGCAATTAAGCTATGATATAGAACTTTGCCTGCCAAATATAAACATAACATCCTAACAGATTAGGTTTTGTCATTACTATAAACTAGCATCAAAATGGTTTCTGGTGTTTCTGGGATACTACAGAAGCCCCCAGAAGCATTTAAACAAGATGTTTTGCAATACCACTGTGATCCTGAAATGATACAAACTGGATATATTTTCCTTCTTCCCACTGTCTCACTGCACACAAACCCCACATTTGCAGAAACCTCATTAGCAGCTTCTAAGACTGTTGGCTCAGGTTCTGCTGATTACGAAATTAACTACAAAATGAGGGGGTTTTTTGTTCTCTGTTACGCCGAAGCAGCCCTTGTCACCCACCAAACTGATTTATGGGATCATGTCTAGGTGAAGAAGCTACAACAGCTTGCTCTTTTGTAGTTTAAGAAGTTAGTGACATTTTAAATATAGCAAAAAGTCTAATTTGGAAAGAGTAAATAACGTGGTGTAAATATTTTTGCTTCATGAAGCTGGGCTAGCTGCAGTGCACCCAGGTTATTCTCAAGACAAAGAAGTGCAGACGAAAAAAAATCTTGGCATCTACAACTGCCATATGGAGGGTCCATGTGTCATTGTTGTGTGGTAAAATTATCTTCCAATTTTTTTTTCCCGAGTTATTTATAATGCATTGATATTTTCCCAGCTCTTTTTCTTTCAAATCAGAGAGGAGGAGAATCACATTATTTTTGAGTCCAGAAGCAGAGAAAGATACAATTACCTTGAAAAACTCCAGCTAAAGTCTGAAATGGCTTTTACAGGCATAAAACCACCTTCTTATTAAGGTCCAGTGTTGTGGGACTGTCCATGGCTTGAGGCTAATGCTCTCCCCAAGCAGAGCTGAGGGTCCATCCTTTCTCATGGTTTGATGCTCCTGTTTCTAACCTTCATGGTTTGTTAGCCAGGTGACCTTCAACCTTTGATCCTGGGAAGACTATTAGTGGTGACACTGCATTTGCCTCAGGAGCACGGCTGCAGGGGAGCAGTCCCAGGTGCACTATAAATGCACCTTATCACATCATTCTACTATTAATCACCAGGGTATCAAAATACACTCAGAATGTGCATATATAAATATATTATAAATAAATACATGTGAATATAAATAAAAATTGGCATTTAGGGGAGATGAGTCAAGCTTCAGCCATTATGCTGTTGTGACTCACTTTTATGCACGTATGCCCCACTTATTCTAATCCAAAATAAGATTTAGGTGAGTACTTTGCTTCAAACAAAATCTTAGTGCCCTGACTGGGGAGAGTTCTTTAAACAAAACTGTAGAAATCAATGATACAAACTTCTAGAGAAATTATCTGTGTGTTGCAGAAGCTTTTGTTGGATACAAAGCTCTTCTGAATACAAACTAACATTTCAAAACTTGGGACAGGTTTGACTACATGTCAGGGAAATAATTCAACAGTATTTGGGGCATTATCATAACAACAGTAATAAATAACATCCCAGAGCCTAGAACTGTTTAAAAAAAATTGCATTGAGAAACAAAAATAATTTTATACCTCTATTTCCTTGTAATTCCCTCTATTTCTTCCCTTCAAGATTTGCATGGCTGTCCTCTAAAATTCTTTCAGGATAAAAGACTAAAAGGAAGCTTTCTATGGTGAAAATGTTTCACTAGTTAAATTCTGCTGTGTTAGATGGAGCTGTAAAATGAAGACAAACTTGATGTAGGAATGCCGTACCTAGATACGAATTTGAAAAAAAATCCTAGAATCACACTTTTTTTTCTTCAATTTAAACCGGAATGAAAACAAAAGCATATGCCTAAGATAAGAAGAATAATAGCTATGACAATAAAAGGTCCAAAGAATATGCCAAAATACCGTGATTCTTAAAGCGAGTAAGACAAAACAGTATTGTTTTACCAAGCTTATGGAATTTGAAATATATGTTTCACACACAACACACCATGATTCAAAACAGCTGACCTATTCTGAAAGAGAGTCAAGAAAAGATTTTGCTGACAATTGCAACTTAAAATGGCTCCATTGACAAAACTGTAATATGAACCAAAAGCCTCATCTTACAAAGTCTTTTGTCTTTTTTATAATGTGCTGTGGGAAGTCCCATTGACCTCCTGGCTTTGCAGGTTAAGCAGGCAGCTATGTCTTCTCCTCTTTATAGCTGAGTTTGCCTGTGATCCAGTAAATGAAGAACTAAGAACTGCCAAACTCAAAAATCTGCATTTTCATTTGGGGGTGGGGGGGGGAGGCAATAATTATGTGGACTCAAAGGAAGGAAATAATAGATAAAGAGAGTAGAGTCACAAGGAGATAAGAGGGAAGAAAAAAAAATTGGCTGAGAAATGAGCTCCAGCTGCTGACTCATAGAAACATTTCTCAATAAAGTTCATGAGGATGTTGCATAGAGATTCAGTATGTGTGTGTGACAGCTGAATAATCCATGGATTAAGAGTCATAGACACAGTTAACATCCTTCCTGAGCTCTTAAATTGTAATGATTATCAAGTATGAAAGTTTTCCTTTCTCTTTTTTTTAACAAGAAAATTTATGGATTGTATTATACACTCTTAGCGTCTCTAGGGACTTCCCATACCTATTTTGGCTGTAGGTGTTACCCTTTGGTAATACTGTTATTTAAATAAACCTAACAAAAGGGGAAAAAAACAAAAAAACCCTTTTTACTGAATATTTTTGTGACCTTAAGTAGTTAGAAACAAATATTAAATCTACATAACAGAGACCTTCCTCAGTATTGAGGGAAAGATAAACTCTAAAAAAGTATAAAGCCAGCCTCCAGCTTCCTGCTCCTCATATTCCACTATTCCCAGCAACACAGGAAAAGCCTTTCTTGAAATTTCTCAGTCATCATTAATAATAGGGCTGCATCCCTGACAACACCACAGTTTAAAAGCACCAGGACAGTCAGTCAGCAACATCCTTTGATACAGTCTCCATTTGCATCTAGTCATATGACAAGATGCATAAAATATTACAACTTCAACAGAATAGTGAGGTTTATGCCTTAAAACATCAGTTAAGCACACACTTTGTTCATTTCAATAGGCCTTGGCCTTGCTAAACGAGGAGGAAAGTGCTGAGAAATTAATATTAGTTCTATGTTTGAATTTCCTAGTGTCTCAAAAAAGACAGACTTTGGAAATGGTTTGTAAATACATTCATTTATTATTACATATTCATTAATAGACTTGTTCTGGGGAGTCCTATAACAGTACAGTGCAGATTCCTCAGATTATGGAAAAAACCCCAAAATACCTATTATTTGCAATGTCTTTCATGTAAAATGATATGCCAACTTCCATAATCATTTCCTATTCTCTCTTTAGAAAAAATTGATATCTTTTAAACCTCCTAATTATAATAACAAATAAAAAGACCTTTTTAGTAATAAGGAAGGAAACTGGCACAGAATCATCATAAAGAAAAGCCAGCTGAGGAGCCTGCTAGAAAACAATACTATGTATAATTGGTGTTTAATTATGCAGAATTAACAAATGGCAGCAGCACTGGTTGTATTACTTGACCAGGGCTCTTTGCCAAGTCAACAAGCTGGTTTTAATGTAGGAAGTAACCCATTCACTTATCTGTGCCTTTGAGCAGGGCCCTGACTGCTGTGTTCTCCATCTGCGTTGCCAAAAACATTTAGCAGAAGAAAGAAATCTGTTGATTTGCTAAAGCAAGATAAATTTTGGTCATTGATACGGGTGAATGCACCAATAAGATCATAAAAAAGTTTTCTAAACATTTTATTCATCTGGTGCCAATAGTTTATTAACACGATGAGAGCTCAAAATACTAATTAGTATGAATTTGCAGGGTTGATATATTATACAATAGAATATCGAACATGTTTATTTGAATATATTGCCTCCTCTAATCCCTCCCTTTTCCATACACACATATTTGAATGTATTTAAAAACGTGGTTAAATATTTGTGTTCTCTAGAGCCCCATTACATAATTTTCTCCTATGGTAAGCAACTAATTTGCATTTTGGAATGAACACAACTGCAATGATAAGTAGGAGAAATTAATGGAAAGAATCTTCCAATGCGCCCACACTTCAACTGACTCCTGTGACAAACCTGAGCACTGCCTCACCAGCAGCATTTACTACTAAATGCAGATGAGAAAAACCTTCTGGGGAAGGAGAAGGCAATGGAAACTCTTGGAGACCCCCAAAAGCACATAGCAGTCTGCCCTTCCTTCTGAAGTTCTCTTTCACGTGTAGGTTTCTTTGGGTTTGTCACTGTGATAACAGTGACAGTAGCAGATATACTGGCAAATGAATGAAAACCTTCAAACAGAACTGCATTGACACATATATTTATGCTGTATATTTATTCTGTTTGCAGGAAGGCATGAAACCTACTGAAAGCCATGGAGAGAAAAGCAGAATTTGGGGTCTGATAGAACAGAGAATGCAGATTTAAACCAAACAATTGGGAAAGTCTCTCTCACCCAGACTCTTCTACAGATTTGCATAGATTCAGGTTCACCTGGAGTTGGTACTGTTAAATCCTAACTAGTGTTCTCTTAGGTCAGACCACAATTTAGCTTACTGCAAGATATGGTGAGCTACTCTCATCTGAAACTCTGGGAGAAAGGTTAATTTTGCCTGACCTTTCTCATGAAGAGTCATTGTCACAGAAATCTGGTTGCAACTGAAGAAAAATTAAGAACAGAAGATTGGTCTTTGCTTTCAGTGCTTCTCAGGATGACAGAGTGCGTGCAAACCAAGGACAGCAACCTGTGGAGCACAAATGGGACCCGGGACTAAATGGGGTCCTCTTTTACATCTTTAAAAATAATGGGCTTTAGCACTCAATACTTCTTTCAACCCCCACTTTTACTGGCAAAGGAAAGCAGTTTTCTCCTTTTTTTTCCCCCGTACTTTTTCAGTGACATTCAGCATCATAAAAATGAATTCTTAAGTCCACAGCATGTTATGTTTGGAAAGAGAAAGTTAAATAAAAATGCTCCTCCGTGTGTGCACCTACGTCAGTACATGACTTTACAAAGTAGAGCTATTTCCAGTGCAAACACAAGTAAATCTGGACATCCTCATATATTCACTATTTTATAGGCCCAGTAAAACTTGATCAAAATCCACTTATATTTGTCGGGTGTGGGATTTAACCTTTAGCGTAGATTAATTAGATTAACAGACCACATACTGTAGATTCCAGTACTTCCTCAATGGCTATTAAATTGCACAGAAGGAATTATGTTTTAAAGTCCTGCTTCCTTAAATCAAATTCCAACCGTCACCTTTCTTTCATTTATTATACTGCAAAGCTCTTGTTCCTTTCTTAATAAAAACTGAACCTCCGTTAAATTCCATCCTTAGTACTTGACATTATTCATCATTTCTGTGCTTAGGATCAGATAACTACAGAATCTGATCTATAGACTGAGAACCTGAGAATCTACAGAGAATCTCAGTCTACACTGAGAAAATACACTTCATAACAGGTATTCTACCAAAGAAGTGAAAAAGGTGGCACTTAATTCATGAAGAGTCAGATAGTAACAGAGTATTCTAACTTTTAAGTGACCAGTTTCAAAATGTTGTCCAGACAGTGAATGAAAATTCTGTATGCTTTCCTAATATTCCCAGACACGAAGGAACCTGAGGATGCCCATAAACCTGAGCAGTATACCCAGTATTTCTCAAAAAGCACCAGAGAAACTGTACTCACAACACAACAAGGTGAGCTTTCTTGCACTTGCATCTACCTATAGATTGTTCCCAGTGTTACAAACAGCACAACAATTAAGAAAATATGCCAAGCTTTAAGCTCTGAGCTGAGATCTCTGTTCTGAAAAGGCTGTACAGCTGGGAGGAATACAATAATAGCAGTGCCAAAGGAAGGTCAGCCCTCTGCACTCCTTTGATGCAAGAGGAGAGAAGAAGATGGAATCTAAATTTCTGTGACACAAGAACATTACTATGGATATAGAATCTACTGCACACCTGCCAATGCACACTCTTCCACCCAAATGCCAGCGTGCTCCTCCTGTCAGTATTCCTAGAAACATTGACAAAGTATGGAGGAGTCTGCCATAGTGGTTTTTTTTAAGCTTTCAGTATGCCAACACCAGCTTTAAAGCAGTGCCATGCAGTCCACCACTAAACAAGCTGGTGTGTGCCCAACCTTGGACCCCGTTAGTGCTCCAGGTATCCAGGGTTGTCCCAAAAGGGCATCAGAAATGCTTGTTATCATCAGGACACTGAAGTCTTGTTCTTTTTCTGCAGCTCCTTTCTAGCTTGTGGTTAATTTTACAACACATCCCCACCTTTCTCCCTGCATTTACTGCCGATGGGGCTCTTTCTGTGCTCCCCATAGTGCTGGAAGTGGGTGCTGGCAAGTGCCTTTACAGGCAGTACAGTTGCTTTAGCAGCAAGGCCAATCCATGGCTCCCAGTGGCAGGCCAATTGTCTTTCAGGGTAGCAACTTAACCACAATTATATTTCTCCAAATCTTTCTAATTAAATCCATGTGGCTTCAGTAAACAGCAAAGCAGTCTTGGAGGAAAAGCTTGATGAATAAAGACAGAAGAACCCTTCACCTTTCTTGTACAATGCACTCAAAGCCACCTACACATATACATATTTAAGACAGAAATTTCATTTCACTCCTACTAGGCAGGCAGAGACTCCAAGCAGCCTTAGACAAAGAGGGTTTGGAACAATGGATGAAAAAACAATTCTGACAACCCTGCACTTGTGTGATCAGGTAGCAGAGCCCAGGAGGAGAGCCTGCAAGGCAATTAAGAGCAGGTGACACTTGCCTAGAGAGACTTCAGTCTTTAGGCAATTCATGTCAAGAGAGACTTTGACAGATCCTACAGAGAAACCCAAAGATGCCCCAAACTGCTCAGAACTTCTTCACGATATGAATGGAGTCCCACATCTGGCACAAAGTATGACAAGCTGTGAAGTGTTCTTACTGTAATCATGGCAGTGCATAAAAACACTCTTTAAATAGCGTTATTTTATTCTATTGGACTTTCATGCCCTGCTGATGCTGACATCTTCATGCTTTGCACAGCAGGAAAAGGAAGTGTACATATTTTACACTATCTATCCCTGCCATCCTAATTTGGATGCCACCCACACCCTCCATAGTGATCTGCAGCATTTGAAGTAAAACTAGGACTTGAAGAGCCTGTCCTCATTTATCAAGTACTTTAAAGCTAGAGATAAGCAGCTGAAATTGCATGTCTAAAATAGGTGACATGACATTGCACTGTAAATAATGATAGAGGGTTTCTGCCCCCAAATATTTACAGCTCTAAACCAGAAAAGAAGCAAAACAGAGAGTCCTAATTTGCTGTATTCCACAAGTTAGCAGCAAAGAGGGAAACAGTACCCAAAGTCTTTTCTCTATTCACTAGACTCCATTTGCACAGCCAAAGGTCTTTGTAGAATCATCTTTTGAAGTTTAGAAAAAAATATCTTCCTAAAAAAAATTTTACCATTAATATTAGGAAAACAAAAGCCCAAGAAAAACATCCTTCTCTTTTCCTTGAATCCATGAAAAATAAAATTCTTTAGTGCCTTCATCTTCTCCCTTAAGATAGAAATCTGCATTCTGGACTCTATTTTTCTCCCATTTGATTACCATATTGAATCTGGGGGGGGAAAAGGCACACAGTGAAAGATACATTCTTTGAATGAGAAAAGGAAAAATTCTTAGTGTCACAGATGGCTGTCAGGATGAAATGAAGCTTGTGTCTGCTGAGGGAATCAGACCCTAGTGTGAAATCTGAATAGAAAGGAACATAGCAGAAGGCAAAATTTCAAAAGGAGTTCAGCACCGACTGGCATTGTGAGGGTTAATTTACTGCCAGGAACTGCTGGGCTTTTCATTCTCAGTAGACACACAATAGACAGCTCCCAAAAGTACCCATCATAATCACAGATGCTGGGGATTAATGCTAAAATGAAAGCTTCATGAATATTAAAAATATCAAAACTGCTAATGATGTAGCAGAGTTTGGAATAACAACCAATCTGAAAATCTAAGAGTGTGCCATGCAGACATAGTGAGATACTGTCTTTTTAAAACTGATTAAACCTACTCAATTCGTAACAGAAAGAGGCTTATGCATATTAGGAGCTGAATTGAGTGCCAAACTTTACAAATTGCATGGGCTAATTACCATAATTAAGCTTTGGATTGGAGAAGAAAATTCCATTTATCTCAGAATGACTCAGTGGAACTTCAACAAAGAAGGCAAAGTACATCAGATGGTTTGGCCTTTTTTTTTCCTTTTTTTTTTTTTTTTTTTTGCACCTACGTGGTGTTTCAAAAGCAGTTGTGAAAAAAATAGAGTGACAGAATAAAAATACTTTCTCTCGAAAGATTTAAAAAAATCACAGTTTAGGGATCTGATTTTAGAGCTTGTTGTAAGCCCTCCCCTACAAACCAGTACAGTAAAATTTGTCCTATTTTTCAAATATAAAAGCCAAGGAGAGGACACTGGGGAGGCGTTCGACCAACTGGACTCTCCTGCTGCTATGCTGATCTCCTGTTTGCCCTCATGCTGATGCAGAGAAGTTATCTTGAAGGATGAAATATCAGCTACATTTTGTGATAAAGATTACATGTTATTGTATTACTCAGAGCAGGATCCAAAGACTTCCCCTAATCTCAGATGGGATTTGGATCTTTTCCGTAGGGAATGCTTGGTCTGGGAGCAATCATAGCACAGCTGTGAAAACTTTATTCTAGGCTACAGAAAAATGTCTTACTTGATTTCCTTTCCTATCCCAATTTAGGACAAGACTATAACATGAAGGTCTTCCTTAAACTCACCTAGACTTTTAAGTCAAAAATTGGTGAAACTACACATGTACTCAGAAGCATAGAGGAAATGAGAATGCTGAGATACTGAGGGAGGATTAATCCTTCCACATACAATGTGCCTGACTTTTCAGCTATCAGTTACTTCAGTTTTGTTTGCAGCTATCTAACTTTTGCTTCTATGATGATGTCTATACATTTTCGGTTCTCTTTACAGATTTACTGCCTTGAAAAAAAAAGTCCTGAAAACTGCATGTGTAGGTTTATTTCTAGAAAATAAGCCCTAAATGCATAAAAAAACCCCTAACGAAATTAATTAAACAGAATTTCATTTCATTCACTGTAGAATTCAGGACAACTGTAGTAGAACTACCATTTGGGACATGCTGTAAATACTTGTAAAAATAATTATGTATTAAAAACAAAGGTAAACATATGACAGAAAACCAGGCAAAGATAAAGAGATCTCCTTATTTAAACATAATTTTATGCATCTAGTTCAGAAGAATCATGGGGCCATCAGAACAGAACTCTGCAAAGGGAGACCAGAAACAGTTTCGAAATGCAGCTGGCTAAAAGTGAGATGTGTGTCACAAAAGAAGAGGAGAAGAATCTGGTGACGCTTGTGTATCAGCATAGATGCTTGCTGGAGCACATCTTTTTTTCATAATCAAAAAAATTATAAAAAAACCATATTCGTATATAAGCAAGAGAGAAGAAACTACTGCAAATTCTAGTTCTGTATTTAAATCCATCAAGACCAATTCAAAATTTTAATGTGATATTACTCATCTCATTTACGCAAACCACACATAGCTTACAAAGTCGAATCTCTTGTAACAGCTAAGACACAGAAATTACTACCACATTTATTTATTGTGGAATCAACAGATATTATATTAAACCACCAGATCAAGGTTTCTTATAAAAAAGCCTCCCATCTATGTATGCCATGCCTGTCCCTCTTTTATGTGGCTGCTCATACAACCAACTCCGAGATAGCCATCAGCTGAAATTCCCCACTATGCAGACTCATCGCCCTGACGGAAACACGACTCTGCATTCTGAATAATCACAAAACATTCACTTCACATGCTCAAAATTATGCTTGTGTTACTTTGTGTGGTGTCAGAAGAAAGAAAGACAAGTTGTGGAGACCCTCTCTCATCATGAGGAATTTCCAGAACAGGGATATGCAAGTGGTTATGCTGAAGCTGCACGTGTGTGAGAAGTTTTGTCTGTTACTAATTTTGTACACAGAAATGTATTACACTCCTTGTATAAACTGGCAATGTATTCTTCAGACATAGGAGAAATGCAAGTAGAAAAGGCATAAGAATCACAGATTTGAACCACTCTCATCATTAAAAAAGGAGAACACAAACGTTAATTATTAATGTACATCACAAGAAAGATTATTCTTTCTCTTTTTACGTCGTTATAAGAATTTTCTTGTTCTTGTATGGAGCTATTCCAGAAACACAGGCAGCTGTTACCAGATGAAATAGTAATAGAAAGAGTTGCACTTTGAACTGTCCTAATATGATTATGTCTGATTTTTTTTATATCAATCTGCTATCAGAGACTCCATTCTCTGTTTTTTCTCAACAGCCCTGTGTCCAGTAGGAATCTCAGTGGCCTGAAACTGCATCAGCAGCTTGTGTCAGGCAAACCACTGAAATGTCCAAGCTCTGCTTTTTGTCTTCCTCTGTCATGAAAGTTTTCTCCACAATGGAATAAATTGCCAAGTGGCTTCTAGAGACAAAAATATACTGTTTCATTATTCAGACAGTAAGACACTTGTTGACTGAATTGAAAATCACCAGAAATTCAATACATTGGGTATAAAATGCCAGCACATAAGATGTATCCCTGCTTTACCTGATCTTTTGCTTGCTGGACCATTCCTTGAGTACTCGTGGCTAGAATTAACTGCATATCGATAATATATTACTTATTAAAACAATCTCTATGTTTCCCCAGAAAATTTTCCATTGCTCTCACTTTAGAGCCAAAGAAAAATCTTTTTATTCATAGGTTTGTAAACAAGCTCTTAAAACACGTATTACTTGATGTTTGCAACCATTCAACAAAAATACCCATATGCAAGATGCCCCACTGTAGGTACTTCCTATTGTTTATTCTTCAGATAAGAACACGAGAGAAAAATTCTAAATTTTAAGTTTTGGGTGACTGATTGCTCAGTTAACGATTCAAGGTTTCACGTAGTCAGTTCCTGTACATTTGCCTGTTTGTTTTCAGTTTTTGCCTAAACTAGCAAAACCACTTAAAATACCTAAATCCAATCTATATTCTTGAGGAAGAGGCACAGGAAAAACAAGCTACAGTTCCATCATCTATTACCTGCAGGAAAAAATGTCTTCAAAATATTTAAAATTCGTAAGGACACAAGAAATGCATCTTGTTGAAACTACATTATTAAAGTAATTTAATTCAAAAAAATGTTCTATATTTTGCACTTGTAGAACTGAAATAAAGGCATATGTACATTTTTTTTAGAAACTGCAAAGTTAAAAAAGAAATAACCAAAACAGCCACAAACACTGTGGAGTCTTAAACATTGATGTTTCACCAGCTTAACAAAAGGACTTTCAGAGGCTGGTATATTATTGCTTAAGAATCATTACAGTTTATAATATGTCTTTTATTTCTAGACTCACTCAGGGTTTTCTTTAGTTTTCTTTTCATATAAACATGTCCAGTGAAGGTGGGCTAAAATCTTCAAGCCTTGCTCTGGTGTTCGGAATAAAGGTGGTGGGGAACCAACCCCTGCTCCTTCAAAGGGCTAAAAGAACCTGAAATACTCCTCCCTTAAAAAAATCTCATTCTTGTGCTGGCCTAGAAGGAACATGGCAATTCTACCACCTGATGCTGACAAGGCTCTGGAAGTCTTCCAAAAATTATACTACAGAATTGAATGCTTGAATGTTAACCTGTCAGCACAGTAGAGCACAGACACAGAGGTTTGAAAATTCTTGCTTATTTTTAAAGTATTTCCAGACATAGAATAGAAAAAAAGTCACTCAAATCACCTTGAGCCTTTAGTATGAAATAGTGTAGACATGATCTAAAAGATATATGTAATGACCTTTAGAGGGAGAAATTTGGGAAATACCCCCAAAGAGTAGAGTAGAGTTAGAAAGAGAACATGTCTTTATATTGAACTGTGGACTATAAATATGCTGAAATGTCATTTATTCTGAATCTTGAATTATGAACAGAATAGTGGCAGGATCCAAATACTTCAAGAATTAAGGAATATATTGCCTATCACCTATAGGTTACTGGTTCAAATTCTGTCAGCTAAATAGTGACAGAAAGTCAATATAAGGAAGAGGCTGTTCCATGAACTTCATGTGAATCAGGTAAAGAGTCCAACAGGAGATCCTGGTACTGTACAGTTCCTGATGAGTAACAGCTGGCACTCGTAGGAAAATAGTGAAACTGAACTCTCTAACAGAGACTCATGTTATGAAAGCATGCATTTGGAAGCAGGGGCTGCACATCATTTATGCTGTATGTTCCAAAATCCATTTACCTTCAGATGCTGTTAATGTGGCATGAACACATATACAAAATCAATATCATCAGGCATCATATTCCAGAACTCTGCAGAGATTGCTTTTGCTGCCCAGGGAAATGCATTAACTTCACAGAAATGTTCACCTCAATGAATGGTGTTCACCAAGGCTCTTTCTTGCAAAGCAATTAATGCAAATGATCATTTCAGAAAGGCTGAATATATTATATTGGTGACTATTATAATGAAGACAATATAAAAGCAATGTAAAGGTAACACTATTAGAGTTTTTCATTCTAATACAGCTCTAATTTATACTAATAGGGTTTTAAAACTCAAAAAAAAAAAAATTAAAAGCTTCAATAAGTTCTTTTGAAAGTTGAGAAAAAAAGGAGGGAAGAAAAGGCAGGAAGATGATCGATCCCATCTGACTTTTTTTTTTTTTTTTTTAAGAGCTGATTATTAGTAGCAGTTTTCTGGTTTTAAGATAAGATTTTTCATTCTAGAAGTTAACTTCTGGTATATTTCAATGAATTACAAGTTTAAAGCTAGTTTCACTCCCAGGAACCCCAAAGTAAAACATTTTTGGTGCCAGTGTGGCCAGAGACTTGGGGAATACGTCACGGAAGTAAATTCAATGGTGCCATAAATCAAGTTGTTCTCTAAATTTAATTTCCCATGCTGGCCAGAGTTTTTTAGAAAATAGGAAAGCCAGCTATTTACCACCTACACTGCAGATAATGCAGAGGATTCTGCTAATACCATCTGGAAGCACAGTTAAAAACTTAAATTATTTAAGTCACCAGAATTTAAAGGACGTATTTTTGGAACAGATTTAACTGGCTCCCAAAGGAAAAAAGAATTAAAATTAATAGGGGCCAAATAAAAAAACAATTTAGGAAAATGACTGTATTATCAATGCCTTTATTCATATTGCACACATCATTGTCCTCTTAATGACATATTTTCACTTTTAATTTCTCTCAAATTTGTATAAAATGATGTTTCTGTCAGAACCTCAAACACATGACTAATGTAACAGTTTTCCACTAACTTCAAGGCAACAGCTTTCATGATGTGCATTTTTAAAAGAACCTCAGATATTTACTCAGTGAAAATCCTTAGGTTTTTAAGTTACTCCTTTTCAGTAGCTCTTGCTGCTTCTATGCAAATTTTCTACCTCTTCCATAAGTTATATTTTCTATAAGTTCAAAGACAAAGAATAAACTTCTGCTATATTTTTATCACTGAACTTCTGCCACCAGGGCTGAGCTGCAGTTTTACCCATACAACTTTTTGTACTCCAAAGAGAGGCTGAGTAGCTTTATCTTGGTTACAGCATAGGAGAAATGCTTTGAAGGAGCTGAGGAGTACTTGCAATGAGTTTAAGATGATAATGCAAAATACTTGGAATATTTAGGGAAAACCTCAAAAAAACAACAAAAAAATTGAACAACATACCCCATCCACAAACACTTTGTTTTGTGGGAAAGGACAACCTAATTTGTAGTACCCTGTGAATTCAACGTGCACCTACTTAGCAAAACCTCTTTTCAAACCACAAAAAATTGCAGATATCTGTACCGAGGCTGGCTACTATTCTCCAAGAGTGGACAATAATATTAAACACCTGCTTTTACAGCCTACTGGATGAATATGGCTGTTTCTGACAGACAAGTACTGGAACTAAACCATCAAATTACAAACCCAGTTAATCTCAGGAGGAACAGAAGAGAGGGAGAGAGTGGAAAAGGATACAAATGTCTATCTGTGTGTAAGCAAGGGATAAATCATGGAGCACAACATTATTTCCTGGCATCTTTTTATAATGTGGCTAGAGACTGATGAAATACAGGACCAGCCATAGTAAATCTGATTCTGGTTCTATCAAGCCCAGATTTCTGTCTTTGCTGGCTGTTCAGAGAGCTAAAACATGCGTAATCTATTTGACAGCATTAGAGATGCAAGAAGACTTCTTATAATCCATTTACAGTTGGAAGAATGAGTTCACTTTTTTATTCAAGAGAAAAGCCTAAAAAGAAAAGTTATAAAGAAACTAAATACACTGCACATGAGAGAGACACTGAACATTTCAGCCACTGTTGCTGATAGGAGTCCCAAACAGCACACTTGGAGTGGAAATCACTGCCACATGTTAAATGTATTGAGGATGTGATGCAGAAGGGCAAGATTAGCACAAAAATTCTAAATATGCGTGGGGAAGGAGATAACCCCTAAGGAATTCCAGCTCCACATAATAAAGGTGCAACTGCTCTGCTCAGGTTTCTCCAAACCGGCTGCAGCTACATCTGTGCTGCTATTCCCTCCACCGGTTTCACGTGCAGCTGCACCAAAACCTAAACGTGAGGAGAACCCAAGAACCCATCTGTGTTTAGCACAATATCGCCACAGGCACTGGAGTGGCAAACATGCAAATGAAATGATTAATCAGGAGGTAATTAGGCTTGGGTTATTCTTTCTGTTACAGGACTGCTTTGATAGCAAGATTAGGTATTATACATAGGAACAGCTTGTAGGAGAAAATGTTACAGTACCCTGTGAGACAGTTTAAAACCCTTTACAAGCTCATTTTCTGTAATATTTAGATAAATGCTTCGTTTATGAGAATAGGTTTATATGTCATGAACTAACTGAGTCTTGACAGTGAGAAGCAAGTCTATAAAATATTGATTTCCAAAATAAAACATTAATGTGGCTCCTTCCAGTTGAGGTAATTCCCTGCCACAGAGTACAATCTCTTTACTAATTTCCTTCAAGGACTTTTTTCTCAAATTCAGTGATTCTCAAATCTTTCCATCTCTTAGGACTCTGCTGCTGCAAAACAAAGAAAGAAAGAATGTCTTTAAAAAAACCCCAAACTAACAAGATGGAATGACCATCTTCACTGACTATAAAAACATCTTGGTTATGAATTCACATACGTTAAGTCAAAAAGCAAAAAAAGCTGTAGTAGTTAAGTTGCAGAGTAATAAGCAACATTTTTGTGCCCAGAGCTTAAATATAAGGCACTGGAGGATTTCCATCTCCAATTTTGAGAAAAATTGCTCTAGAGGACTTGTAGTGATAAATATCCCTGGCTGTGGCTCATGGATCAGCAATTGGATTGCTGACTGCTCTGCCTCCTTGGTGGCTCCTCTGCAAGCAGCCGGAGTTGCTGCGCTTTGGGATTGAGTGTTATTCTGTTCTACTGTACTGAATCTAAGCACATTCTCAAGATGTGTTATTCTTACATTACTCAGCATTCAGAACACAGCTGACATTTAACATCCATTTCCGTAAATTGTTTAATTCCCTGCATGCTTACATGCACACGCTTAGTACTTTTGAACTTTTATAGGGCCTGGACACAGACTTCAGGCATCAGTGGAACAACATACACGTGAGAGCTAATTCACGAGACGAGGCCTTCAGTGCTTGTCCTTGCACTGAGGACAGTAAATCTTTATGGACTCCAGCCTATGTTGTCTCTATTATGTTGTCTCTATCAGTTAAGGCCATTTTCCCCGCTGAGAAGATTTAGTGTACTTCCCTGCGAGGGCAGTGTGACCAAGGAGGAAGCACATTTTCACAGATGTCAAACACAATAGCCTGTTCACAGGTGAGAGTTACACCATGATTAGAATCACAATAGTAGAAGTTCCTGTTTCTGGAGGGACGATTAAATGCCCCAGAATCCATTATTTATACCAAAAATATTTACACGTGCACAAGTATCGTGTTCAGCTTTCCCCTCCTGGAGGGCCTGGCTTTGCAGAGCAAACTGAGCTGGGGCACAGGGAGTCCAGCACAGTCAGAGGCAGCCCAGCACATCCATCCCTCCCTACCCAGGCACCTGCAACCCTTCACACTCTCAGTGGGGAGAAATCTTGAAGGATTTGTACCCAATATTAAATACTGCAAGAAACTGAGGATGATACGGATACACCTAAAATTTATTTTTCCTCTGCAGGGACCTTCTCTGTCTTGACTCTGCAGTGAGATGTCTGTGAAGGGTGTTTAAAGGGATGTGTGATTGCTGCGCTCTGGCACTCACACAAAGGCAGCCTGTGCAGGTTAACTACAACATTCCTCTAAACCACTTCGCTGTGCCCCTTTTCCTGTTGCCTGGCCTGCTCACTAATGTGGCCGATTACACCTCTGATGAAAAGCTCTGCCAGTGATTTTCCACTGGGCTTGTTCAGAGACTGGATGCTGCTTGCAAACGTCAGTTTGGAACCTAGCTAATTCCAGCTGGGTTTTGGAACCCCACATTCGCCTTGGATCAGGCCTTATTTAAAAGGAAAAAAAAAAAGCTAAAATGGGAACAGCACCAGTGATTGCTGAGAGTAAAAGACAGCCTTTCTTGTGGACAGCCTTGTGGCAGCTGTCTGGCTTAGGAGTTGTTCAGTGCCTGGAATCAGCCTCTGCTGTGGCTGGGGTAAGGCTGGTGATCATCCACTGGATCCTTGCATGTTAAATAAGCTCCTTTGAATTCAGAAACTCTCCAGTCCTTTCACCTGAGCACCTAGGCATTAGCCTGTTTCCCACAGAATGTTACATGAATTAAGGGGATGAAGAAACACTGAAATCATTGTAAAATTCAGAGCTTTAGTTAAGGAAGAGGCTCTCACTGCTCCCAGATGCCTACCAGCACCTTTGAAACAATACTAACTTTTGTACCAACAAACAGAAAAAAGAAAAGTAGCAACCAAAGCTAAAAATACTGCTTCTCTAAAATATTGTTCAGTGCTTTCTTATCGACTGTGGCATTCAAAGGTAATTGAAGACTCTTATAATTCCCTGCAATTCCCTAATAACCCAAACCAAATAAGATAAATAAATAAACAAACTCACATGAAACAAGTAATACTGGACAACTACTTTAATACCGCTGCTGAGTAGACAGGCCAGGCTGTCTTACAGAAACTCAAACAACTTCATTTTGTGGAAAGATGAAAAAGCAATAAATTGGAAGTTGTGGCATTTCATCCCTTGAGCTTTTCTTACACGGTGAGATGGGACAGACCTTTAGGGAGAATATGTCTGCAACCTTGTCTTATGTCGAGTATCCAAAGTGGACCAGAGGATCAAGAAAATAGATTTCGTTCAAATATAACCTTCAGTATTTAAGAGAGAAAACTCCACGGACAGAAAAGAAATGCAAAAAGTGACAGATAATTTACACTGCTCTCTTAGCTGTCGGGTATTTCCTTTGTCCTTTGTTTCACACCCTGAGAGATTTTTTCATAAGAGCACCTCTGATCAGTCTGTGGTGATCCCTGGGAAGTTATTTCTATCCCTTTTATTGGCAGTAATTGATCTTTTAATTTTTTTTTTTTTTTACATGAGCTCCCAGTTGGATCTGTGCTGTGACTATCTGCTTTTCCTTTTCCTGTCATTCACCCACATTTGTGAAACTCCTTTTCCTTAAAATAATAACAATCTATTGACAAAACAAGTAATTTTTTTGCTCATCATGGCTGTAAATCCTCAAAGAAAAAATGTTCTCTGTGAAGACACTTGTGTCATTTGAAATCTTAAGAAAGTTTTCACACAAGGTGTGTTAAAAGTCAACTGAAAAAAATAAGATGAATTGAAGAATAACAGTTAAATGATCATGCTAAGTCAGGGTTTACAAGCACAAATTTTGCCAAGAGTGGATTATGCATAATGGATTTGTGGGGGGAACATAGATCACAGTATTCTATTCTGTATTATAACTTCTTAAAACAGTTTTACAGAAAACAAGAATCCCAGCACATTTAGAAGACTAAAACTAGGTGATCATGCTAAAGCTCTGCACAGGTGAAGCCAGGGGGTTTTGTTTTCCACCAACATAAATCACTAGGGCATTTCAAAAGATTTGGCTCAATTTGTCTGCCTAAATTCAATAAAGGTGAGTTCATAGCTTCTTAAAGTGCCAAATCAGCCAAAAGAAAAGAATGTATTATAGCCATAAGTAATCCCAGAAAATACAAGGCTTAAAGTTTACCTTTCTTCTCATTGACTGTGTATAAATTTTGCTACTTTTAAAATGTGGTGAATTACACATATTCTTCCTTATCCAGAAATCTTCTCAGATTAATTCTGAATATAGTAATTCACAGCACATACATTAGGATTTCGGTTCAGCTAAAGAATAATAATGATGTGATTAAAATGACTGTAAAATAATATAATTAAAGCTTTTAGATGATCTCTAGAAGCTGCACTAAAGCACTTTGAAAGCACTCAAGCCACAAATATGTTTCTGAAAAACATATTAAGTATATACTATTTTAATTTAATTTCTTGGCTATTAAAGAAAACAGCACAAACCTCCCCTCACGATTTTTGTTTAGTTTGCTTTCAACAAATGTTGCTTTCATCAGACAAATGTGAAGCTGATACAAATGTAATATAGAAATACCATAGAAATAACAAATATCGCCAGCTGCCTGGTAATATATTCCTGTGAGTGGATGGTTACAACAAAATGTGGGTAGATTTTTTAAATGAAAATAGTAAAATTTGTCAGTATTGTTAGCTTAAATAGTGAAATAGTTGCCAGACTGTAGAGAGTTGTTAAAGAAGTGGTAATGAGGCAGCTCCATGAACAACTGAATGCCATAATATTTGTTATTTATTCTTAACAGGCTGAAATAATGTGGAAATAGAACTGAAACCACACCAATATTACAGCCCAGGGAAGGCTGCCTTTAAGTGATTTTTTTCTTTTTTTTTTTTTTAATTAATATTATAAGCAGCTTCTGATACTTTAACTAAGGCATGCTGTTGATTCGCCTGTGAATTTTAGCCAACTGGACAGAATGCTCCTTCAGGTTATTGATGTCAGAGGTCCCAGAGGAAAAATTGACATTTTTTCACCTTTTTACATGGATTAGAGCTCAGGTCTTCCCAGCAAAACCTGTTATGTACTGTTTACAACTTGAAAATCACAAGTGGAAACCTGTGAAACACTGGTTGGTGCTTTTCTCACCTTGGGTAGCATCTGAGGCTCAGCCACGTCCTCCACTCCCTTTCATGAAATTCTGTTTGCTCCAGGAACTCAGCATTTATTGGCTGAGCAGCAGCCTCTGTACCGTGTGTGGAATGTAGTACAACAGCAATCACGGTTTTGTTTTCTCTCTTACGACTGGATTTTAATAAAGGAAAACTGGAGAAAATTCTTAGGTCATCAAGTACAGCCCCTTGGTATTACAGGCAACCACTCTTTGTAATCCATTATGTAAACTGATCAAGCTCCCTCAAATCCGTAATATTTTTATGACCTTCAGAGATGGCAGCAGTGTATTTATTTATTTCCTTTTTTTTAAACACTGCATGAACTCTTCCTAGCTTTTGCTACAGCCAAAGACTTAGCTCCTGCCTGCAACAAACGCAACAGCATTTAAGAAAAAGTACCAAATGTATTAAAAAATACTTTTGCGTGCTGAAGAAAAAAAAAAAGTAATACCATGCTATACTAATATTTCTAGTAAAGTATAAAAAAACCCACACCTGTAATCAGGTGAATTGAAATGTGAATTTTTGGTAAGAACTGTGCCATTCCACGATGCAGTTACTACTACAATTAAGAATGGGGCCAAACAGTCACATTTAATTCAAAGCATTTGTGAAGCTGAAGTAGTTCAAAGATTCCAAGATTTGCCAAAAATCCAGCTTAATTTGATTATATCTAATATGTGGAATCATCCCTACTGAAACCAGAAGAAGAAGCGTAAACAATACATTGCACAGCAGAGTGATTCAGCATCAGAAGAGCCTAATGAGACAGTATTATAAGTTACATCTGGAAAATTTGTCTCTCATGTAGAATTTAAATTTGAATGTATTGATGCCATCTTTCAAGCCAAATCTACAAATTTGTTTAAGAACTGAGAACAGGAGTGGCAGAAAGTATTTATGAACAAAGGCTAAATAAGACCATTGTGGGGGGGAAAGGAAGGATGACTGAAACAAAACATGTAATTTTTCCACGGGCAATGAAGAACTGATAATTATTGGCAGTAGCACGTCAAACATTCTTCAAATAAAGTACATTGAATGGAACATTTAGTTGTATTTTCAGATCACACTTTTGTGTTGTTTAGAAAGCTATCTAAAGAAAAGCAAACACCTGCTGTACTTGTATTTGCAGAACAACAGCTTTATTTGTGGTCTCATGAAATACCTCATATCTTGCTGATTACAGAAAAATACCTGAACTTCTTTCTCAAAGGCAAGCTGAAAAATCAGGACTTTGGTCCAGAAAATGTGTAATAAAATGGTTAGGTTCAAGTTATGACTTTAGCAAGCACATGCTCAGTTTTCAATAAGTGGGATCTGCTAAGGCTTTTCTTAGCTGTAATGTAATTAGTTACATCTTATAACCTTCTCCAAACAGACTGAGCTGGGGAGTGAGAGGGTCCCAGACCTGGCACCTGACGGCAGGGGAAGGGGTGGTGCAGTGTGGGGAGCAACATCTGTGCTGTATGTGCTTCGCAAGACCAGCTTCAGAGACAAATTCAGAGGATCAGGCTCAATTTTTTGCAAAGATTGTGATGCTGCGCTGGGGAGAGGAAGACATTTGACCTGGTGGCTGTTACTGTCAATCTCTGGGCTTGGAAAAAAACCAGAGCCTTGCAGCAGTAGCTGCAGCATCCTTTCCTTTGCCCTCAGTTTTTTGTTGTACTGCATCTCAGTCATTCATGTGCTTGGGAAGTGATGGGAGGATGAACTGTGGTAACATTTACAGCCACCTTTACCTGGTGGCCTCAACCCATCCGAAAGGAATAGTCAGGAGTGCAAGAGAGCATCCTGAGCCATCTCATTTGAGCTCCGTTTCTGTCACTAGTACCAAGCACTCCAGACATATTTAATAACTAAGCTATATTAGCCTTACTTCTATGGTTCTAAAGCTGTGAAAACCACTTAAAAAAAAAAAAAAAAAAAAAAAGGACTGTGAAAACAAGGGCCAACAGCCAAATTCAGGCCATTGCAGCTCTTGAAATACCAGCTTCCACTTTTATTGAGAAACACAGATATCTCACCCAGCAATCGGGCTGTATTTGTTTTGCAATTTGAGTGAGTCAGACACATAAATATTTAAGTTTTAATTCAATTGCCTCTCCTGCGGTCGATGAGTCACTACTACTCTGATATCTGAGGAGTCTCGCTAGGGGAGGTCCTGGAAATGTGTTATGACTCCCAAGTGGGTTCCAGCCGGAAAGTCTGTGAGCTGTACTTTTAAAATGTATAAACTTATTTTCCTTTCAAACACTCAAAATATATGTAATGAAGTAGAATGTGTTTGCTTCCTGGACAGCAAACAATCTTGCAGCCAGAAAAAATGTTTACTTTGTAAACACTGTTTTCTTTTCAGAAAACTGTTTTAGCAAGAGGTTCCATGAAGAAAAACAGTTTAGGTCATAAAAGACCTAAAAGAACTAGAAAGCGTAACACTTTTCCTTCTCTCTAAACTCCTGAAATTAACTTAGAAGAACTTACAGTCACTCAAATGTGCTAAAAATATAGAACATACTTTATACAAATGGATGATGCAAGATAATTTCAAAAAAGCCTTTGCTCAAATACGGAATATTATTAATATTTCCATAAACAAGCTGCAAAGAAAGACTAATTGCTAACGAAAAAGCTACATTCCATTGGCATGCACTTTACAAATCAAGTGGGGAAGTCAGCTGTGACTATGAAGTAAAAATAAGTAATGGAAAGGTATAAGAGGTGCACTCAATTTTCTTGAGTAACCTTCTCGAGCCACCTTACCACCACTTTGCATGAAATGGGCCATCATTTACTCACTTCTGACAGTGCCTATTTTGACTAATATTGGGTATAATGTGGGGTCCGTACCAAAGAAGCAGGTAAACACTGAATTCAGTTTCTGCTCTGAATTCAGGAGAATCCATTTGTTTCATCCGTGGGGGTACAGGTGAGAGAAGAATAACCACAATGGAGCTCAACGGGTCCAAAGCAAGGACAATGGGAAAGCAAAAGACAAATCTTCATGACCTTCCTGGCCTTGTGAGCCTTGCAGCCCCTGAGACTCCTGACCCTAGCTGTGAACCAAGCCAGCTACTTAGCAGATAAAAAGCAAACCTGCTGCAGATGTCCTGACACAGACCAAACCCCTCCAGGTCTCCAGCTGCAAGTTACGGAGCCTGTGCAAATGAGCTCCCTGTGGCCTACATCTGACAGCTCCCAGTCCCCTGAAAGAGGCTCTTCACACACCTCGTGGGGACAAGGCCCAAAGAAGCTGTGCTGCACATCTGTTAGCATGGAAATATTAGGTGTGAGCACAGGATTATTAAATCTTCCCCCACCAATAACCATCTGTTGTTATACCCACTAACCAAACCCTGTGTTTGTACATGAAATGCAAGGACGTGCACATGCTCTATGTACTTCGTCCCTAAAACAGGCACAAAGCCCTTTGGTTTGCACTTCACTAACCTTTTGAAACTAGGATTGGTGTTTACACAAAGTCCAGGCTGTCACAGGTTGGTTGTTAGGTTTTGTGGCAGCTCAGATGGGTGTCACAATCTAATGCCGCATATTTATGGAAGCGCTGTTTTCATTGCTCAGTAGTGATAACCCAGAAAACACCCAAAATGGCCCTGTTTTTACAGAATGCAAAAGCCCCTTTTACTATACATGTAGCAAGCCTTGCACATTCTTCTTCATTTTTCTTTTCCTCCTGCCAACCTGTATTAATGAGGTGGTAGATATAGGAAGGAAATTACATACTGCCTACACATGTTATTTCAGAATAAGGACTCCAAGAAGAACTTGGAATAAAATGTCCCCCACATGCTTCAGTTTAAACCCATCTCTCTTCTCTAATGGTTGTTAGATTGGCTTCTCTTTTTCACTTAGCCAGAGGCATATCAATTTTCTGGATGTTACAGTACACTTGTATCGTGTTTTGTTCCTAACCATTGCATCCAACTTCCATCAATTGCATTTTTCTGAGGTACTGACAAGGAGCAGCCACTTTCCTGAACACAAAGAGAGGGAAATACATGCCATGGGTAATTTCATGGGCATGGAACGACATCATGCCACTGGTGCCTGAAATTTAGTGGTTAACTGTGGGTGCTGCAGGGCTGCTTTTTATCACGGGTGTCAAATTTACAAGAATTTTACCACAGAATGCCTTTAATGTTGGCTACAGTTTACAGCTCTGGAAAGTATCAGAGGGATGCAGGGCAATGTATCCCTCCTCATGTACAGGGATTTGTCTTTCAAAGCTGGAGCTATTACGGATGATGGGCTATAGTTCACCAACAATCAAGATGTCACAGAACTACAAAGCGTTTCTTTCCTTGCATGTCACATAAGTAAGATAAAATTGAATTTTAACCTAAATAATTAGTTTATTTTTTTTCTTTCACTAATTTAATGTTCAGATCATGATGGTGACTTCTAACTGCACAGACTAAAGAAATTAAGTGACATCATTTCATCACTTGGGACTTACACAATCTTGTCCTCCATGCTCATACAAGAAAACCCAAAACATTTGAGTTCAGATAACTACAACTACGCTACAACTACCTCCAAAAATGTACTTTTATTCATTAGAAATACAGGTCTAGAGTATCATCATGCATAAATTAACCCTTTTCCATCAATAACTGCAGGCACTGTCCAATTTAAAATAACAAAGTAACTAGTTTATTAACTAAATATCCATAATAAAATGGTTGGAAAAAAGCATTTGAGTAAGACTTATTACCACTGTAGCAAGAGTAGGGATTTTACATGCATTAATTTGGCAAGATTTGACATACAGTAGTTGTATTTTCCCAAAGGGAGAGCCAAAATCTGGCCAGATCTGTCATGGTTTTGTAAGTGTGCCAGATATGATACAGAATAGATGTGATTAATTATCTGAAGAATTATACGTGTGTGTATTTCCATGAAACAGCCACAGTCTCCCCTATACAAATTCTACCAACAGCCATCTTGCTGGGCAATCAGAGAAATCTCACAGAAGCAATAAGATTCTAGCATGTAATAAAAATCAGAAAAAGCAAAAAACACCCTAACCCAAAACAAACAAAAAAGAAATAAAATATAAAAAAAGAACCCCAACCCAACTTTACTGACATTTATTTCTCATTTTAGAGTGAATTTTAAATTGCTTCTTTGTTCAGTTTCTCCTTATTTTCCCCTTGATATACAACTATACATAAGAAACAGCTTGAATATTAAACAATCCAAGCAAAAATGCGTTTCAACAATTTATTACAAAGGCAACATTTTCATTGGAAACTCCTTTTTAAATGCAGTTTTTTAAATGTCTCCTTTCCTTACCAACTGCAATAATTGAAAATACTTTTTCTTCCTGTTTTTTGTCGTCTCTATGAAAGGAATACAATAGCTTTCCAAACTAAGCCACATAAATTATTGTCATAATAAGTTATAAAAATTACAGCAAAAATTAAATGAGTTTAAAGACTGTATTTTAGTAGATTTGACACCTAAACACTCAGTGTGTGTGTTTTTATATATATATATATATATACACTCTATGTGTTGTTAGATGATAATTTCCAATTAAGCTTGAGTTACAGGAAAACAGTATTTTAGACATGTTACCGTGCAGCCTCAGTGTTACTGTGACTATAAAGGAATTCCAGAATTCCTTAGGCACAGTTCTGATTTTTGTGCCTTGGGAAGACATAAAACAATTGTTTTATGGTCAATCAGTGAAGTCTTTGGAAGGCCCTGCTGGGGAGACTGCTACTGCCATCTGTAGTGAAACTGTATAGGCATAACTAAAACGGAGCACAAGATATTCTTCCTTCATAAACTCAGACCTGCTGGAGTAATTCCTGTGAACAGCCACCTGCTCCTACAAGCCATTTGTTCCATCTGTAAAATGGACGTTAGCTCCATTTTAACTTCTAAATGAGAAAATCATTACTTTGTCCAGCCATTCATGCAGCACTTCCTTGTGACAATCACGAACGTTCCTGCGCTTCAAAATAATAACACGTCATTCAGTTGCCATCCCTCTTAGATGGCACCATAGAAACATTCAAACTGCAAGACATGAGTGTGCAAGACAAAAGGGTATTAGAAAGATTTTATTGATATTTTTTTGAAACACACATTGTATAGTAGCCCATATCCAACCTCCATGGTCATCTCACAGCCTTTGAAGCCGTAAGATCATCCAGCAGCCATAACAGACATGAAGCTTCATCCTTAGCTATTCCAAAAGGATCAACCACTCTAAAGTTTGGCATTTTCCCCCTGGGGAATGACATCATCAAACTGCCTTGAGACACCACCAGTTGTTTTCATCAGACAGTGTGAGGCCACTTTGGATCTGCACTTCAGCTGTCTCCGTGCTGAGCTGCATCCCTGTGGCTCCTCTCACTAAGTGCTGAAGTTGTGCTCCAAAGTGGAAAAGCAAAACACACTTGAAACAGCTCGATTGCATAAGTTACACATTTAGTTTTGCCTCCTTCTGGATATGCGACAAATGTCAGAGATCATCTGGGAATGTTAAGTGGGAATTTTCTGGCCGTGTATTACGGTCAGCACGTAGAGTTAATCTACATCATGGTGGGGGAAGTATGGAGGAGAAAGGAGCAGGATAAGGTGTAGTTCATAACTGCAATGTCAATCCTTGTCTGCGGTGGAGTCTTTCTGGGATTGTGGGTCAAAAGTGTAATCTAGCACTTCCAACCAGTCCCAAACGCATCACAGGACCTGGAAACATTGCTGGGCCTGACAGTGCCAAGTCCTAGCGCTCACTCTTTAAGCCAATGTGCCAATGGCACTTCAGTGCCAGCATGTAAACAAAGATCATGACCTTTTAAATCTCTAGTTGAATGAAAGCGAAATTCCAAATTATATGATAGCCAAACCCAATAAATAGAATCTTAATCAGGGACTAACTGAAATACAAAACTGTTCCCCTGCTTCATTCAGACTCTAAGATACAAATGTCCCTTTTTGTCCAGTTTCTGCAGATTTACACACCTCTAATGACTAGAATTAACACTGTAAAATTAGTGTTCACCTTGCAGAATGTTCCCAGGAGTTGATCCCAAACAAAAGAATACAGATCTGTTCATGAAGGATGTCCAGGTATTTTGTACTCATATGACATTTCTTTTTAAGTGGTGGAATTAAAAAAAGATAGAAGGCGAGAATCAACTTTAAAAATTTTTTTCACCAAAACACACTTAATAAATCATAGGTATTAATTCAACAGTACATTTTTGAGAATGTGATCTGATACAATAGATGGATTTGATGCTAGAAATATGTCATATGTTTTTGATGTCCATGATGTGAAATTTTCAGTTGGCTGTGTCCTTCCTGTCACCCAAACAGGAAAAGAGCATTTTAAATCCTTTTTCCACTTTTGTTATATTTATTATGTGCTCTCAACAAGGAGGTGAACACTCAGTCCCAGCTGGTTAACAAATCACATTCATCAGATTATTTTTTAAGTAGTAACAATGTTGCTTCTTTTTTTATTAAAGAGTAGATAGCTTATATCTTCAGAATTAACTTTTTAAACCCTGAAATACTCTGTTCTTGTTTCAGTGCCTAGATGTCTGGAATTATTTCTGGGCACTGGTCTGAATACTTGAAAAAGGAACAGAGGTGAATTAGCAGGCCATATTTAGCCAACAAGTAACAACTTCTATACAGATCTTTCTATTTTGAGACTACTTATACTGAACAGCTTTATCACTGCTATAAAAAGACATAAAATCACGCCCTTTGGGGGTTTGGATCATTTGTACTTGTAAGAAACATCACGTGTACTTTCACGTATGGTGGCACAACTGGGAAATTTGGTGCAGCTCCTTCTGCCTTGGAAAGAGTTGGCAGGCAGCACCCCACTGGAGCTGAGTAGCTGCAGATGCCAAGACTAAAAGCAGGTTTCTAAAATCCCCCTTCTCCTTCCCCTTTTTTTAAATGCCTCTGTTTTTCTCTGTTCAAACACTCTCCAATTGAAGGAAACTTGAATGTAGAAAGGATGAGCGACAACTGAGGAAAAACTCTAAGGCCGCCTTTTCCTCAAAAGAAAAGAGTGAAACTGTCAGGATTAGGGCCTTAGCCCAATGAAATTCAGAATTAAGACACAGACTTTCTTTCTGACCTTGAAAAAAAATCACTTTGCTTCTGAATCAGGTCTAAAGTGGGAATATTGACACACTCGCCTTCATTATCGATAAGGCCTGAAAGTCTGTCAGATACCCCGGGAACAGAAACTGCTAAAGTACATTAACATCAGTGTGACTTCTCTGAAATGGATGACTTCAGATGGATCCCCACTTTACTCACTGGGGCTTTACTTTTAAATGCATACAGAAGTACACACATGCATCTCTTTATAAAAAATACTTTCCTCAGATTTATATTTTTGTGTTTCCCTGAAACTTTCTCTGAAGTGTATTGCTGCAAATCAAAGTATGAATTGTCTCCGGTATTTTCTCTCCTCTCTACTCTCACCTTCTGAGAGGTCACATTAACTGTCACTTGCATGCACAATTCTAGTTATGTTTTGTTTATGGCTTTTCAGCAGCTCTGTAATCCTAGAGGATGAAAATATTTTCCATTTGCCACAGTGACACGTGCTGCAGAGAAAAAATACGAACAGCTGCAGACTTCCCTAATGGTGGGATCAGATAACACACTTCAGGATTTTGGGTTATCTTTTTTCCTTAAAGGAAAAAGCAGGTTGTCTGGCTTAGGTATTTCCATGTGTGACTACATCAGGACCATCATTCTCTGGATCAGAAGCAAGGGCTTCAAAATGAAACATCTCTGCAGTGTGTGGCTGAGGGACTCTCAGTGGTACAGAATCAGCCTATTTTAACCATCTTCTCCTGACCCAAACTTCCTGGCTTTAAATTAGCCATATGTGCTCTATGTGAGTACTCAAGACTTCCATCCTCTGCAGTTAAACAAACTCTTCAGAAGAAAAGCAGCCTACAGGTCAATGGAACTGAGGTGGTGAGTTACCATTCCCTAACTGGAGAGCTTTCAGTATTTGTCAGTGATATATTAGGTTCATAAAAAATAAAATATCATTATTTAGGATGTTTACTTTAGCTTGGCTCCGAGAGGCATTTGTGACCTTACAGAAGTACTTCATTGGAGGTCATTATTTAGACTAAATTCCAGATACAGAAAACAAAGAGGTCTATTCATAACAACTAAGACAGCAAAGTATTCACAAGAGAAATAAGCAAGAATTTCAAAATGTAGACTAAATAAAGGTCCCAATCTAGGAAAGTACCCCTGTAAAACTAACTCTTTAAGCATATAATTATTTTCGTTCTAGGCAGCAGTGTATTCCACATAACTTTGAAAATACTTTAAAATAATTTCTTCAGGTGAAGACTAGAATTTCTCTCGGGTTCCTCGATGACACATAGGATACACTTTTTTAGAAAACGAAAAACCCCACTACAGTATCTGTCACCACTGCAGCTATCAAGAATGCCGTATTCATGGCTCAGACTTACAATTATTCTTAGCCAATTGCTAGAAGCACACGGGTCAGAAAGGGATGCAGCTTGCAGACAGGCGACTGGAATTCATTGAATCAACAATAAATGAGTGAGCCAAGAGAGGGAAGTTTGTATTCCCAGGATATGCTGTAGCAGGACAGTCTGTAAAACCTTGAGATCTGAATGAACAGATCAGTTTTTAATGAATAATTCATCTTTCTATCTTTTCAGCAATCAGCCCTACCGAAAACATCAAGCAAAAAGAAAAAACATTATTGGGGCAAGGACACTGTTCTGTTTTGTCATGAAAGATACATCAGTCTTTCCTGAGGAATACATAAGCATCACTTACCTCAGGTGATCTCAGAAATATTAATGTATTTCAAGGTATCTGCAAACAGTCTCCAGACTAACGAGACAGGTGAAACAAAGAAATTGAGAAGAGAATTGCTAAAGGCCAGAAAATGTACAAAGACAATGAACTTTTGACTGACTTCACTTCCCTTTATGGAAGCCATGAAGAATGGGTCAGTGACTGAGGAGGCCCTGGAGACTGGTTTGTCGGTGAATATCAAGTCTACAAAAAGTTGGGTATGGGATGTCTTCTGACAGTCACCTCGAATAAATACTCACTGACCATCATTAGCTTCCTCTTGTATGAAATGGGAATCCCTGTTAGCACTGTGTAGTCTTACACAAACTGATCTGGTTGTGAAAAAAGTGGATCTGTAAATTTCACATTTGTTCTTGAAGACATAAAAGAATAACAAAAGTTCTCACTGACAACCAAGCTAGCTTTGGATTAAACAAACTTTGCCATTAAAATATTACCCTGAGAGACCTTCAACAAATATCATTTTAAGTAAACACCAGTGATTTACAAATGGAATATTTTAGCTTCTTCTCAAGTTGCTTCCTTTTCCATTCCTTCAATTTTGTGTGCCTTTCTAACAGGAAGACTTTCTATAGAAATGGTTATTAAATGGTTGTTACACATCCTGCACCAAAGGGCTTACAAAGCTTTGGAGATATTTGTGGTATTGTGCTAATAATTGGTGAGACATGATACCAGGAGTAAATGACTTTCTAAAGAACATCCTTGGAAACCCAACCCTCTTTCCATCATTGTTGAATGCAGGGGCTGAAAAGCGTTACAAAGAGAGAGGAAATAGTTTTCACTTTTACAGACATGGTAAAATGAAACCATGGAATGCTTATGGGACACACCTTTCTACATCTATATTTATTATTTTTAAGCCTTTGCACTATATAAAAACTGTTGCTTTAACAATATGATCTAGTCCTTCCTCCTCACAGATTAAAGAACAAAGTAGATTCAATTTAAATGAGGTTAATTTTGTTTAAAGTCACTGATTTTTTTTTTCTGTCACAGCAGATTTAAAGGGAAGAAAGTCTTCTGTTCTCCTATAAATTATACTAATATATTCTACTATATTATTTGTAGTCATTATAGCAGATCTCCCGATCCTGCTGGATTTTTGTGTATGATTACCATTTTCACACTGGAGTGATGCTGATCCTGTAAAGAAAAAAAAGATCTCATTTTCCAGAAGGAATGCTAACATAAAATTGAAAACCCTCTTTTTCTTACTTCGAAGGGAGAGAAGAAAAATCTTTGCAACATCTGGGATGGAGCCAAGAACGTACTTTGCCCTGTGTGTTCTTCACCTAATAGAGAGTTGTTTTGTTGTTAACAAGTCCCTTTGCCATTGTTTTGGGGACTCAGTGGTTCACATTTACCAACTGGCTTGGTCAACGTGAGGAAACCCTGACTTAAATCAAAGTATTTACAAAACTGTAAATCCTCATTCTGTTCAATCATCACAGGAAACGTATCTATAGATATAAAAAAAATTAATCTCAAAGTTCTTCAGAAAAAAAACACTTACAGTCATTAATAACATATATGCATGCAGTGCAATATTCTGGAGTGGAAGTAATAAGGAATTTAATACATTTGCAACAGAACACTAATATAGTAAAATTCCATTTGAAACTTTCTGAGATACCATTACCTTTTGGATTGCTTTTGCACTGTCTGGGCATTTTCTGAAAGCTTAAGATTCAGCATTCTTATACGGATGGAATCTTTTTCCACTTCTCAAACAAATTAAAAATTCAAACCAACCCTTAGCAATTACACTGTTTTGATGTAAGAAAACATCAACTTTGAAAGGAAAATTGCATTGAAGAAATAGACTCCTATACATACAGGAACATGAGAAGCTGAAGAGCACAGAACTCATTTAAGCACAGTTTCACTCTACAGCTAAAGTGTATTACAAGTACCTGAAAAAACTTTAATCCTAGCTTCAGTTATTCCTCCGCTCTGTGGAGTCTGAATTATCAAAGCACATGACATTAATTTTAACCGTGTTTTACTCTCTTTTTCAAGGATCCACAAAGATTTCAGTTTGCTGGTGTGTAGAACTACTGAATACAGATCCCAATTTCTGATTTCCAGATCTCACTGTATCTATTGTACAAGCTAACAGGATTAGCCAGCATTAGCCCAGTGTCCACAGGAAGCGTGATGCATGGTAAGACCTGAGGAATTCTCCAGGGAGGCAAAAGGTCCAAGTTGAGGCATGCATGATTTCAAAGCAAATCTTGGCACAATTAACTGTCTGATCTGCAAGATGAACAAGCACATCATTTAATTAATTGCCCTCCTTTTCTGAGCCACACTGCTCTTTTTTTTTTTTAATAAGTGTATGATAATATACTGCTACCAGTTTTTATAGAGACAATCAAAGAAATCACACTTTAGGCCGCCTGGCGATGAGTTAGGACTGCATATCGCATTGACCTCAGTTTCTCCCACCAACTCTGCTGATGTGAGAGAAATATTTATGTAACTTAATATTGCTGCAAAAATGAAGCAACTCTAATAATGTAGAAGTACTTCTGGTTCTTACAGATGTTCCATATTTTTTTGTCTCCTTGAAAATAAAAGTAGAAAAATAAACTGAGAAAGAAAAGATTCTAAAGTCCTTGATTAAGCAAGGTGTGAAATACCCAAATAATTCTGTTCTATAAATAGTTTCTGTCAATTTTGGACTCCATCAAATCTAATCTATGCTGACATCTGTACAATCTAGAGCCTGCAAGTCAGAAAAAGAAACAACCCTTTTTCTCCCTACATAAGTAAATTAAAGGAATTTTATCTTTTTCTTCCTATAGATACACACACATTTCTAATTATTTCTTTAACTGGTATCTTCTTAGAAGCAGAAACATGTTTTCTTCAGATGAGTGTCACACAATGCATTTGAAAATCTATTCTTTAACTGACAGTATGCACAAGGAAGCACACATGCTTTGATAATTTTAGATAGTAGCTTATAAAATGATGGCCAAGGAACATAAGAAAAAACTTATGGGAAATGACAATTTCTTGTCCAATTTCTTGTTCCTTCATGCAGTAAGTTTACAAACGGAAGACTTCCTTTACTGAGCTCTTATGATTTTCATTTTGACAAAATAGGTAGATGATTTTTTAGTCTACTGGAAAATTTTAGAGGACTTTGTGGCTTTGCCCCACCCTGGTAAGATTCCACCTGGAATACTGTGTCCAGCTCGAGTTCTCAGAACAAGACAGCCATAGACCTGTTGGGGCAGGTCCAGAGGAGGCTGCAAAAATGATCAGAGGGTTGAAGCACCTCCCCTGTAATGAAAGGCTGAGACCATTTGAGCTCTTCACACTGGAGAACAGAAGGCTACAGGGAGATCTTATTGTGCTTCTCCTTCACCTTACAGTCATTCCCCCTTGTCCTGTCACTGTGTGCCCTAGTGAAAAGTCCTTCTCCAGCCTTCTTGTAAGCCCCCTTTACTGGAAGGCTGCAATAAAGTCTCCCCAGATCTTTCTCTTTTCCAGACTGAACAACCCTTACTCTTTCAGCCTGTCTTCATGGGAGAGGTGGTCCCACCCTGTGATCACCTTGGTGGCCTCCTCTGGCCTGGCTCCAACAGGTCCCTGTCCTTCCTGTGCTGGGACCCCAGAGCTGGATGCAGCACTGCAGGTGGGGTCTCAGCAGAGGGGGCAGAGGGGCAGAATCCCCTCCCTGCCCTGCTGCCCACAGGGCTTTGGATGCAGCCCAGGATATGGAGGTTATCATCGGCCTTTGGGCTGCAAATGCACATTGTCGTGTCGAGCTTTTCATTCACAAACACACCTGAGTCCTTCTGCCCCCAAAACACAGATATAGACTTTTTAGCAGGGCTTGTAGTGACAGAATGAGTCAGATGGCAATGGTTTTAACCTAAAAGAGGGTCAGTTCAGAGTACATATGAGCAAGTAACTTTTCACGAGGAGAGTGGTGAAACACTGGGACAGATAGTTATCCCATCCCTGGAAATATTCAAGGTCAGTTTGGATGGAAATTTGAGCAGCCTGGTTTACTTAAAGATGGCCCTGCTCTTTGAAGGGAGAGGCTGGACTTTATGACCTTTAAAGATACCTTCCAACCCAAACATTCTATGATACTATGACTTAAGCAAAATCATCCTAAAAATCTGCTTCACTCACAAAGCTGGGAAGATGTAGGAAAATGGTTCTGTGCTATTAAGAAATAAAGTTTTTAGTAATCAAAATTCTGCCTTGGAGTCTCTATAGCTATGTCAGAAGTTCCAGGCAGCCCTATAGTACACACATTAACACTTTGTCAGGTTCTTACAAATTCCCTGTAGTTTTTCAGTCAAATTAATTTTAAAAAGCGAGTCACCAACAACTGTTTTTTTTAATTTCCAGCATTTCTTTTAATTCTTTTTTGACTATACTGTTTTATTGCAGTTATTTCTCCCCATCCCCAATCAATAAACATATAAAATTCCTAGTTCACACCACCTACATGAAGCTCATTACAAATATAACATGAATGAAACAGTCTTTAAACAAGTATATTAACTAATGTCTTTACATGACCAAATTTAGCAGATAAAGAATTATGTCTGCTTGATGTTCTCTTCCCTAATTCTCCTAAAAGACAAAACAGAGACCCATCTGTATTTTGTTTCATTTAGTCATTTAGAAGAGGCTACAATTTTTCCTGTTTTTTTGGTTTGTTTCTGGGTTTTTTTTTAATAACCATATCTTTGTATAATTTAGATGGTAAGTGATGAAATAGTTTCTTCTTTTCTTTGTAGAAATGTGTGTATTTATAGAACTGTAGAAATAACAGAACACTCCCAAGAAGCCTCCAGTAATAATAATTTTTTCTAACACCAACCTTTTAGTCTAAATTATTTCTCTTTGATCAAACAGCATCAATCTGTGGCAAAACCTGTTGCTTTTAAGAGCTAGTGAAAGCATAACAAATTTTCAGGATGGCTTAAGAGTTTACTAAGGAATATGTGAAGATAGTGAAAATAGAACTGGCTTTAATAAAAATATAGTAGAAATTGGGCAGGGAGATAAGATGCAGGGATGAATGGGAGTGTATATGTCTTTAGAGACTGAGGAAGCCAGCCTTTGGTAGCTCTTTTGGTCTCAGAACTATTCTTCCTGACAGCAAGAGATTTGCTATTAAAAGCATTTCACTCTTCTAGGTACTTATCATTTACAAAGCATTGAAGATTTTCTACGACCTTATCAAGTCTCTACTCACTAACATTCACCTCTGCTCTAAAAAGTACCAACAAGAGTTTTCTCTTTAATTCCCTAATATAATTAAGTGAAGCTTGAAGCAACTCTTCTCTTCTGTGATTAGTTTAAAGTTTGCTGATTCTGACCTTGGTGCCTGAGAGCCAAGGAATCTGTAGTTTCCAACTGTGTCACCTAGTCTAATAAAGAACTTTAGAATACCCAACAAGCCTTGTCCCCGGAGCCAAAACTCTCACCCAATTCAAAGTGATTTATAAATATACATTGCTTCTTAAAGTGAAGCCCTTAACACACTCTAATGCTTTGAAACTAGCAGATTGATGATCTGAAGAACAGCCCTTTCACAGTTAAATTATCGTGGAAGCTCACAGACATCAAGATCCCAGTGAACTATACCAGGAACACATAAACAACACCAGGCAACAGATGGCAGGAAGGTTCCTGTAGAATAAAGCAGGTTTCTACACAAGTACATCTGAAGGAGGTAAAAGAAGAAGCACCTCCAAAAACAAAGCCTTTTCCTATGATGTCAAATTTTTTTCCTCCTCCATCCCTCTTTGTTCACATATACTTAACCACGAGACATACTGATGTCAGAGGAGATCAGAAATTACCAGCCTGCATTGCCACTCCTTTTAGCTTACAAGCCTGATGGAGTCAAGACCGACACAAAGAAAGTGTAAGACAGAAAAGCAGCCCTGGGCTGCCTCCTGTTCTCTGATCGTTGGCGTCTTGTGGTCAAGAATATTCATTACTAGCACAGATAAATCCACTAATGGCATGCAACTCATCCATACCCCCCTGTCAAATATTGGAAAGGCAGCCCATTGATTTGTACAGGTCACTGATCAACTGCTTTAGCAATGCAGCATCACACAATGAAGGACAAGGAGGAACTCTGACAAATAAGCCACGTATTCTGCCAAATTTGTTGAAAAGGGAGTAATAACATTTTTTCTACTTCCTACCTATCCAATAGCTTCATCCTTCTGTGCTTGAACTTATTGCTAACAGGTACAAATGCCAACATAATTGACATATATTCTGTTTACTATCAGATTTGTGCATTTATTTCAACTAGGTGCAAATAAGACAAAAGATGACATTTACTACTTGGAAATCCTCTGTGCATATGAAATACCTTATGAATATTCTTATAAGTTTTTTACTTGTCCTAAGGTCAATGACTAAAATTCCTGCTCCAGAGTTTCCACGAAGTCCATCACTGTCCCCATCCCAAGAGTCACGAAACATAAGACATGAAAATCTGCAGGGAATGGTGTGGCACAGTTTGAACAAAGCAGAAAACTCTTTGTTTCTTATTAAGGAAATAAAAGAAAGGAAAACATTTTAATTTGTTGCATGCATGCCAGATGTCTTTTGATATAAAACCCAGCAGCCTAACGCTGCTTTGAGAAAGAAAAATGATTGGTGCATTTAATTAGTTAAGGTAAGGAAATTTCCTAAAGAGCACAAACAAATCTGTCTGCTATGTGACGTTCATTGCATCTTCACAAAAATGGGAGTAGACCTCCACATTTTAATTGCCCCAAAATCTGGGGGAAAGTAGAGATAATTTT
Organism: Falcunculus frontatus; assembly: GCA_013398115.1. Taxonomy (NCBI): domain Eukaryota; kingdom Metazoa; phylum Chordata; class Aves; order Passeriformes; genus Falcunculus; species Falcunculus frontatus. The sequence continues at coordinate 1,993,689 of VZRV01005742.1, read as the reverse complement.
TTTCATCCAATCTTTTATGCTTTTACATTTTCAGTGGAGCTACTGACATTTTGGGCCCGATGCAGACACAGGAGAGGCTTCCAGGCCACTTCTGGGAGGGGCACCTGGGGCTGCCCCGTGCCGGACACAGCCAGGTCACAGGGGCAATTACTGTAAGGACATCCAGACTGACAAATAAAAAGGACAAAAATATACAGGAAAAAAAGGCAGGGCATAGGAATGAAAAGCCTACTATCTAACCTTAGTATTTAGGGCGAATTCCTTGGGACACTTCACCACACCAAAAACAGTTTGGCTGCTTCTCTTCAGTCTTTCAGCAGCTTCCATGGAGGTTTAAATCTCCCTTAAACAACACAAAACTAACACAAACGTAAAACCCCACAATACAAAAGAAGAAATCCAGAAGTTTCTTTTTAGTTGGACCAGATTTTGTATATGGCAGGAGATGTGCCCACATAGTAGAACTAAGTGTGGTACTGGGAAAGAACCAAGTTTTCAGACCAAAGTGGAAAGAAAGATGAGTTGGATAATTTCCTCTAGTGGTCCATTCTGCCTTTAAACAGATCCTGGCTGCTTGTGAGATCCACATCCCCATAAAAAGATGCCAGGTACAATTCTGAAAAGTACATTTTGTAAAACTGTGTGTAGCTTCCAGGCAGAACTGGTCAAATTTGTCACCTGAATTCAATCTGCAATACCTGGGGAGAGCTAAATTCACAATAATATTTACAACAACCAGTAACAAGAACAGAGTTTATTTTAAGTAAGTAATTATGAAATCCTGAAGAAATCCTCTTCATCCCCAGACATAATCAAAACCTGATGGGCTATGGCCCTGAACAACCTGCTCTGGCTGACCCTGCTCTGAGAAGGAGGTTGGACCAGGTATAATCTCCAAAGGTGCCTTCCTGCCTTGACTACTCTGTGACTGCCAGTGGAATTCACACCACTGAGACGCCTTTAGGAAGCTGTGCAAGGGTTGGAAATCAACATCACACAGCCACAGAAGTTTGGGGGTTCCTATCACTTTCATTCTAAAAAATACCTTCGACCTGGTAAAAAGTAAATGCTTTTAGAGAAATTGTCAGGAATCATACATTTTGTTTTCTGACAGGTAAATGTACTACTCCCTTTCCAGTAGTAGATTTTAACTTTATTTTCAACACTGCTCCAACATGTTAATTGATTAGGAATACAAAAAACCAAAGCTATTTTTATCCTAACAGATATCAAACAAACAAACCAGAAAAACCCACTAAACCAAATGCATTTTTAAATAAGACTTAAAACTTTCAGGCTATACATTCTTTCTCTGCAACGATTTACTGCTTTCATGAAACTTTTTAGTACAACTTCAATCTCAAAAGAATGTTATTTTATATTCAGCATTACTTCTGACAGTCCTTTAAACTGCTCTTTCTTTGACTTACAGAGCTATCAGTCACTGTTTAAAAGTCCTCAATAAATTAAATCGACTGCCCTGAAAGAAATCCATCAATCATATTGACTAGTGCTGAGAAAGGCCAACACCACATTAATTGCATGCAAAATTAACAGGAATTTGCAAGTGATTTTCTCAAGCAGATTTCCTCCTCTGCTTTGCATGTCTTGAATTTCTAAGTATTCTTACCAAAAGAAGTAGCTCAGGAAATCACTTAATTTTATCAAAACACAGAAAAAAACAGTTGGAGATGAAAAAGTTTTTCTTTTAAAAGCCTTGACTGCATCAAATAATAGCTACCGCGCTTCTCTGAGGTTTTAGGGCAGGGCTGCTTGCAGTGTCTGTGCACCTTCCAACATCCCAACAGGTGCTGCAGTCTCAGACATGAGGCTCACAGAAAGCCTTGGCCAACTGAGTGTCAGTGCTCAAAATGCAAGTAGCAGTAGTATAACGTACTTAAACAAGCACGAGGTGTTCAAATTTGCTGAGAAAAACCCCTACCCCCACCCCTGCTATTGCTGTATTTCTGAATTCCAGAAATGTCCACTTTGGCAATCACATGATGAGTTTTGTAGAAGTCTTAGCATAATTCCTTATGAACAGCATTAAAATTGTACACACAGCTGTATCCATTTTAGTCTGACAAGCCTTTGTTCTTAGTTTCAACCCTCTACTTTTTCCACATTATAACTTGGGGGGATATTCTCATATTGATGAGTTCAATGTTTCTTCTATAACTCACTGTGCAGGAGAAGATAATTATCCTCTGACTAAGGTCTGACATCTTTTTTCTCCCCCCCCCCCCCCTTTTTTTTTTTTTAAAGGAGTGGGTAGATGAAAGCATGCTTTTTGAATTTTATATTGTATGTAAAATAATCATACTTCTTTCCCATTTGATCTATATAATCTTTATCTAGCATCAGTCACATAAGCTTAAAAAACAACAGGGGCAGATCACATGAAAGCATTCTAGAGAGGCAGATGTGGAGATTAACAGCTACGAGAAGGATACATTTTCACCAGCCTTCCAGACAGATCATAATGTCTTTTAAGACAGATTTTTAATCCGGCAAGTTACAGACTGGTGACCTGAAACATTCTCAAAGTGTAATATTTTGTACGACATCTACACATATTGGGGGAGTTTAAACCCAAAAACATACAAAATCAAGTGTGAGTTTTGGGTGGTTTGGACTTTTGTTTGTTTTAAAAGCAGCCTGTCAGCACTTCACGGTCTGTTAAGAGTAATTTTGCTTTCTAGTTCAAATTCTGTTTCTTCCAGGAGACTTTTCTCAAGAACAAGATGGGCCAGACTATAGGTCACACTCTCCACAGCGCATGCCTGCATTGGCATAAAAAGGCTATAAAACTCAGAGCCGTGTCAGGCAAGACAGCTCAGCTGACCTGAAAGGCTACTGTAAGTGACACTTCACCTACTCCTTCACTGTCTCCTGACTATCCTTCTTTTACTCCCAGACGTGTGCCTGTGCCTCTCTCACACTGACTGTGGCACTGATCCGACTTCACAGCAAGCTGGTATGGCTCATCACTAGTTCCCTCAACTGTTTCTTATTTTTCTGTTCCCATCTGAACTGCTTTGGTTTACTAAGGGGTCAACCAAGCATCAGCTTGATCAGCTACACCCTTGTTTTCTAGTTACATCCTAATTCACCTGATTTCAAAAGCTGAGAACCAGCAAATGGAATATACTGGTAAAGCGAGGCTCTCTAGAGAACATGGTTGGGTGCAGTCATAGACTCATAGAATCATTTGGGCTGAAAGAGAGCTTTAAAAGCCATTTCGTTCTGACCCCCTGCAGTGATCAGGGACATCTTCAGCTAGATCAGGTTGCTCAGCTGGAGTCCACCCTCATCTTGACTCTAAGACAGAAGAATGAGTCTTACAGATTGCTCTCCCAAAACAGGTGTGCTAGCGTGCTTTAGAGTCAGAGGAAATGGGTCATGGACAGAAAAGCTGTGTTCCAAGAGACGGTGACTATGCTCTGAAGTTCCCTTTAAACTAGCTTTCAGAAAAAGAAAACTAATTTAAACAACCCAAAACTTTGAAATTGAGTCTGAAAGTAGGCCTCAATGAAAGTAGGCTTCAATACCTAGAAATAAAGTGATTATAAATCTGCTCCATCTTTCATTCTACTAGTTCAGCTTGTCTGAACCCAACAGTTTGAAGTTCTGCATCCACCTACAGCAAGTGGCATTGACAATCTTACTAAAAGATGCATCCAATCAACGAGTACACCTGGAATTTATCAGGGGACAAGGAAAAGAAATATAATCCTTAATGGTGAAGAGCGAGAAAAGTAATATGTTTGGAAAAATTACAACAGTCTTTGAAAGACCAAGCTGAAGACATGGTCTATTGAAGAATCCTGCTAAAATCAAACACATTCAGGAGCTCTGAGATCTAGGCATTATGTTTTTTACAAATCAATAAAAAATGAGCCTCCTGAGAGGCAACTCTGCTACTCCCCCAGGTAATTTGATGGTTTTCCCTGTACAAAGTTACGCCACTTACAAAGATCACTCTGGTACTGGCTCTCCTGGGCAGCAGAGTGGGAACAGCTGAATGCACTGTGATATTATCAAAGTATTGATTTGTTGGTCTAAACAAACTCAGTAGCCATCAATACCTTTCACGAAGTAGTTTCATGGGCAGAAATTCTGCCTGAAAGCTACTTGTGAGCCTGTTTTCCAGGCAGCAGCAGTGCTGACTGAAAACTTCTCTGCTCCCACGCTGTGTGTCCTTGGTCAGGCCAGGACAGTGGTGCTGGCACCATGAGAACCACACTTGATAGTGGACTCAGGCTCTCAGTAGTGGTTTTGTGCACATCTTTTTTCTTCCTTTGGATAAATTTTCTTAGTGAGTTACTTAATCCTACAGAACATAATGTCTCTAATGTGGTCGAACTAAACTAGATTTTTTTGACGGGAAAAAAAAAAAGCTCCTGGTTCAGTCCCTGCCCAAGCCCCTACCCACAGCCCATTTGAAAAGAAAAAAATGCAACAATTTGGTTTCATTACCGCATCACTAACTGCATGTTCCCTATTCACTAAGAGCTAAGAGAAGTAAACTGAGTCTTAATGAAGGATTTAATTGAGTGTCCTCGTTAACTTGTTGCACGTGTATTTTAACCATAGCACTGACTACATAAGACTGACAGTTTCAGCAACGCTGGAGTCTCCTTGAAAATACTGACACCTTCAGTGAAGTACTGGAAATTAAATAAATACAGTATACTACAGTGAGACTTTCTCTGCTTTAACCCATATATGCCTGCAGTTGAGCAAGCACAGACTCGGAATAACAGACTACTGTTTTGAGATCACTAAAGGATAAAGAGATGTTAAGAAAACAGGAGGACGTCCAAAAGCTGAAATCACAAGAAAAATGAATGGATTAAGTACACTTTGTTGGGCTAAAACGCCACTGCAGGACTCAAAATTCTCATGATTAAATTAGCATTCTCCATTCACAAAATTAAGAAAAAAAAATCCACATTAACCATTAATGCACTAAATATGTGAACCACTTCATGTGTGCAGTCTTACTGTAGCCGCTGGAAATGGACAACCCACTCTGCTGGATTGGACTTGTTCCCTCTGTAGTGTTTGTCACTGAGTGCTGCCATTCTCTGGCACCCACACTGAAGGGGAACCTCCTACTACAGACATGGTGATATGGCACATAAACTGTAGGAATTCAGTTGTCCCAGAGGATCCTCTCCTACAGCAAACAGGGGAGCTCAGTTTTGGGGAGCACAAATACAGGACTACTTAAATAAATGAGGCAACTTTTTCTACCACCTCTTTCGTGTAGGAATTCAGTGAAAAATGCACTAGGTTACTTATTGAATTTTTCCTCCTTTAGGATACCCCCTCAGGCTTGCTTTTGCAATAGCAAGAAATTTGAGCTTGATGAAGGGCAGAGCCGGCTGCAGTCAAATGGAATCCACATGCTTGTGCAACATGAAAAGGCAGAATAATAGAAAGAAGTTACTACATGTCATGACTGTAGAGTTTCCAGCCCAACTTCCTCCCAATTTTCCTTACTGTCTGTCTCATTCTCATTCACATCACAACTCTCTAAAAAATAAATAAAACCAGCTGGGCTTCTTTCTGCAGCATTATATCCAGGAAAGTATAGCTAAACCCAGTGTTCAAGTTACACAAATTTAGATCAGCTCAGGATGAGGTCCATAAAACTTCTGAAGTAACTCACCAGTATCATAAAAGCTCAAAACCACTGGCCAAGCCAAAAGGTCTTAAAACACTGGGAAGCAGCTGAATCTGGCAAAATTATAAGCAATTGAAAACAGACGTGGTAACAGAAAGTGTTAAGAAACTTTAGCTATAGACATTGCTGCCAACTCCAGCTATAAATCAGAAAAGTAAAATGGGAGGGAAACCTTCAACAGTCTGTTCAGAGCTTTTTAGAACAAAGTATGTCTGTTTATATACTTTTGTATGGTGCTAGAAAAATATGGTAATTCAAATGGAAATATTACATTTTGCTTTTGACACAGAAAATTAGATATCTTCAGAATTTACAGAAAAAGAAAAAATCACAGAACTAAAGATTTCCTTTCAATTTTTTTCAGTGTTTTCTAGGGTTGCATTAAAGTACCAAAATCTGAAACAAACTACATCTCCCATCCAGGTTTGTTGAAAGCATCAGCAAGGCATGCTCATCTTGGTCTAGAATATCAGCAATGTTCTTGATGAGTTTCATTCCAATAATCAAGCCCACTCTTTCAAGAGTAGGACAATGTTTTGTACAGGACTAAGGAATAGCTTTTGAGTATCAGAGGTTTAACAGTGAGGTGAATGAGCAAGGCCCCTCCTAATTTTGTTCTTTGTGGTTAACCTCTCTCAGATCTAGTCCAGAATTTTCTTCTTTCCATCTTAAACCACCTGACAAAATAATTCTGCTTGCCTCTTCCAGTGTTTTATATCTGAGATGCATTCACCCATCACAGAAATTCTGTTATTCCTCACCTTGCAGATGAGGAACAAAAGTGATTTACCCTGCTTCCTCAACAACTCAATAGTTAGAGTGAACAGATGGATCAAAATAATCCAAGCAAAGCACCCCCAAACGCCCTCCCCGCTCTGCTGAGCTCTGCCACTCCCCCGCACCTAAGCGGCACCAAAGCCAAGCCCTGAGCACCACCTCCTGCTCCATTCCCAAAGCATCCTGGCCTCATATTATTCCTCCTGTTACTGGCAGCCCACTCTACTCGTAGATTTTTATCACTTTTGGTAAGTCCTAGATAACCACTGTGAGTGACACTTCAGCAATGAAATGCTTTATTCCACACCCACCACCCCTGAGCTTCTCCAACAAGCCAGAGGCAGACAGAGAAAAGCTGTGATGAGGATGATGAGAGAGTGGAAAGAAAGTGAAAAAGGAAGGCAGAAGCCTTGTAGTTCACTTCTTAGTACTGGTGACTCAGTGATTATGAATTATATACCAGCTTTGTTATTCGTGAAAATACGAGGTATTTCTAAAATTTAATTTACCTTCAGCCAGGACTTCTACCCTTAAGGCCTTTATTGAAAATATAAAAAAAAAAGGGGCTGTACAAAACCAGATGCAGTTAAGTTTTTACGAACTACTTTACTCATTTTCATTAATGACTTAATAACAATAATATTTATTCTCCCCCAGATGGCTTGATAATAAAATGTAGTATTAGTTTTAAATAATTCCAGATTATCCTAAAAGTTGTTTCTGTAAAAAGTAAATCTGTCACTGACCTTGACAGGAGATTTAAGTCAACTAAGCCTTTTATTAATTTTTCAAATTCTTGTCTTATTTCTTCTAAGCTATATCTCTGTGTTTGATTGGATGGCTAAATTCAAAGTAAAGCTCTTCAGTCTATCTATTTGTTTTAGCCAGCTTCTCCCACACACTTGTTACTTGGAAAGTTTCTTGCATACATTTTTAAGAATCTGTTATTTCTTGCTCAAAACTACTGGAAATACAAAACACTTGAGCAACTCTTGTTTACCGTAGTATGCAGCCAGGACAATAAATAAATGATGGTTCAATGCTCCTTGGATGTGTTTGAGTTTCTGTTGGATGCATTTCAGTGAATTCAAGAATACATTGATATACAGAGACTAATTTTGGGTTTGCTCAACTAGCACATGTACGGAAATTCTCTTACATGAAAAGTACCACTATAAGGGACAGTTTCACTTTGATTTAATGAGAAATATAGGATTTTTAAAATTTAGACCTGAAAAGCCTGAAATTAGTCCCATTTACTTTGAAGTAAATCAGATAAACTGTAGATGGCACAGTATAGAGCCCTTTAGTCCAGAAGCCTAATTTAAAAAATTTAATATCTATATTAGAATACATGGGATTATCTAGAATAGGTATAGTTAGTAATGAAGTGTGAGATTAAATTACAATAAGAACAGCAGAAACATTGCAGAAAGTGCACACTAATTTTATATCCAAAATCAGTTTAAGATTCGGCGTGGAATAAAACTTTCCACACTTTGATTCACTGTAAAAGACGTGAAGTAAGGTATTCAGGAGTGAGAATATATAGAATAAAAGTGCTCTGAATGTGGTTTATTTTTCTGCCAGTGATACAAATTAAACAGTTAAATGAGGAAAATAACACTGCGATAATGAACTGTATTGTTTTCTTTAATTTTGAGCTTGGCAATGTTTTTAACAAGCAGAAAAGGAGAACCACTGGACCAGCATGTATTTAAACAATCAGCTTGATCAAGGTCAGCATGCTCAGCGTTTGCCAGGACTGAAAGGAATTCAGATGCTAAATAACACTAATTTTCCCCAGCCAAAGTGGTGGGAAAACACAAGGCAAGGTATTATTAAACAAGAATTAATATATCATAACTTATTAATTTACCACTTATTATTGATTAGAGGGGCAGCTGGCTCTGACCCAGTAGTGACATACATGTGTTTTAGATATCCATGCCTACCTCCTGTATTTCCTTATACATCCCAACTCCAGCTCTGTGTGACAGACACTCTCTCCTGGTACTTGAATCCAGGCTCACAGGACAAGTTTGTAGCAGCAGGCAGCTGCAGGGCAGCACCAGCACCAGACACTGAATCAGTTCAGCCCATCTCAGCCCCTGGCACCGCCTGGACAGAGCCTGGCTTGGCCAAATTTGGCACAAAGGGCGGGTTCACACCAGGGGGACATGGAGACCTGGCACTGTGGTCCTGTGCTGCATCAGTGCAAAGCCAGGGGGACATCGTGCCACCCTGAGTAACCTGACACAAGTGCAGAGGGACTCAGCTCATGGCTAGTTCAGTAAGTTTCCCTGTCAACCTGAAAGATCTCTCCCTGGGGAAATTGGGCTTCTACCCAGCACTGCATAACACATGTCATAGGATTCTATTATCTTGAATAAAGGAACATACAAAAAAAAAAAGGATTACCTTGAATGACGGGAAATTTTCTCCTTCAAAAGAAGCCCCCACAAATATTTTCTAAACTTAGGAAAGGGTGGAAGGTAATGCAAAGGAGGAGGAGAAAAAGAGGGGTCTAAAAACTATGTGGGTTTTTTTTTATATGAGTATGTTTACTTCTCTTTCTAAGACTAACCAGCTGCTTATACTTCTCTAGGATGTATTATCAAACATGCTTTTGACTAGGCTAAATATCCTCCTTCTGTGCTAGAATGATTAGACTAATAGAATCCCATTATAGTTATTATTTACAGAGCACATGGGAACGGCTTAGCAAAAGTTCAGGTTGAACAAAGCTCAAAAGATGACTATTTTTGGCACTTGTCTTGTTTGCAGAAGAAACAATATCTAAGGAAGTGAAGTTAATGAAAGGAGTCTGTTTAATCAGCATAAAATAAACAGCTAAAAGCAGGTTGCACAGGGAGAAGCAATAAAAGAACAAGTGACTCGCTATGGCATTGTTTTCTTTTCAAGCTCTGCTCACAACAGAAGGTTTTCAACAACTGTACTTAAATGCCTCGGTTTCAACACTGAATTCCATAAGGAAGGAAAGAAAAGCTTTCAGTTCTTTTTACTATGGTGCTCACCCTGGATCTTCCGTAAGCCCCGTGACATACTTGACTAGTAAAATGTTAAAGCACAAAATCGATAAAAAAGGACACAATTTGTGTACCAGATGCAAGTAAAAACTCTAATGGAGCATAAAGACTGGTTTTTAACTGAAAAGCTGTGTTCTATGAAGAAATAAGCTCCTCTTAACACTATATATGTAGACTGAAGAGTACACACTGAAGTTGGGAACATGCTGTTCTGCTGGAAATCTTTATATGATCAAATCTTTTTACCTCAGTGAGAGTTACAAAATGAAACCTTAGATTTTCTTCGAAAAGTAAACAGTTATGATGCTGTTTTGATATTAAGCTGCTACTAGAACCAGACACAAATAATGCACATAACCGTCTTTGGAATATTAAATACAAAACCCCAAAGCAAAACAACAAACAACAACAACAAAGCCAAACTCCTTTTCCCTCTCAGCAGCCTTTCTTTTTAGAAGAGATAAAAATAATCTGAAGTTTTACTAAGTCACCAGAAGCAGACAACTATAAAATTCCAGTTTTAAACAAACTGTCTTCTACAAGTTGCTTTATTAAGATAACAAAGCTTCAAATGCAACTCTTCCTAGGAAATTAGACTGAATTATATTTCCATTGTTAAAAGAAGTGTGCACCATAAAAAAACCCCGTTTTTTAAATCTGCTGAGCTCTCTCTGGAGGCATCACATGCAAGAGTCAGCAAAATCAGCTGGAGTATCCAACTGAGCTATAACAGCAGGGTACATACGAGTTTGTTCTCTTACTGCTATAATCATGTAACAGTCTCAATAGCCTCTGGTTCTGTGATCTGGAACAACAGTTTCATACTACAAATATGTGTCTAGAGTGTGTTTCATCATACTAGAAGATGTACTTCTGCAGAATATTTTGTTTTTCAACTGTAGCTTAAGCTTTTAAGTACGATGAAACTTAATTTGTCAGATAGGCAAGTAGAAAACGTAGGTAAAAGTTTTTCCTTAAAAACTGCCCAGCAAGGTTTTGAGCAAGGAGTAGGGCCAAGGATGAAGATCATGATCATCTTAAGAGAGATGAATAAAACGAGTCACATGTCACACAACAGCAAAACGATAAAGAGTACAGGTAAAACCTCTGAGCTTTTCAGCTTGCTGTATCACACACAGCACAGGAACAAGAGGACAAAGAGGGAAGCTGAGAGCAGTTGAAAGAGAATTTATTCACCACGAAAAGAGGCACTGAAAATCACTGCCCAAACTGAGAATTCACTCAGGAGACTCGGAGATAAAGTTTTCTCCTTTTCCTATTCGTTTGTCAAGATGATCGTATCCACTCCAATGGTCTGTGATGCTGCAGATGATTCTTTTCCTGAGGCCCACCTTGAAATTTTTTATGCTTTCATTATTCAGGCAAAGGTTGTTATGCCAGATATAGCTGCAGAATGAAAGCTTTTCAGATTTGTAATAACCTTGAAGAGTGTCAATGTAAGCCTATATCCTGGAGTTTAAGATTTCTGAATTTTGTTTTCAGTCACTTTACTTAATAAAAAACAAGCAACCAAACAAGAAAAACAACAAGAAGTCCCTATAGTTTTTCCCTCAAATCACTCATAACATTTAAATGAATCACTGATTACCAACGAGATTCCATGCTCTAAAAAAAGAACCAGAATAGAAGAAAGGAAACTTCTGTCAGTTTAATTTTCTCAAAAATTTAAAGCTGAATTCTGAAAATGTCTAGAAACATTTATTCCTTTTAATTCTAAAAAAATGTTTTGCAAATAGGAATGAAATGAAATGAATAATAGTCTATTCATACGAATAAGGAGTCTAGGATAGAATCTATAATTAGCCTGAATAGCCTGGAAGGTAGAAAAATGGTGAATACCCAACATCCACTAGCACAGCACAGAAGGAATGGGAAAACTGTGATGTTAAAAGAACCATTGCTTCAAAGCACATACGTTCTCCGACGAAGCAAGGCAGGGCAGCATGTGGTGACTTTTTCCTTGCAACTAAACACAGAAGTAAAATTGACTGTAATTGTAGTGCCCTGTACTGACTGAACAGCTGCATGCTCAGAGAGCCTGGACTGGGGCTTCTACAGGAACTCAGTAGTTCATAGAGCAGTTGCTGTGATGAACAACATCTGAATTTAAAGTAGATCTTGAAATAAAGCTGTGTCACAGACAAACCATGTTCGATGTTCTTTGGTTCAAAATAACCACAATACCTTTTATACCATGGGGCATTAGGGCTGTAGTGGCATATTGATGCAGTTCCACTATGTCTTTGTTTGGTTTTTTTTTTCCATTAGGCTATAGGCTTCTAATTACCATCTGGAGTCTTTGATTTAGAGGTATTTTTATGTGCTGGGCTACTAGTAAGTTTTTCTCTTCTGTGGGAGAGAAGGGAAAGAAGGGAAGGAAGAAAGGGAAGGGAGGAGAGGGAGGAGAGGGAAGGGAGGGAGGGAAGAGAGGGAGGGAAGAGAGGAATTTTGTTTAAAGCAAGACTTTTATGAAAACAGCTCACTATTGAAGAAAATTCCCATGGGTAAATACATCTTAATTTTAAGGTTTTGCTTTAGGAAATGAAAGTTTTCACAATTTTGTATTGCATTTTACCCTTTTTTTACAGTTGAAAATGTATTACCTTACATTTATTTTTGATCATGCTGGGTATGTTTATATTTTAAATGTATCTATGTATCAACAAAAAGTTCTGCCAATTTGTTTTCAGACCAAGAGACACTTAGGAGAAAAAAGGGGGAATATTTAACTCAGCAGCAGTTGTCCACAATTATTTCAAAAATGTGCTAAAATAGAAACAAAAAAGAGAACATTTTGGACATTATGACACGATAGCAATAGCAGTGATAACAGTATACCTTTATCCTATGCCTATACATACAGAAATAGAAAAAAAGTGACCTATATAGAGTGAAATAATATTTCAAAAAATCTAAAAAAAAATGCGCTTTTAAAAAAACCTCTTTTCTGTCATTTCCTTTTTATGAAAAATATAATTATCTTTAATTCTGAGGTGAAATTAAAATACTGAAAAACAAAGGATTTCTAGCAGCTGAAACTTCACTAGGCGTTACTAAGCCAACTTTTAAATTTATGTATATAAAGATGTATACTTAGAGGCTTACCAAAAATCCTATCTGACTGCCCTGCTTTAGAAATAAAACTTTGACATCTAGAAATGTATCTTATCAATTCGGTAATTGATGAAATCTGAAGTGATAAGGAACAAACTCCTCAATAACTAACTCAGGACTAACGCAGACCAATTTAGTAGCCACATCCTTGGAAAGAGAATCCATGAACTGTTCCTACTTTTGCAGTTTTGTACTGAAGAACAGCAAGTCAAGGAGCTAGAAAAAGTCTTTTTCCACACCAGTGTTTTGCCTTACCAGCTCTAAACTCTCTCAAAACCACATGAGAAGGATGCCTGCTTCCAACATCGACTTATTCCTTTTGCTGCTAATACCAGAACACAAGAATTTTCCAGGTCCCTGATTTTAAGATTTGTCATCAGATACCTTTAGCTTGTCAGCCTTGACACCCAGGACATGTTACAGTAGAAGAAATTAGGAAATGTATTCATTATACTTAAAAACATCAAGTACCATGAGGTCTACAGAAAGGTGGATGTGTACAGAGGGCTTTGGTCTAGAAGACCCTTAAAAGGCCCTTCCCAACTGAGACTATTCTGTAACTCTATGTAAGGAAACAAGCCTTAAAAATACTTGTATTTACAGTTAATTCCCCAGAAGCTTCATTCCTGCTTTATCCAACTAACCAGCTGCCATAACCGATGATCAGAGACTCACAGCTTGGATCCAGGCTACCCAACCTTCACCTGGAGACATTTTTCCATCAGAGCACATCTTTGCTAGGATGCACATAAACCTTTATCTTCAAAGCCTCCCCAGGATGCTCCTCAGATGCAGACCTTTCACCCACAAATATTTCACAATTCATAACTTAATCAGGTCGTTTTTATCACATTTCTAACAAAACTATCAACTGTCTTGGCCTAATTTAAGAAATATGTGTTCCAATTAGAAATGGCAGGTTGGAACCAATAAATCTGTATAATATTAAGAGGTGTGACCTCTTTTTAAAATTGAAATCAATCTCATACTAACATATGAATATAATATACTGTTTAGTCCTATGCAGAAAAAATTAAACATAGGCTTCATTCTCTTTTATTTTGGGAGTTAAAAGCACTTATTAATTTAGGGTGAATATTCTCTTAACCAAATTTTTATTTATACTACTTCCTTGTGGTGTTTTGGTTTAGAGAGGTACAAAATTTTCTTTCCACAGAAAATGTCCATATCATGGATTTTGTAGATTGATGCAATTTTAGGGAGTGTCAGAATTCATTACATAATTCTTTATAACTTTTTCAACTGTAAAAGCTGTTATAGCGAGAATCTGCAGAAAGAACAAAAAAGGTTAAAAATCTCAGGCTGCAATTTATAGCGTAGAAGGCTACCATGAATGCAAAAATTACTCATAATTTCATACTGTTTTGTAGAAAGAATAACTTAGGAAAGAAGGTGCTAGGGGAATTTACTAGAAATGAAAGAATATCTTTGCCTCGTAGCCATGCTTAATGAAGGTATTAAATTTTTCTCTTCTGAGGCTGTCAACTTACTTTGCTGAGGTTCACAAATTCTCTCTTAAGGGACATTTGTGTAGCATGCATATCAAGAAAATGAGCTAGAAGATGGATATGAAGAAGGTGTCTTGTGAACAGCATTTGGGGAGCTGAATAAAACACTAGATTTGGCTGCTACACAGTGTTGTTTTCTCCCCTTGCTTTGTTAAGATACCACCATTGCTCTTGCACAGACTTAAAAGACCAGATGAAAGTTAGGGAAGGCTGAATATGCCAGTGGGTAAAAAGAAAAAATTCATGAAACAGAGGATACAGATACAAAAAACCCTGGGAAATAACATGAGAGACAAATGAAAACAGACACAAAAATAGTAGAAGACTACATAGCAAAAAAGTGGTAAGGGAGAGAGGAAAGAATTAGATACAACTGGAAAAATTAAAAGAAGGCAAAATTTTAAAGAATACAAAAATGAGTTTGGAACATAAATCACTTGAAGTGATTAGCTTAATATTTAGTTCAATGATTCTCCAAGTGAAAAGGCTTCTAAGTAATTATATCTTCTGAATATGGGACTTGAGCTACTTTGAAAGTTTTATTCAAGGACAGAAATTATCTTGAGGAAAGGGAAGGGATTTTTGGAGAGAATAACAGCTTTAAACAACATGTACAGCTACAGAAAGGTTAAAATGGAAAAATGAACTAAAAAAAGGATCAAAGAGAAATTAAGATAAGAAAGTCAGCAAGAATAAGGGACTTTTTAAGCTTTTACACAAATGCAGAATGAAGAAAGGGAACAAGAAATGAATACAAATCAGGGACTTTCTTGACACAACAAAGCGGAGCATTAAAGGCAAATCTGTCATCTCAAACCCATGTGTTTGTACTCAGTTTTGGTACTTTAATTTTTAGACATGACATTGAAATAGAGAATTCTCATAGAATTAGTGACTTTGAGCAAAATACATCTCTTATTTCAGCATGTTACTGGGGCAAAATTGTGTTTTAGCTTAGCCTGATACATTTGCCAGCATGTCATTACATTGCTTCAAAAATCAGTCCGAAACCAGGAGGGTGGCTCAGCTGTATAAAACTTTCCTATTTTCTAGTTGGCATGCAGGATGAGGTAGTACCATTAGCTCTTAAAAAAAAAAAAAACAAAAAAAACATTCAATTTCATTTTGTAGGAATACACAAATTCAAACAACCTTAGCCTGCAATGGAGCAGAATAAATGCATTGTTTTTTGTCCTCCGTTTTCATCAGTAGTTTCCAGCACACCAGGATAAATAAGAGAGGCGTTCCAGCCAGTGAAAGCTGACTCCTCCCTCACCTAACTTCAGGGCAAGCAGAAAAAGAGACTGCAGGATGGCTGTGTGGGGTCAGTGACTTTTCTAATTTCTAACATAAGGCTGCAAGAGGTAAGTCTTGAAAGTATTTGTTGAAGCACCCTAGCTAACTAGTATTTCAAAATGTCAAGATATACCAGTGAAAGTGTTTTGTACCAGTAAATATTTTAAATAATTTCTTTTGCACAATCTTAAAAATAGATTTTTAAAAATTGGTTTTCATAACGGATGTTTTGTTCATCTTCATTAAAGGATTTAAATGAGGGACCACAATCAGTGGTAGCAGTCTTGGTTATAATCTGTAACAAAATAGTCTGGAGCCAGAGAACAAAAGAAGTTGGGCAAAAGCAGTCTGAAGAACAAATAGGAAAAACCATGACCTGTGAGAATCAGTGAGCATCCCAATGTCCACTAAAGGGACAGACCCCCAGAGAGACACCCCAGGTTAGGGTGACAGAAGCCTCTCCCAGGATGCTTTGTTCTACTATGCTAATGTACCCCAGTTCTGTGGGCCTCCCTGCCCCTTTTTCCCTTATATGTTAAGTCCCCAGAAAGTTCTCCCCTCCCCATTCTCCCATTGGCCCCTGTCCCTTTGTCCCTCAGAGATTCTCTATTGTTTCCCTTACCCCAGCCCCGCCTATGTACCACCCCCATGCCCTCAGACCATTGGTCCCTGATTCTCTCCCCGCTCCTGTATAAAAACACAGACACATCACCCCGCGCCCGCCATTCTTCGCTCTGCTCAGTGGAACTCTTCATGCATGAGGTTGTAATAAACCTCACCTCACGGGAGTCCTTCCCGTCTCTTTGCCATTGGTTTGTCAAAGAGGCCATCTGATGTGTGTGAGTTTGTGAGTGTGTGCAGTGACCCTGCCAGAAGCGGTTTCATTCCAGAGGCACTTTCGGGAAGGTCACAGCACTTCACCATCCAACAACCACACCCCGGCTGTGACAATGACCTGTGGAGGCAATGGCAATTTACCAACCTCAGCAAAAGACTTCCGTGACTGGAAGTGATGCAGACTCAGTAGGGTCTGTAGAGCCACGGTGCACAAACCCAATCTGTATTTATGGAGGGTGATTGGATAATCCACCACCATAGGACATCTGCCATCATGTCAGTCAGGGCTAGGAAATTATACAGGAGTGTAGGCAAACCTTTTATGTACAGTAAGGATTCGGTCCCCCCCACCCCTCCCTTTTTTTTTTTTACCAGCTTGCATGATTTTGATAATCATTTCCATCTGTCTTAAAACTGCTTGAAATACAAGGTTGCAAATGAAAGCACATCTAGAGTCCTTCATCTGCAATTACATTTTCAGCATAGCTGAAACCAGAAGCAAAACCTCGATGACACAGAATTCACAGAGCGAAATCTTAGTTTAACCTTGGGAAGATGAAAATACCTTCATCTAATATTCATTGACCCACCATCCTAGTTTTGATCAATATTAATTTCTGATGCTAATAAATCTTTACACTCTGCCAAGGACAGGGGAGTCGATAATTACTTATTATAGTTAGAAATGAAAATATAATCTGGCATTTTTATTCATTTCACACACAGCAATTATCAGGCAGCATTAAAGTTTATAAAAACATCTGTCTCAGGATCCACGAGGTAAAAACAACTTAAAACTTCCTAGGCAGCCATGGTTGATTTAAACACTACGAAAAATATGAGTTTTTGCTCAATGAGCCACCAAGTACTACCTCATTTCATACCTGCTATGTTGCAAGGAGATTATTTCATATGAACCATCCATAGACACATGTCCCAAAACAGCTTCTCATGCAGAAACTGTTTCATAGGCTTGGACCTTATAAATGAGCACTGTTCTTATATTTTTAACCAAACATTTCTTTTCAAGGTTTCATTCCCTACATCCACTTAGGCATCAGGCATTTGAAAGAGAGTCCCTGACTATTCTTAAGGCAGTGCCAAAACTCCTATTGATTTCAACTGTGACAGGGTCTCTCTTTTGGGAAATGATGATGACTGTCAGCAATATCGGTAGAAAAGTCAGAAGGCTCAAGTAGCCAGTAGTGAATAATTATATTTAATTTCAAAAGAATCCTGGTTTTGCCCCTAAATACTAATGCCTGCTCTATCAGTATCACTTCTGGCCAGCACCAGTAAATGAATATGTGTTAATGGGATGGTGGTGTCATGACAGCGGGTCATGCAGATGAGAAGGCAATGTATAATGACTTGACATATTGATGGCTTGGTTCCTCTAATTTCACTCCTAAAAGGAATTTTTAAGCCCACATGTAAGACTATACACAAATCTTACTGCACAATTAACTTTAGCTGGCAAGTCCACATTTTCAGTTGGATTCCATATAAGTTAGTGACTTTTGGCTTTGATGATTAAGCATTTTAATGGGATGCCACACGTTCACGGGGGCAAACAATCAATCAGTGCAATATTCAAACCGTTTCATCAATGACTGCAGCAATTGCTTTTTATCACACAGTCAGCAATCTCCTGCTTTTAGCCATCAGCCACACAAGAGCAGCTTTAGTCCTCTGCCATTTTTGCCTCTTTGACACATCATAGTGTGTCATTTTTACTTAATTAGAAAAGAGGCAGTTATGAATTCTCAGTTTTCTGATACTCGTCTTTTGTTAGAATCTTTGTCTTTTCACTAAAAGAATGAAATTGTCATCCAATTTTACTGAAATCTAATTCATACCTATGTTAATTATGAGCCAACGAGCCTCAAGGGATTATGTGGTACATTCTTTATCATCATAAATATTGTATTACTTCAAATGCACTTTGGAAATTCCATTCTCAGCATTTCTTAATGATATTCAGAATTCCAGGACAGAGCAGACTCTTATCATCTGATGTTACAAGAAGTTCTACTGCTTGTGTGTTATTTTTCAATTAGTGCAATATCAATCTTCTTTTATATTTCAATAATCCAGTAAAAATTAATATTATTCTTGCTCATCAAAGGATTGCTGAAATTTCTATTTAAATGCTTTTGATCAAAAAAATGTTAACAGTTGCAAAGCTTTAACCATTGGAAGAAAAGGCCTGTACATGTCTTAATTAAAGCAAATCCACCAGTTTTGGAGGGAGATTTAGTACACAAAGTAATTTAAGTGCAGTAATTATTTTATATAGAAGGGGTTTTTAATGGACCTCTAATCATGATTCCTTTTACCATCTTTCTCAAGTTGACTTGCCACAGCTCCTTCATTTTTGGGGACATGCTTGCTCCTGAGACTGCTAGGCTTCTTAACTACTGAAATGCTGTTAGTTGCTGAGTGCTGACATTAAAAAAACAAAACCAAAACAAAAAACCACCTTCATGCAAACACCTAATGTGCATTCCTTTACCTTTATGACCATTAATCTGTAAATGCAAAAATGGAACTTGCTTCTATTATAAAGCAAATAATTCAAGTACTCTAAAAGGTAAGAGCAATACAAATCGCCTAGCTCCAGGCAGAATAGAGAAATCACCTGTAAATTGTATTTTTTCTTTAAACTCACTGCTGTTCATTATGAGGGTTCACAACAGAAAATGTGAGCTGAGAAAACAATGAAAAAGACACTGTGAGAGTGCCATATAGAATTCTACCCGAGTGTTTGGTGATGGACTGCACAGAGAACATGTGAAGCTGTGCTGTGGAAGGGTCACAAACTTGCTGTGCGCTGCAGATTACTTTCATACTCTACAGTTTACGTACCTCTCACTTATATAAATGCTGTTTTGCCTTGCCATAAACCACATTAAAACCCTGACCCACAGCTGTGGCTTCCTCCTTGGTTCTTCAGGGACTGGACAAGGGTTGGGAGCGGAACGGGACTTTGCCTTCACGGCTTCCCTCTGACCCCCCCGGCAAATACGTGTGGTTTCCTCTCAGCTGCACACAGGTCTGATAAGCACAGCTAGTGGGACTAATCATATCCCAAAAGCCCTGTGGAACCAGTGGTGAAAGCTTCTTAAAATTCACGATACCTCCCCTTGCATTTCAGAAACATTGTGGGGAAAAGGAGATCACTTTATAAAGAACATCTTTTTTATGTAGGTTGAAACGGATATATCCATTTCTCCAAACCAACACAGAACAACATGGCAATTCCAAATTCAACACTGCATTAGAGTGACAGTGTCTAGAAATCTTTAAGATATTGTGTCCCTGTCATAACTCAAGCTGCAAGTAGAAGTCACATGTCTTAAAGAGGAGATGGAAAGAATGAAGCATGCAGTGTTTCTGAAATTAATTTAAGACAAAGTTCCAAATGGAGTGAGTTCTCAAGCCTCACTTGCTTATCAATTCTTACACCCACTCTATTTGTACCAGCACATTTCAGATTTCAATGTAAACTTAACTGTATTTCATCTGAATTGTGACAACTAATATTATTCAGGTAATTTAAAGTGCACGTCTAAGGTTTAGTTGTGCAATAGGAGATAATAAACAAGTAATAAGAAAATGAAAGTGCAATGGTAAAAGCAAATACATTAAACAAAAATGAAGATTTTTTTTTCCACATTCCAAGTTTGGAAATTGGTTTTTTAAAAAGGGGTTTTGTTTTCTGCAGTTGAACAGAGAAGGTTCTGTTTAGGTTTTCCCTATACATTTAGATAGAGGCTACATCTTTCCAGATTTTTATTAATCATAACAGAACCACATTCAATATTAGTCAAATGAAGACTTCCATGACAGAGTTGAGAGACTATACTGTAAACAGGTGGAAATAATATTTTCTTTTTTAAATACAGAATGACTTCATGTTTGAAAGATTCTTGTAGTGTCCTTCATTTCTTCATCTTGCATATTGCATTTCTTCATCCCCAGGCACCCTAGATCTCTTCTTCTCAGAATACTGTCTATCTGCACAGTATAGTCATCTGTTACTTTCATGATCTAGAGCAGTTTTATTCTTTATTAGATATGTTTTTCTAAATCAGTATGATTTTGGTGCCATGGCTATTTTGGCAGGGAAAGCTGCAAATAATCTTCAGGTTATTTGACAGGTCAATCGGGATTGCAAGTCCTAAAAACTGCAGAAGAAAACCCAAATCTTAGCTACAGAGTGGTAAACAGCTGAGAAATCATCAAAAACTTAGAAGATGGGGGAGCATTCACTGTCTTGAGAGTGCTCCATCCTGCCTTTGTGCTTCATTTATAGTCCACTGAGCTTTAGTCTGCTATTTAAAACATGGATTTATCTGTGGGAAGAGGAAGCTTTCCAGTGAAGCTAACTCCCATATTTAGCTTCATCTCAAGATCCTTTCCTCCCCTTCCTGTAAAAACATCAGACCAGATCCAGTCTGTGCACTGAAATGATCCGTCCACACAGCACTCATAGTCCCAGCGCCTGAAAAAACCCAAGTGTTTCCACCAAGTGAACTTACTCATAGTCAAAAAGAGGACTACTCAAACAGGAGGTTTGACCAAAGCGGCAGCAATTCTGCTGTTTCCTGTCTCAGTCTGCACCCCTGGTGTCTGCTGGCCACGCTGCCCTGAGGTAAGGAGCTGTATCCCTTCAGATTCAGCTGCTTTGAGCTCATGGCAGACCTCATGCCACACGCCTCATACCTGCCCAGCCTCCACGGAAAATGCAGCTGGCAATCTTTCTGTCACGTGCCTGTCGCATCAGCTCGTGCAAGTTGGACGCCTCATCTGTGATAACACATAACCTCACTCACTGCTAACCTAATGTCACCTCTTCTAAATGAAAAATTAGGCTCAAATTCGCTGATAAGAGAAAGCACTGCTACCCGCTCATTGTTTGTGTAGTACTAGATTTTACTAATAAAATACACAGTCCTTTGCAAACGTGTCTTTTTAAAACCTTGTAAGAGTTGCGTGACCACAATCTGAGCTACTTATCTGTCACAGAATTGCTGATTCAACATCCTAAAGCTATCCATAAGTTCTCAGGGTCTTTCTTGATTTGTGCTGACATTGTGCTTTTTATACTGCATACCTCTTCCTTTATTATATATTGATTTTTATTCCTATTAAATATACAATTGTTTTCATCTTTTTTGTTTTCCTTTATAAGGTGCTTATGTCACATTAATTCATCTGTCATCGTTGGAGGCAGTCTACTTCAATAAATTATGATTGACTTATAATATATGAAAACAGTAATTTCGTACAATGTTCTGCTTGTATGAAACAACAGCAGAAGTTAAAGAAATTTTGAGTGCTTTGATGCAAATATAAATAGTTTGAAGCTGTTTTCTTTTTTACAGCTTAAGTATTGCATCAAGATACTTTAAAAACTGTAGCCACTATTACAGGCTTCAGTAAGGAAGAATGAAGAGTTCAAGTCCTACTCACTATAGACACCAAGACATGATGATTTGAATTCTGCAGTTAACACCATGACTTTATTGTGTTGAGCATAAGGTGTGTTTTTGAAAATACATAAATAACTGGCATTTATATCACATTAACTTACTGAATGCTAAGCTCTTGAACACCTTAAAAATGTGATGCTCAGGGTTGTCTCTGTCAGGCATAAATTGAAAATGAGATGAGATGGAAAGTTACAAAGCATAAAATATTCTGATAATAATTCTATTTTGAGAGCATTATCAGATTGCAGTTAAGGAAGATGATTTTCACAGGTGAATGGGCCTGTAAGGCAGAACACAAGGAGACAGCCATGAGGAAGAGGTATCAGTGAATGACCAATTCTCATCTAACACTCTTTGCAGTAACTCCTCCCTGCTGATTCTGAAATCAGCTGGGCCTTCTCTACTGCAGTTTGAACTTTGGACCCTCAGCATATGCAGTATACATTTCTTTAAAAAATTGGACATGAAAACCTAGATAAACATTCATGAATGAGGAAACAGAATAACCCATAACCTAAAAAAATGCTCTATTTCATTGCATGCTCTGTGGTATTATTGAAAAGTGAGACTATGAAATTACCTTAAATATCTCTGATCAGCTTTGAGGTGAACACACAATATGATCTTTGCATATTTGTGATTGTTTTCTCTGTGCCCTCTGAACCTTCATGAAACTGAAAACCCTGAGGGAGAGAGTGTGTCTTACTGCTTTAGGTAAACAGGTTTTCCTCTCTTCCTTTCATCCAAGATATGCACTCAGCTATTTCCACATCCCTTACAAAGCCAGACTTGGGAAAGTGGGACTTGTGTCCCACTCCTTTAGATGCCCAAAGACAATCCTTGTCTCTGGACAAGGGCAGTGGGTGTTCCCTCGCTCAGTGTCACCACCTTGGCATTTTGGCTTCAACTGTTCAAGACCACTGAACATTAAAAGAGCAGTGTCCCGGGGTGCCTACCAATCTAAGCTTCATGGCATGAGACTCCTAATTTTGCTCTGAATAAATGATCCAGTGTTTCTAGGGTGACAATAAAATCTCACAAGAAAAAATATAGACTTTTAAAAATACTGAATTGCCTGACTAGACGAATTTTAATGGCTATTTCTATAAATTCACAAATCACCCAGGCTAATGCAGCTTAATTAATAATAATGCAGGAAATTAGACTTGGTCATCTAATGTTCCAGAAGAGAAGATTTTTGAAAAAAAGTAATATCCTTCTTTGAAAACTGTTTTGTACAGTAAATTTTAGCAAATTATTTCTCTTAGCTGAGAATTTTCCTATTATAACCTTCACAAGGGGATATTCTAGCAGTTCCAACCACCACTTTTAAGAACCTTTGAGGACACAACTCCAAGTTAATGAAAACATAAAGGAAAGCAAAATAATGTACTAACCAGAAATCCTGCTAGGCAAATACTAAAACATCCACAGATCCTGTCTGCTTACAGGACCACTGTAGATAGGCACTATCCAAAACCATTATTTGACACCAAAAAGTAAAAATGCAGACCCAAGTTTGGTGTCAGGAGAAAGAAGCTGCAGAACTGGAGGTGAACAGGACGGTTTCCACAGTTGTGTTTGATTAGATTTTTTTTTTTTCCCCCCACATCTCTTCCCCACCCCATCACCCTGGAGAAAAAATGCAGCTCACTCAGAAACTCTGCTTACTGTGAGTCAGGGGTGGGGAAAGAACAAGGCTAGAGCCTGACTATGGCATCACTTCCCTGCTACAGCTATTTGAAGTTGTACGTGTACACATAACAAAAAAAATTTCTATTTTTCATTGGCAGCCTAAAGGACCATCTGTGTTCTACTGGTACCTCAGGTCTGACTGACCCACCTTTAAGGTTAAGACCATTTTTGCTGGAAGTTTTTCAGCTTTCTCATTACCTGTGGTCAGGAGCTCAAATTTGATTCTGCCTTCGGAGATTGGACAGTATAACATAAATATTTGGATTAAAACCAGTAGTCATGCAGAATAGCCCCAATCTTATTTATTAATTAAATGCCAGATATACATGCCATGTCTAACTCCAAGCAGATATTTCCCACTAATTGAACATATCATTTTGATGAATGCACCAATAAGAATTTCACCTAATAATTACTCTCCAAATTGTTTAAAGGGGAAAAAGAGAGACATCTTAGGAGATACAACTGATGACTGCATCTACACCAAAACCACTTATTTAATGTTTGGTATTTGAAAAGTATCTTAAGCCCACTGTAACAAAAAAAAATAAACTTCTTTAATTCAATGCCATCCATCTACTAATTATGTTGCTAAGGTATTAACAGGAAAAAATTTGGTTCTATGGCTCTTAAAAGCTTGATTGTTAAATTCATAATAATAAGGGACTTGTCTTTCATTCAGCAGAGAAAAATGAAAACCAACAAAACCCAGATCCCTGAGATGAATATGTACAGTTGAGGAGCCTAGTTTACTGTCACTGAATTTTATTCTCCTTTTCATTTTCAGTAATTGCAGCAAAATAGCTGCTCTTCAGGGACATATTAGGAAAAGAATAGTAATTAAGCTTAGGAAGGTATAATCTGTATAAAAATGAATTGCAACTGACTCATCTAAAACTAATGCATTACAGATTCAAATGAAAACCTAGCTGTACCCTGTGAATAGCTTATTCAAAAACACTTCCAGATTTCTAGATGTCAGCTCTGTCACTTTGGGCACATTTATTATCCTCTTCAAAATGTGTAACCCTTCAATGTGAAAAATGACATCACTGAGGAGTCAACACTTTCCCTTCCCTAAGGAGCCATGCCTGGGAATACAAGCAAAAATCCTAAAAACAGATAAATAGAAGCTTTCTTTATAAATGAGCCTGCATGGTTTATCAAGAGAACCACTTAAATGGCCCACATTATTTTAGCAAAACACGTAACCCAGCCAAAAGGAGAGAAATCAACATCCCAAGGGCTTTTAAAAGTTACTTTTCCAGCACCAGACTTTGAATTGAAGCCCTTTATTAAAAAGAAATAAATTCACTGATGAATAACTCCTATACTTGGTTTCCAGAGAGTGACCAGCAAAAGGAGGACTAACAATCCACAAACAGTCAGGAGCTTTTCCACAAAATGTGCCTGACAAAGCAAAGCAGTAAAACATGTAGTTGGATGTATATTATGGGAACATCCCTCCCGCTCCAAGGAAACTGAACAAAAGTATTTGTGGATTATTAGAATATACATTATCTACCAAAATTTCACAAGATGGCACAAACACCATGAAAGGTGCCATCAAGTTCACTGGCCTTTACATTCCTGTGAGGTCAGAAGTGTACTTTCAGCTCTATATGACATTGGGAGAAAGGAAAGCAACATTCTTTCAACTCCAGTTTTAGGCTTTTCCTTTTTTATGGGATTAGAAACCCACAGCTTATTCTGTCAAGTCTAAATACTAGATTTATCATTAAAATTATTTTAGTCAATATTTGCACAGAAGAAAATAAAAGGGCTTTAAACAAACCTCTTGGATTTCTTTGCTATAAATTATAAAACCAGAAATCAAATTAAACAGAAAGCAAAATAAAGCATGACCCTCCCTAACCACTAAATCATCTGTGGCAGCCTGTACAGATGGATATATTTTGGAATGTTCCCAAAGCCAAACTGTTGAAACTAGCTTTAAAACAAGATATGAATTAGCTTGGCATGCTCCACCCTTGACTTAACCTTCAAGGACGTGGTCAAAAATTTCCTAGACAAGCAGTGAGGGAGGCAAGAGCTGTGTCACTGTGAACAACCTAATGCAATTTCTTCCCTAGAATTTTGCAAAGCACTGCCCTCTATGTAGGAAATTTAAGAAACAAAGCGCATGAAATGCTCTACCACAGCCAGAAAAATATCTTGAGAAATTGTATTACTGCTTAATTTTAACTGAAAGTTATATTTTGATGATTATCAAGTTATGTTGCATTTCTGAGCATCATGCGCTATTTTTAACTTCCTTCTTTGAATAACATGGAAAAATCCTGTGCATAAAAATTGATAAACCCATAGAGAAAACAGTCAAGAACAGCTTCTATGATGCAGCCCTAAGACTTAGAAAATGCACGATATTGTAGATGAAACTATTGCAAGCAAGGAGGGGTAGTAAAGATCTACTATCAAACTAGAAATACTGGTTTTAATTACTCTGAGGACATTTGCAGAAGAATTGTCTAAAAACAAGGAGGTCTGAAAGGCTGTGCAGTAACATTCTGGTCTATGGACACACACAGAGACCAGCTCTGGGTCCTTTAATGCTGATGGGTGAGACACTGGCACATTTCCAGCCTGACACACAGGGGCATCCTTAACAGCATGGCCTGGAAAACAGGGAGTTGGTTGGGAGAATGCAGGACTAGAGATCTACCTTCTGTAGAATGCAAGACAGTAAAAGAGGTTTAAAATATAATATAACAAGGAGTCCATAAAGTAGTCTTAGTTTTATTTATTAAACACTTGGCAGTGGATATCAAATGCTGGAGTATATCACAAGTGGTTTGACTGCATCATTTATTTGTAGTGCAATACAAAATGAGAAACATGCCCCAGCTCCTTATTGTATGTTAATATTAAATCATTACACATGGCAGCTGTTTTGTGTTCCATGTGGTTTTCAGTTTCTTGCTGACAGGTGTCCAAATCACAGAAACTATCCCCACATGTAGTGGCAGCTGGCCACACTGTCATCTCTGAGATACCAGAAGTGAATAAAGAAGGAGTTTGTATACTGGAATGATTAATACAATCATTAGCTGGCTCTCTGTTTGGTTGGAAAACCAAGCAGAATTTAGAATAGTGTATTTTTAAGTGTTCAAGAAAACCAGTCTTTCTGAAAGTATAAGCAGGATCTTATACAGGATCTTGGTTTTGTATAGGGAAAAAAAACAAACAAACCCCTGATAACCACTTGAAATATTTGGTCAAAAGATGATATATAATTTGCAGAGTTTTCCTTTAGCCTAGTAACTTTTCCATAACATGACTGTGCTCAGGTTGGGTAATCCTGTCATTGTAAGGATTCGTTATAATACACAGATACACCATGTCATTCCTACATATCCAAATCCAGATTGTTACGTGCCTTTGGAGGTTGTAGTCATTTTTCTGATAACAAGTGAGAAGAGTTGGAAGAAGAAAGAGGTTTAAATTACAAAGTAGCTGTAGCTCAAACATGTATTGTCATGTTTTTACTTCACTTGTGCTGACCACACAAATCAACATCGTTATTTTCAGCTGCCTTTGTAGCAACAGCCTATTGCACAAGAACTGCTGATATGCCCTAAAAGATATAATACAGCAACACTTTCAACTCCCCATAAGGCAGAAGGTGAACCCTGGGGGCTTGGTGGAACCTCCCCCATGGCGCTGTCCTTGTGACCAAGTGGTGAGATGCCATTGCAATGAAAAAAAGGACAGACCTCAATTGGCTTTGTAGAAACAGAGCTCAGTGAAGGAACAGGGGCTGAAGAGAAGACCTCAGACTGCTTCACTGAGCAGCCCTTCCCAAACATGATGTCTGCCCTACATGCCACTATCCAAGCTTTTCCAAAGCTTAAAAGTAGAAAAAAGAAGTTGAAGGCCAAATGGGCTTCAAGTCATACAGACACTCCTCCATTTTCCCTGTTTACTTCCAGGCTTTAAAGGGTTTAGCAAACTGTTAGCCATCTTGGTTGCAGTCTCAGTCCCTTAAGAAATTCTAAACCTGATATTGCAGAAAGGCATGGATATTTCACCCTCACACCTGCTAACCCTGGAGGGAAATATCTTTAAAACAATCTTCTGGGAATGTTTAAAAAAAAATAATAAAAAAAAAAATCCTTAGAGCACATTCCCAAGAAATTTTAGCAATCTTCAAGCAGCACTGTGCCTTTGAAAAGAAAAGGAAGCAAAAACCCCCAGCAAAAAAAAAAAGGCAAGTTAATTCAAAGCGTATTTTGAAGTATCAGATGTGCTCAACTATAGTATCTTTTGCTTCTATCACATAAAGTTACAGTTGAGCAGTGCCATTGACATATACATTTAAAAAAAATTCTAAGCAAAAAAGTAGCTTACTTTTTATTTTAAGTGGTTACAAGAGAAATGAGTGGGTTCATTTTGAACACTAGTTCTAATTTTGCTAATAGGCGTATGTATAAGAATGAATGAATTCTGGTTATCTGTAGTGGGCTCTGAATGCAGTTATCTGTTTTAAATTATTTTTCAAAACATACAGAAATTTATACAACTGCAGCTCACAAAGTATGCTACTTTTTACTCAGCATTATGTTTAGAAATTACATGTATATATATTATTCTGGGGAAGTTTTTAATTAAAAGGTACCTACATTTATAATCAGCACTGAGGAATCTACTAAATACGCCAGGAGCCCGAAATTACATAAATGGTATTCAGTTGCATAGTATTTACAGACCATTCCTAGTCAGAGAAGGGAGAGGCAGGTCTCCCTTTTTTCCTGAGTAGCTGCTAAGGCAGATGGATGACACATGCAGGAAGCTCCTCAGTGGCATTATATTTCTTCCCTCAATCCAGTGTCAGCTACAGCTACATCAGGAACCATTCCTCAATATGCTACCAGCAATTTAGCACAGAAATCAGCATTTCTGCTACAAACACACACTATGTGACCTGATGAAATCACAGTCCCACAGTACTTGCTGTGGCTGTGCCTTATAAAGAGATAAATCATGTACCTCCGTAAGACGGAAAGGAACAAACTCGGATGGGAATTGCTCCTCTGTAGTTGAAGTCACGTGCTGATAAGCAATCCAAAACTCCGGTTTTGGATCCATATGAAACCAAAGAGAACAGATGCAGAATCCACTGGTC
The DNA here is from genome assembly GCA_013398115.1 of Falcunculus frontatus. NCBI lineage: Eukaryota > Metazoa > Chordata > Aves > Passeriformes > Falcunculus > Falcunculus frontatus. The sequence continues at coordinate 1,965,037 of VZRV01005742.1, read as the reverse complement.
TGGCAATAAATCTCCCCTGCCCCCCAGCACTGTGGTTTGCTTTATTGAACTGGCTCCCTTAGAAGTTCACAGCTGCCCCCCAAGCCTGACCTTCAACCTTCTGCCCGAGTTGGTGTTGCAAGTATATTAACGTTTGCACTTTTTAGTGCACATCAGCAGTTCTTATATTTTGTTTTTTGGAACTTACTCTTTTCTCTTTCAAGTGGAAACATATCTGTTGAACATGCCATAAACGTTCGAGTAATTATTGCTGCCCCACTCATGAGTGTGTCCTGAAAAGGGGCACTGATGCTTGGCATGTTTAGTATCATAGGTCAGACTAAATGCAGTGAGAACAGTCTGTGACATGATTACAGGAAGCCCATTCCTATGGGCCACTGAGAACAAGATGTGCAAATGCAAATCAGAATTTTAAAAAATATTCACATCAAATTAGGAAAAAAACCCTATTTATTTATTTCTTTTAATTATAATACCCAGAAAAGACTGCTGACTCTTCCCAGTGCCTCCACCCTCGACAATGAAAACAAATGCATAGGAAACAGGAGCACACTTTCTATCCTCACTGTTAGTGTAGAATCCTCACAGATACTGAATTTGAGGCAGAACAGTGAATCTTGCAATCACTAGTCCCAAACAATCCAGGCAGGTTTCAGACTACCTGACAACATCCTTTATATGATGATGTTTCAATTAAGAATTTTATTTTTTTTTCCAGTAGTGCAACTCTGGTTTACCTGACAAAGCTGGAGAAGCTCATAACACTACCTACTGAGGAGATAGAGACTCCCTTTTTTGCTATTACAAAGTTATGTTTATGCTTTCACAATAGTTTTACACCTATCTGTATATATCATTAGTAACCATTGAGAAGTATTAAATAAAAAGACATGTGTAAATAATCTATTTTACATAAATCTGTGGTTCTGTTTATTTAAACTGATTGCCCATATAATCTGATTCTAAACTATAAATATTTTTTCTGAATCTGAACACAACACTCACTCTAATTTTGTTTGCAATAAGACAATTATCCGTCTCTATCCCAGCATATGCTTTAAAGCATATTTTTTCTCTGTATATGAAAATAGCTACTTAAACTTCTACTTTCCATGAATGCATAATTCAAAATTGTTTATTAGATGTTTTATTTCTCTGTGGCCAGGAGACGAGATTTAAGCAACAGTACAAGAAAATTAATCTTTAGACTCAGCTTGCCATTTTAAAATACCCCAATATATCTCTATTAGGCCAAAGTCAAAAGTCAACAGAAGTGCAGTCTGCCTAACCTCCTTATTCCTGCATTAATCAAATCTCATCCTGCTTAATTTTCTTTTTGGAATAGGAAAAAAGTGAAATAAGAGAGGAGCTAAAAAAAAGAAAAAGGAGATGATTACACAAACATACACTTCAAGGAGATAGATCCTCTGTAGCTACACTGTTGAAAAATATGCAATAAAATAAGGTAGGATAATGCTTTCTTTATGTAAAGGAAAGATCAGTCACATTAATGAAATAGCCAAATGGAACCTTCAGGCCTAATGTAGTAAATCTCCAGTAAATTCCAATTAGTATTGAAGTAATAAGTCTGGAAATGATTTTTCTCCCTTTAAGTAATGCATATGCTTACAGAAAAAAAAATAAAAAATAAAAGCTTGGATGCCATCAAGGACCAGATCTTTAGATAGCTAAATTTGTCATTTATACATAATGCATAATTCAAGATACATCTTTAAAAAAGTAAACAAACCAAAACCAAACCAACAACAAACGCTCACATCAGTAAATCAGGACCATAATGTTGGCTTTCAGAATGGTGCCATTTGGTGGCCACTTTCAAGCTGGCAGTGCCTTTCACTGACAATTTGTCATAAAACATTCTGTATCCAGGAGCAGAGAAGTCACTGATGTAAATGTAAATCTTCAACAAAACAAAATAATACAAAACAAACAAACAAACACCCAAATACAGAAATCACCAGCCATGCTGATGCTTTGTGAAACAGTGTATAAATATACTAAATACTAAAGTTATGTCAGCTAAAGAGAGGGTTTTCAAAAAATACTTTGCCCAAAATTAATTTTTGAAAACTTTGTTAACTAAGGGTATTTTAAAATGTCAAATTTTTTGACCAAATTATGCTCAAATTCTAGTAGGTAAGTGCAGTAGATTTTTGACAAATACTATAATGAATATTCTTTACTTCAAGTGAACCTAGGATCTGATCCCGATTGCGACAAGCGATGGTGAAACTGGAAGACAAAGATGATTACCACTCTCTTTCAAATATTCCTACTCCATTCTCATATGTCTAACACAAGGGTGGAGAGAAATCTTAGATTAACCTGGATCGGAGAGAAAATCTTACGGAATTAATAAGAATCAAGACTTCATCCCCAGGTCTGGGCGTGAAGTCTTCAGTTGAGAGGCCCAACTCCAGACACAACTATCCTTTTTAACTTACGGCTCTGCACAATTTTGCACAGCACAGAACACACCCACACAGCAAACGCAGTAAACAATCCAACAAATCACCTAATACATTTGATCAGTAAAATAAATAATAAAGGTTCCTTCCCCCACCTTTGCTTGCTTTCCACATGCTGGCCAGTAAATCAGAGCTAATGCAAAGAAAAGACTGCCCAAGAAAATTGGCCCCCAGAAGGGACAAAGAAGTGTCTATACATCCTTCCCAAGACATCCCTAGAGCAGGCTTTGTGCCTTTCCACAGATTTTGCTATAAAAGCAAAAGTCACAGTCACAGACCAGAATAAAACAGTGGCTGTTTACCTCTTCCCAGCTGCTCTAATAATTTAATTTTTTAGATAGTATAGACTGAAAACCACTCATTGCATTCCTTTTTCTGCTTCTATAGACATGTTTAACACTGAAAGAAAAATGGGTTTAAGTCTTGTTGCTCCTCAGCAGCTCGTGTTTATGCCAGCTCACTACTGTGTTCCTCCAGAGACCTGGGCACTCACAGATTGCATTTTTATGTCACTGTGATTTACAGAGTGCAAGGGGGACAATTACATAACTGTTTACCTAAACTCATAATTTCTCGGAAGCCCTACACAATCCTTTTGTTATCATAATCTCCAACTGGCATAAGTAGCATGGATATATCATGGCCTGAAACTGGATATAGCTGACTTTGCCTGTCTGACTGGTGACTTACGGAGTCCCGCATGTCTGAACTTCTGGGAAACAGCTGCTGGTCCCACACTGAAATTAGAACATTTGAGCTCGTCTGATTTATGTTAATTCCCGTGGGAACAATGACATGAAAAATGAACACCACTTGTAAATAAAGTACCAGTTCTCTCAGCAGTGAAAAAAACCACATTAAATAATCTATTTCAGTACATACTGATCTATTTACCACCTTGCTGCACTGAAATGTAGACAGTCTAATGGTTATCATAAAAAAATGGAGCTTTGGGTATACAGCTATTCGAAGGTTATCTGTTCCTATCTTGCCATTATTTGAAGAATTAGTTTGCAATAGTTATCAGGCTGGTTTTGGTTGAAGAAGAAATATTTTTATGTTGTCAGGCATGAGGAAGGTGAGTAAAAATGAAGTTTATGTAGAAAAAGACGAGACATAGGAAATACGTTCAAGTGACCCGATTGTCAAGGAGTGCATATTGTCCAAAAACTAGAAGCCATTACAGTTTATCTAGTTCTGATTGCTAAGCCTGACAGGTCAAACATTTGAAATCTGCTTTTTTAACAGACTGGGCTCTCAGGGGATACTCCACACAACATTATATTATCCACAGATCAAAGCTGGTATTCATAAGACCAAAACCAAGGCGAGTGGAAATGACTCCTTAAGGATTTCATAGTTTTCCTGTAGATGAGAAGAATAATCCCTCCAACTATTTAGTGTACTCACAAAAAGCAGTTTAAGCAAAGCAGTCAGTTGTCTCTGAGGTCAGACTGGATCATATGGTAGCATAGCTGAGGTACTGCTCAGGTAATGCAGATGTAGCAATGGTGACATCTTGGTTTGGTGACCTTTTATCATTCAGGATTTCTTACTTCTGAAGCTCTAGCAAGAAAATCTCTAGCAAAAAGTCTTAAAGTTTCACCTTAGGAGCACAGACAGCCTTTAATTGACCCTGGAGATCCTGCTGCTTGAGTTACATGAGTTGGCAGAGCACAGGCAGGATTACTTAACAAGAAATTACTCTTAATTTAAGGAACTTCTCTTCATGACAAAGTTCTTTGCTAGGCTAGCTTGGAAGAGGGGAGGAAAGAAAGAGGAATAGTCAATGTGTTTGCAGCTACAGGTAGAGCCATTTCAAAGGACAGAGCACTAAAAGACTCTCACTAGTTTGCATTTCCTTTTGAGTTTTCCACATCAGGGCAAAAACTGCTTTCCAACCCCCAGGTTTGCTGTCGTCAGAATTTCGTTTGTCACCTTCATGTTTGAAAAGGCCTAAGATATACAGAAGAAGCCTACAATGATACATTTATGAAAATTGCATGTTATTTACTTAAGGACCTCCACGAAAAGTTCTTAGTTTTCACGTCTAAAATTTGAAAGTGACAGGTGACAATTTCATTTTGGTGTGTAAATGCTGATATGGAAATGACTGCTGAAGCCAAAAAGCAGCAATCAGCAATGGTACCATCATAAAATGTGCTGATATACTACAATGCTTATAAAAGCCCCCCGCCCAAAAAAAAAAATATATATATATTAGACTGACTGACTGAATGCCTCCACGTTCTGTAGCTCTTTGGATGAGACTTCTTTGCAGGCACAGGGTGACCTGAATTTAAATTTTGATGTGGTCTGGCACAGCATAATTTGGAAACCTAGTTGACTAATCTGCAATGGTATTACTGCAAACAGCTCTGAAAAGGAAAGGAAGAGAGGATGTCTTTGCCAAAGCAATGAGGAAACCTACAAATATCAAAGGACTGAAGCAAGGGCAAGGGAACAAGATACAGCACTTCATACACGTTTCATTAATGATTGCCAATCCAATTGTGTCCCTCCTCAACGTGCTAAAGGAGATTAAAGACTTTACTGCAGTCTTCAGGGTTTGAAGGTAAATTAATGTGAAACAGGACTTACTGAAACTGGGAATTGGACTAAAACAAAATATAAACAGAGGGAAACTGCTGTCAATGGAGGATATTAATTACAACTGAAATTTGGATTTTTAATTTTGATTTTAATTTTTTTTCAATAACTGCACCAACTGAGAAGAACAAGGAACAGAATGCATATGCTGGAAAGAAAGCTAAACAGAAAGGAAGAAGAATCCACTGTCATTTTAAGCTTTAGTGCCCCAATTTTCCTCAAAAATGTAGGAATGGCAAGGTGTAACAGCTACTTGGTTTTTTCAGGATGTAAACCATGGGGGAATCAGTTGGGGTACAGCATTATTTTGAAATACATAATAATAATTTGCAACATTATTTTAAGGTTTACATGCTTTCCTCCTCAGAATTTCCAGCAAAAGGAAGGGGAGAATGTGGGAGGCAGAACAGACACATATGACCCATACAAATATTCAATTCACCTCTGTTTCACTACCCACATACTACTTTTTATGGTTTCCCTAAAATTACATTTCATACTTCATGATGTCAGCTTTCCAATCTCTAAAAATTTTATAAAAGGGGGTTTTGCCTTCTGCATTTGAAAAATATTAAAGGAATATTTCTTAGAGCATCAGTAAAAGTTCTTATTCTTCCTTTTTCTGGGTGCATCTACTAAAGAGCTACATAAATATTGAAGTACCTCACAGTCATCACAATGCTGTTCCTGGGCACAGATGGCTTCCTTACTTTTATCCATAGAAAAATTCCTCGGGAACTCAGAATCACAGAATTACAAGATAAATCCCTCCAGAAGCTTCATTTTGAGCCTTTCTGTCAGAACTGAGTTTGAGGGAATGCATTTTGTGCTTGGCTGTCACACGTGGCATCCTCTCACTGATGAAGCATTCCAGTCAGCAACAAAGGAATGCAGAAACTTTATACATATATTGCCTGTTAAGCTAATAGTTTTCTAATTCTTTTTGGTAAGTAGCAAAACAATTCTCCCTTCAATAACTGGCCCAGAAGAACAGCATTTAGAGCTTTTGCTCTAATTAGTGCTTATGTACTTCTTCAAGGAAGCCAGAGTCCATTTGCTCAATGACAATACAACAGCTACAAATCTGAGGAGTGAAGGTTGGATTTGTATTCTCATGTCCTAGTGCTCTGTTTTCTTCAGGAACAATGCTCAAAAAGCAAATTTCATAGAAATTCACACATTACTTCATCAACTTTTGGATAAGTCACAACAGAAACAGTTACACTGCAGAATTCTCTCAGGTCTTATTCCTGTTGTTTTGCAGGGCAGATACATGAGAAAACAGTTATTTTTGAGAAAAGAACAATGAGATATTAAAATTTTATGTCCATAAATCTACTTAAACTTCAGAAGTAGAAATATCCAGCTCCATTTATTTCATGGCCAATGCATCCGTGTCATTACATGAGTACTCATGCAGACAAATCCTGTTGCTGGATGCACTGGGGCAAAGTGTAGTAGACCAGCAGCATGCAATTTTTCTAGCTTTACTTGAAGTGCTGGAGTGGCTAAATAGGAGAAGGGATTAGCAAAATGAAAAGAACCAGAGAAAGCCATCCTTGTGCTTAGCAGATAATGCCATCCTAAGGCACTCTCAGAAACTGGTTACAGATTCCTGGGCTGCAATCTAATAGCTGAAAGTGTGCTTACAAACTTCAAGGTGCTGAAACGATCATAGAATTAGAAAATGGGGAAAAAAAAAACCCACCTCAAAAATTCCACCAAACAAAAAACCACCACACCCCCAACATTCAGACCAAATTAAACAAATAACCTTAAATATTCCTTCTTGTACAACAGGTGTGGTGACACCTTTATCTGGGTAACACTACACAGCAACAACTCAAAGTGTTCCCCTCTCTTTTTCTCCATTTATTTTCTACAGGATATATTTCCTATACTGCTCCAGAAAAAAAGTCAATAGCCTATGTTTCCTTTTTTTATTAAGTACTGAGGGCAAATTCTAAGATCAAAATACTGATGGAAACAATTTTAAAAATATTTATCCAAGTATTAGTGATTAGACTATTCAAGCATTTTTTAATTATAAATTGACAAGTATGTGTGCTTCCATTGTGCTTGCTTTCAGAGATTATTACTCAATGTACTCAAATATTGAGCATGTTCTTCTTAAAGGTGCGATTAGTTCTCCATCATAACAGGGAGAGTACTTACTAAGAACAGGACTGATTTCTTCTTAATTCTTGTTTTCTAATAAATCTTGATACAAGATTTACTGTATTCTGTTTTAAGTAAGTAGTTAAGGCTACGGTTAATACCGAGAAGGTAATTTTTCTTTTTTCAATTTCTTTTAAAATAATCTATTTTCTTCAGCTTAGATAAGACCCTTGAATTCTTCAGTATTTTGCTTTGCTTTAACAAATAACATAATAGCTTTTACATGAGACCTTCTTATATGGGGGATGTTCTATTTGTTAAGATGAAACAGGCAGCCATGGTGGTGGAGCATGCACCCGCATGACACACAATCCTCCTTTTTCTCCTCTCTGCTTGGAGAGCTGTTTCCACGAGATGCACCTTCCCCAAGCTCATGGGAAGCCACTCTATCATCTAATAATGCAACCAACATTCAGTGTCTCACTTTTCCTTCAAGAAAGCCATCCATATCTTCTTTTGGTTTTTTAGCATTTTTATTTTGTAAATCTATACCAATACTCACTTGAGGGCTGACAAGACTTCCAAGGAGCTATGATTAACCATATTTTTTCCTGTATCTTTCACATCTTAAAAGTGCTCCTGAAACAAAAAAGAAATTGAAAGATGCATGCCTATGACTAACACATCAATATTCCTGCTTTGTCTTGGTCCATTATCCTACTATGGCTGCTGTAATTCCTGACATTTATGATCCAATTGTAATCCACTTGCTCCCAGCAAAATTATCTTTTGTTTCTACCATATTCCTGTAAGTAGAGCTGCTTGGATGCAGCTACAAGTAGTCCAGAAATACCATGAGAGGGGAAAAGGACCCTGAGCTGAAAGACCAATAATATAGTTTTCACAAAATTATGAAAGAAACTTCGAGGTGAAATGTGTAGGATTCATCCATTCTTCTCTTTGTTTCTCAGAGTCCTGAGTTTTGACCAAAAGCAATAATTTTCCTACAGATTAAGACCACTAAAAAACTTCCTGCTTGTACATCTAACAACATTCCAGGTATTATCTTGTGAGGGAAATTATAAATAAAGTACATCCTTAACCTGATCCATACTTTTTGCACACAGTGCTACTCAGCTGCTCCTCAGAGCCTTTCCCTTTCAAACAGACATCAATCTTGCTGCCACAGAGCAAATATCCAATACTGTGCACACTGTCTTGTTTTCAGAGTGATTCTCTTTGGCTTGGGGGTTCTCAATATGGAAAAGATGCCCAGGAAAAAATGGGAATAGAGTCCATCCTTGAACAGAGTCCTAGTTTAAAAACAAACAAAGAGAAAACAAAAGCCTAAACCCCACAAAGCAAACATACCAGTGAAGAACTAACACTCAGAAGTCTTCCAGATCAGCTGAAGTTCTTCACACATATTAAGTATTTTTTTCCCCACTGTAATTTGCTGAGGAAAAACAAAGTCCAGTGGAAGGAAAACAAAAGGGAAAATGCTATGTCCTGCCATCCCACATGAAATATTGGTGATAACTCATGTGGAAAAGACTGTAATGTTGAAGTTTATCAGCACTTGACACATGATACATTCTAAATAATTAGGAATTACTGTAGGTGATAAATAGACCAGCCCACAGTGTCAATAGGAAGGGTCAGTGTCACAGCAGCCTTAATCTGTGCTGGTGCAGTCACAAAGAAATATGTTAACAATGTGAATTTCCCATTGAAAAGAAAAAAAAAAAAATCCACACACAGTTTTTCTTTTCAAGTGAGGTTTGATTCACACAGGATACCAAAAAACCAGGAAGACCTACAAAGCTGCAAATGCCTTTACATGGAGATCAAGGTTTCAGTGGCTGCAGCTCCAAATTAATTAGAACTAATTTTAAGAAAATACGTGAGACTGGCAAAATCTCTTAAAATCTTTTCAGCTGTGGAATCAAAGACTATCTTCTTACCCTCTTCTATCTTTATCTAACCTCTTTCCTAACCTCTCCTGTCTTTGCAGGAGGGTTAGGAAATTAGAGCAACTTGCAGACTGACTAATAATTTTAAAATGTCAAGTTCTGAAGAAAATAAGTTTTAAATCATATTAAATATATACTTTTGATATTATTGAGCACAAAAATTTAGAATATTTTGGAAGGTGCAGAGGTGCAAAGAAGTTAAGAGATTCATTTCTCTGATTCTGAAGTGGATTATCTGAATGAATACATATTATTGAAAAAATTAGATGGTCTTTATGATACTTAACAAAATAAGCAGTAAGGCTGTTATGCAAATTTCTAAGAGATTATTTAAATAGAACATGGAAACATCTGTCTATGTATTTTTCACTGTGTTTTTAAAAAGAATGTTGACTCTACAAATAGCTTCCTGTGAAATGTCCTTGTTTTTTTACAGAAATGAGTGTTCTCAATTAAAAGTCATTCTTTTCCATCAGTTATTATACAGCACTAGCTCCCATCATTATCTGTTCCCTTCTCCATAGACTCCTGGAATAGTTAATTCTCCAAAATGCATTTGATCACTGTATGGTATTTATAATTTAGAGACAGGGGAGGGAAAGAATAAATTCTTTCTAAGAGATCTTTTCTAAGAAGAAAAGTTAGTGAAAATTGTTTGGCAACAACCAAGCAATAGGCCTGCACTTTTTATTCTAAACAATGTTATTTACAGCATATCTTGAGTCATCAGCACAAAGGGATAATAACTGAGTGTCAGGGATCCTTTTCAAACCTAAACAAGTTAGGTTTTCTTCAAAAGTCCCAGCTTGGAGTCCCTTGACTGTGATTGTTTGTAAAAGAATAACCAAAGAAGGACAGAGCACACACAGAAACAGCACAAAGATCTGGCAGAGCATTAAGCAGACGGAAGTGAGCACATGTCCTGCAGGTCTGGACACAGCTCCCACTTGGACAGGGATATGGGAACAGCCACAGGCAGCTGCCTGCCGCTGGCTAACTTGGCCTTGCTTGGGTTGACTTTGCCAGCCTCCTGTAAGTGCTGTGGAGCTGACAGAGGCTTGCACAGACCATGTAACGCTGCAAATCAGAGCAAAGGGCCTGGTGACTAACCCGAAACAGCTGCCATTCCTAACACGGCTCCCTCCCGCTTCCAGAGCGCTCCAGCTCCCGCTGTCCGGATGGGTGGGGATGGCTGTGCTGGTGTCGAACAGACAGAACTATAAATAGCCATGGCTCTTGTTGTCTGGCCACACACTCAAATCTCAGCCACTCAATATTTTGAAATTTAAACCAAAACCTCCAGAAAGATGTATGGGGATCAATGCAGTTGTACGCAATTGAGGGGTGAGGGTTTTTTGCGCTTTTCGTTTGAATTTTGATTTCCCAGGCAGTTACAGCTATTGCTAAATCAGCACAAGAGAGCTTCAACATAATTATTTGCCATCTCTCAGGTTGTCTAATCCCCCCTGAGTGAGGGGGCAAGCCTGTTGTGCAGCCCTAGGAAGATAGGGAAGTGAGAGCCTTCTGGCAGCAGATCAAAGAGTTACCCTGCTAGCTTGAAATGCATAGAAGTCAGAAACATCCAGGGCTTTCATTAAGGCAGTGAAGGTTTTTCCTGTTCTGCCTCTTAGCTGGCCATTGAGTTGACTCTGCTGATTACCTGAGGGAGGCACAAGTCAGGAGGCGAGGAGGGTATGCACAAAGAAACCTGTCTTTCCATCCATCAGAGAAAAAACATCCAGCCAGCAACAATTTCACAAACCAGCCATTAATTGACATGAAGTTTGTACAACTCTGCATTTATTCGGCTACCTCTACAAAAGCAAGTTGCAGCATTCTGTGTTTCTGTTTTTGAGGTGTGTAGTGGGTGCAGATGCCCAGGGGCTGACACAGGACAGGCTGCCAGGTGGCCTCTGTGAGGAGGGGCCGGGATCGCCCTATGCCGGGCATGGATGGTTCCATACAACCCAGCACAGGGCACAGCTGAGCCCCACAGCTCGGCTTTTCCCACAGGGGAAGCCTGGGTAAGGAAAGGCAGAACACATCTCAGAGCCAGGGGTGTGGGAAAAAAACATGACAAACTGGAGAGGCAACACACACCAAAGTCAGCGAAGAAGATGTCCCATGGTGCCCAAGCAGAGGGTTCACTCTGGGTTGTAGAAAGCCCACATGGGTACCGGGAAAACTATGAAAGGAAAGAAGTTTCAGGGAAATCTCTGTGCTGACTGTACCCTCCCTACAACCCCCTGCAGGCTGCACAGGGCTGAAGACAGAGAATTTGGGAGCCAAGGACTAATGATGAGCCTGGGAAGAAGAGGCAGCATGGAGAGAAGCTGGTTTTGCTTTTGTCTTTGTTTCTCAACCTTTAACTCTATTTTTCATTTTCAGTGTACATTTAATTTATTTTCCCAAGCCAAGGCTATTTTATCCATGGCAGTACCTGATAAGACACATTGCTGTCTTTCTTCTCCTGTGTTCTCCTTGCCCTGGTCATGATGGGGAGAAGTGGTGGGCATTGGGCTGCTAGCCAAGGCTGATCCAATGCCACACAGATGTTATGGCCACGTTGCTCTGCACAATGAAAAAGCTTCACAGAGCTTACACAGGCTTTTCAAATTTGATTTGGGTAACGAGCAGAATAATAAAGGGAATCTTTAGGAATGTTTTTGAAAAATGCGTGGAAAAATCTAGATGAAAAATACGTTCCAATATTGGAATTCCCTGTAGATTGCTGACTCTTTCCCAATCTTCATCGTTAACACATGCTAAGCAGTGCAGGTTAAGGCTCAGAACCTCTCTTATCCATGCATACATGTGCATGATACATGCAAGAGCACATTGGATTCAAAGCAGAACTCTCCACAACAGTAGTGATTTTCAATACACTTCGTGTGTGTACAAATGACTTCTCAAGATAGAGTGAGAACTCCTGTTTTATAACAAAGAATCTCATTGCAGAGACGGTATTATAAAAAGAAATTAATGAATATAGATCCATAAATTCTGCACCAGAAAAAAAGGGATATCAGAACTGTGCAAACTGAGCATGACACAATCCATGGTAATTTATGATAATTTATAAGACCATATGTCAAGTCATACTTAGAAATGAAGGTACCACCGTCCCTAGAATGAAAAAGCCACTCCACAGCACTTTGATAGCTTGATAGCGATAGATGAGAGCTAGAAAATATGGCCACCACATTTCATATATCATACTGCAGATTGATGCATGCACATGCTGCACTTTGGAAAACATCCGCAGTATTTTTGCCTCACAATAAAATAATCTAGGAGTCCTTTGCCTTGCTGTATATCAAGATAAGCTGTGACAAGCAAAGCTAACATCAAACAAACAAACAGCTTTTTTCTATATATTTAGCAAATCTCCATGTATCAAATCCACCAAGATATTGAAAATTCATATAGGTTTTCTTTGAACCATGTGCAACTGTCACATGCCTTTTTTTTCCTTTAAATGCACAGCTGTCTAATTGACCATTAACAATCTAATAAGGTACACAACAGGACCTGAAATGCAACTTTTCTTTCAGGCCCAGCGGTGCACAGGTTCTGTATCGCACCCAGCTTTTCAATTAGATCATAATTATAACATGCCTCATTTAGAGCTACAGGAACCCTGACCTTGTCTACAGTACTGGACCATAACGTGTCTGTCTTAATTAGATCTGATTAGTTCTGGGCCCAGATTTCATTGTGAATCTCAGCTCTGTTAAAAACTGCTCATCTGTTTGGCAGCTGCGGGTGTTGCTGAGCTTTTTCCATCACCCTGCATGGGTGTGCTTGCCTCTTCCCAACTCTCCTGAGATGGCAGGACACTTTTGTTGGGCCCTCAGAATAAGGCAAATTATGGAAAGTAAGGAAAAAGAGGTAAAAGAGAAGTCTTTGCTTTATGGACAATTTCATACCTTATCACACAGAGCAATTACTCCGTAAAAAGGCTTAAAATCTGTAGCAGAAAGTCATATCCTGGGCAAAAAGGGAAGGATTCTTATAAACGTAATCACAGATATGCTGAGATGGAAGACCAATGACAAAAAAAGATCACATACATCATCCATGTGTGACAAAAGTGCACAAATAAGTGGAGTGGCATTTTGGTGTTTTTCTGTTGTTTGGGGAGCTGCTGGTTTGGGGTTTTGGTTTTTTCTTGTTTTTTTCCTTTTTTTTAAACATCAAAAGTAATGAAAATTACAGCATTACAATTCTGGGGTTATTTCTTTACTGAAGTGTTTTGAGCATATTTTAATAATGTTAGAATTTATAAAAGCCTTTGTTTTCTCTAATGATTTAATCTAATCTTGAATTTTTGCAACACACAATACAAGAAAGAGAAATTGCATCATTTTTAATACCTTTTATCTCTTCAAAATTGAAATGGTTGATTTTTCTTCTGTATCACATTTTTGGGGTGATATTGAAAGACCAGTATGATTTTTCATCTTATTGAGATAACAATTATAACAGACATTTCCTCTGAATTAGTTAGGACTCTATACCAAAAGCCCATTTCCACAACTAACTTTCATAACCACGTGTGCTAGTGATAAATCAGCAAACTAAAAAAACTTAGTTTACAAAAAAATCCTTCTACACCCTTGTGCTGTTAAAATTTATTCCATAGCCAACCACTTTGACTGCAAATCCCTCGTTCTTAAATCCCACAGTGATTCTCATGTAATGGCTGTAGTTGCAGTGGAAAGCTGAAAAGTCCTCAGCATTATAAATACAGACTTCAAAGCTGTCACTGTGTACAATACGCCTACAAATGCATTGGCTAAGAAATGCATTTCCAAGAGCTTCTACTATTGTCAAAAATACAGACTTTTATTTAAATAAAGAGACAGCTCGGGCCCCTCACAGAAGGCTTCTCTGTACAACAGACAAGCAGCATCATTTTCGGACAAGAGCTGTAGTTTTCAAACCTCAGTCTCTGCACATCTCATGTTCTCGGGAAATGAAGAGGTAAGTCCCGTGTGATAATGGATTGTTTTAAATGTATTCTGTATCACAGCAAGAGCAATTTGCATCTATCCAAATACAGCTAATTTAGTATGAATTCCCAAGGTTTGTAAAAGTTAGGAGCATCTGAATAACTTCACTTGTGGAAGCATAGTATCAGAAAACTTACTGTTCTAATTAAAGTTTAAGAATTAATAAAAGCTGTAGTGAGACATTTTTCAGAAGTCAGAGTTAATTCATACCTAAGTCAGCACAAGAGATTACATAAGAGTAAGAAAAATTTGTTTTAAAAAACCCACAAATACCAGTACATGTTTCATTATCAAGGCCACATGTGTCTGAATCTAAAAGTCTGGATTTTCTTAATTCTATTTTCTTCATAAAGCTACTCATTCTGTTGGTGGGGTTTTTTTAATCCTCTATATATCACAATAGGTGCTGCAGGAAGTACAAAAAACCTCAATTACAAAGCTTACATAGCTCCCAGAAGCTCATCTTGTTTTAAATATGAAAATGTTGAGCAGGAGGTAGGAAGAGAAATATTTAACTACCACCATAGTATCTGTGTAAAAAGAATTAAAATAAAGCATGTGAACTACAGGGGTTGTAGACATGTTGAACAGTAATTACAGTTTTGCTACTGACCCAAGTGAGTTGCAAGTGCTAATTCAGGGGACATTTTAATCTTATTTGCATTAAAGGGGTCACCATTAAAATCAATACAAATCATTTTACAAGTAATTACACAAACATAATATTTATTAAGTATTGAACACGTAGAATGCCATGGTAATCTTTACATGTTTACCCCAGTGAATAAATATGAATCATTGTACATCTGTGCAGAGTTCTGCCTGCTCTCTATTAAGAGTGTCATAATGTTTGCAGAAACAGAACATTTACCAGATTCCATGCATGGAACTTACTATAAATTAACACAAATCTATTTTGAATAACAAGATCACCAATTTTACAAAACATTTCCATAAACATTAAAAGTTAAATAACTCACTATTTTAAGATACTGTGACATCACTACAGGAACTTTCATAAAAGTAGAAAGACTTTTCCCAAATTTTATGCAATACTTATTGCCATTAATCATAGAAAAAAATATTTGCATGGAAAGATCCATGCATTTTGTTTAATAAACTGTAAATAAAAGTGATCATTATAAATCACTGGGAATTATTTTCTTGAATTTATATTAACTAACAAAATACAGTACAAGTTTATACTCAAGTAATAAAAGCCAGAACTCATGCTGTATTTTGTTAGTTTATTCATCTCCATTCCTTTTGGTTCTGTTGAAGCTTCAGCAGAGTTGTTTTCTGTGCATTCTTAATTTCAGCTGACAGTGCCATGCTCAAGCACTTAGTGCTCTGAACAGTAGCTCTCAATCACAGAATGGTGGGGGTTGGAAGGGACCTCTCAGGATGATCTGGTCCAACCTCCCTGCGGGTTCACCTTCAGCAGGCTGCACAGCAGAGTTTCCAGATGGGTTTTGAATCTCTTCAGAGGAGACTCTACAACATCTCTGGGCAGCCTGTCTTAGTGCTCTGTCACCCACAAAATAAAAAAACAAAACCAACAAAAAGATTTTCCTTCTGTTCAGAGGGAACACTCCGTGTTTCAGTTTGTGCCAGTTGCCCCTTGTCTAGTCCCTGGGCATCACTGAAAGAGTCTAGCCCCTTCTTCTTGACCCCCACCTTTCAGGAACTGGCACACATTGATGAGATCCAGGCTAAACAGCCCCAGCTCTCTCAGTCTCTCCTTGTAAGAGAGATGCTCCTGTTCCCTAACCACCTTCCACTGGACCCCCTCCAGTAAATTCCTTGTATTTCTCATGTTGAGGAGACCAGAACTGGGCACAGCACTCCAGGTGAGGCCTCACCAGGGTTGAGTAGAGGGGCAGAATCACCTCCCTGACCTGCTGGTAATGCTCTTCCTAACACACCTCATGATATCTTTAGACTTCTTGACCACAAGGACACCCTGCTGGCTCAGAGACAGCTTGATGTCCACCAGATCCTTCTCCACAAGGCTGTTTTCTAGCAGGTCATCCCCCAGCCTGTGCTGGTACCTGGGGTTATTCTTCCTCAGGTGCAGAACCCTGCATTTGCCTTTGTTGAATTTTATTACATTCCTCTCCGCCTTTGGGTGCAGCCTATCCAGGCCTCCCTCAATGGCAGCACGGCTTTCCGGTGGATCAGCCACTCCTCCCACTTCTGGATCATCAGCAGACCTGATACAGATGCCCTTCATTCAGGTCTGTCCCTTCATTCCAGGTCACTGAGGAATAAGTTGAAGAGGACTGGACCCAGGAATGCCCCCTGGGGAACACTGCTAACCCCAACTGCACTCTGTACTGCTGATCAAACCTCCGAGCTGATAAAGAGCAAGTTACCGCTGCTAGAGGTAAAAGCACTTAATTTTTTTCAATAAAAACTTTCAGAAGTATCTTTGAAGGCAGCACACTGGACACATGCATGCTGAATCCAAAGTAAAGAAAGCAAATTTGGAAGTATGAATGTCTTATGGCTAGAAGAGTGGGTGAGATTTATTGAGAATATGCTCCATTTGTGGCCCTGTGTGTCTTCTTAGGGTGAACATTCAGCCACTCCATCACCTATTCCTACAATACCTCATCTGCAGGTTTGGCACCGATCAGGGAAGGAGGGTGGATGTCAGAAACTAGAACACCAGCAAAGGATAAATTTAGTCCTGCAGACTCTACCATCCCTTTTGACAGTGTAATGAAGACCCTATTTGGATAAAAGTTTCACTTGAGGGAGAAAAATACTAATTATAAAAAGTGTTATGTTTGTCCCCGAGTGATACAAATATTTGGAATGGCAAGTAGGCAGGGATGTGGGGAAGAAATGTAGGGATCAAATATACGGAATTTTTTTCTTTTTGTTCCCTTAAAGGTATGTCAAGACCACAGTGTTTAAGTCAATAAGATATTAAAATTGCCTATGAACTACTGAAGCAAGAAAACATCTTGATGATAAAATAAATTAGAACATTATTGTCCATTTCTCTCCACTGTTAGCCTAAAATATTCCAAGAATTACCATCAGGAAATGCCAAGCCTCTTTCCCTTATTACCGTTGTCATCATTCCGTTCCCCCAGCATTCCCTCTCCCTTTCTTCCCTGCCCACATAAAAACACAAATGCAAAACTAAAGAAGCCATCTCCATCCAAGAGAACAGAAACCATACTGGCTAAATCTAAATATACTTGTAAATGAAAAAAATACCTACAATGGAGAAGAGGAGTGGTACGTTGGGTTTTTCATTTGTTTTCTTTGTGGGTTTTCTGTTGTCTGCTTTGTGTTTTTGTTTAGTTGTTGTTGGTTTGTTGTTTTTTTTTTTTTAAACACAAAGGTGATCATGGAAATGTATTTTCTTCAATAACATGGTTCATAGAATAAATTCGGATGTGTTTTAAATGTTAAGATTTCTTAGATTTATATATTGCTACTCTCAGTGTTATCCCCCCAAAATGGATGCCAGGCTTCATCCACGTAAATATAGAACAAAAATAAAACTGATCCATCATAAGGGAAATTAAATTGTCCTTACAATATAAGGACTTCTGGAAATGATGAGGAAGAGAGAGTTCTGATAGTCAAACAGATTAATAGTGTGATAATAAATTAAACATAAACCTCCAATCCCAGCTGCCTGTGATCTAATGGTCACTCAGGGACATTGCAGAGCTTTAACATCTGGTGCAAAGAGGGCAAAATTACCACTACACTGGCCTTTCACCTTCTAAAGACACTGGGATTGCATATGGCACAGTTGCATATGTGCCAGATGCTCACTTAAAATATGCAACAAACCCTTCCTAGCAAACCCATGCAGTTTAGACGACTTTAGTACAAGGTAAATCATAATGATTTTTAAAGAAAACAAAACCAGAATACTACTTTTCCCAAACAATATTTCCTACTTGAGAGATCTTACACTTGGATAAGAGAGGTAGTTGTTTCCCTTCAGGTCAAATGGGAGGGCTGGTCATGAAATCCTGGGAAAAAAGCTTAGAAAGCATTGCATAACAGTCAGGTCTCTTTAGCACGTTTTCAGTATGTCCCTTTCAAATGAAAATGGCTATGCTTGAAAGCACAAAGTTGCAATTTAAAAAACTAATGCCACAGCATAAAAAAATAATGACGTCCAAACCAATAAAAATGTAAATCCAAATATAATGGGAGATTAAATACATGGGGAAATTAACATTAAAGCAACAATTTTATCTTGCATACAGTATAGTATGTTTTATTCTTTCTTAACATTTGGGAAAAGAAATGTGTCTAAAAGATTGACTGACAATACAATGTAATATATCATTGTGCTCAGTAGTTCTGCAGAATTTAATCCTTATATAATGGCTTATTTCTGTTCACCACCCAAATTATAACTTGTATCAACATGACACTACTATATCAGACTGGAATTACTTGAAGTCTGACCTTCATCAATAAGCATGGGAATATTACAGGCTTTTGTCTTTTTCTTTTCCCTTCTTTTCTTAAAACTGTGTGCTTTTTGGAATGTCTTATTACTCAAGCTCTCCTTTAGTATTTTGCAAACAATTACCTGCCTTTATAACTAATAATGCTAATAACTAACTGATTTAACTCAAGAAGTAGAAATTAGTTGGACAAAAAAGTAAATTCTTAATGATGCCTTCCCGAGCTGAACAAACAGATCCCACCCCTACAGGCCCATGAGTGTTTTGTGCTACATGGCAATAGGACTTCATTCCAAACACGCCTCTGGATGGGCATGACTTCTGTGAGAACTTTATGCACAATTGACTTCATGGAAAAGGTAGTTTAAGACTATGCAAATCTTTCCAGAAATCGCATAAAAGCTCAGTTTGTTTTCTCATTACGAGTTTTCTTCTCGTCGTTTATTGCAGTGTTTGTACAGCACCTTACATAAAGAAAATACATTGGGCCTAGGTAACCGTTTGTGATAACACATTACAAAAAGAAATCCAAACATTTCTGTTGGTGAAGAACTGCAGACAATCATGGGAATATTTGCTTCCATGCCACAGCAGGTGTTGAGACAGGCATTTTGTTAATCATGTCAAATATCAAGTTCCTAAACTTGCAAGATTGTGAAATCACCAGAACTCAGTTGACTTCCCCAAAAGAAGAGATGGATAACCCCATTTTTCACTCTTCCTCCTTTTAGGGGGAATGATGAGAGGAAGAGACACGTGTTTTGTGGGGGAGGAAACAGGCCTTACAAAACTGTAATTGTTGAATTAGGGACCTTTTAGGAGACAGTACCCTACATTTTTATCTTTTTCTTTTTTTCCCTACTTGATGTGCAAATCATAACTAGGAAGCCTTAAAAAACCTAAAGACATACTCCAAAACCATCTTCCCCTAAAAGCCCTAATGCAGCACAATCCACATGGAAAGTGAGTCTATCAGACTCAGTAACTGATCCAAAACCAATTTTGTTACGGATGTAGTTAATCACTAATTCAGAACATTATCTAGTATGGTTCAATACAGTACTCTTCTGCATCACCATCAAAAATTAATGCAGGCATACAACTACCCCACACTGCTCAGTTGTTTACCAAGTGTTTATCACTGTGGGCCACCATTTCCTCAGAATCAAAGATGGGGATTTCAATACTGACAAGACAGACGTGTTCATTGATCAAATTGTGATTTTACAATTATCTTGCATTACCCTCTGAGATCTTGCAGCACTGTCTACAGTATGTTTTGCATTTAATATTTTAAAATTTGTATGTTCAAAAGAAAGTGTCATACAACTGAAGTAAAAATTTGGAAAATGTATTTGTCAAACTGGAAGACGCTTAAACTGACTCCCAAGTTTACTCCCCATTATTTGAGATCACTCAGTTAGAATCCTACCTTACTAGTTAGGTTTTCTCACCAAGAACATATCCTGACCTGAACCGCAAAAGAAAAGAATTTTGAATTGGAAATAGGAAGGGAAGGGGCTATCATAACAATCAAAACCAAACAAGTTTTTACCATCTCTTGCTGGGTTTTATTTTATTCCTGTTTTACGGTTTCTTGTGGAATCGTATTACTGACGGAATGCTTTGCATATGAGCTAAATGCATGAGACAACATCTGGATGTTACATTCCACCTAATAGCATTTGCAGAAACAGGCTGTTGGGATGAATCTCCCTCGTGGTAAGACTCTCTCCATTTTATTTTAATATTGGGCACCAGTATAAAAATGCTTGGGCAAACAGCATCCACGTATGAGTTGAAGGATGTACAAAAAGGTAGGAAGTTTTCTCCTTCTATATGTTTGTGCTATATAAGAAAAATAGATCTGCACCACATTTAGTGTAGTGTAATGCTCCTCAAGAGAGGTGACAAATATTAGTGAAGTTCTAATTTCAAGCACTTTTGCTCAGCTCTTTGGCTTCCGTGTGACTCACTAACTCTGTAGAACACCAAAAAAAAATGAATGCTTCTAGACTACATACCCTGAACAACAAAACCCTTCGAAAGAGGGAATCAAGACAGCAAAATGTATTGATATATTGTCTTAAGATATTCCAAAAAGCACACAGTTTTAAGAAAAGAAGGAAAAAGAAAACCACAAAAAGACAAAAGCCTGTAATATTCCCATGCTTATTGATGAAGGTCATACTTATTCAAAGATGTCCAATTAGTTACACTTTCTCAGACTGCTGCAAATATTTGGTCAATTTTTACGCCATCATGGCTGTTCTACCAGAAAACAATGACAGCTCTATAATTTTCTAAAAATTAGCTACCCCTTGTATAACTAAGCTTTCAGGTACACAATGTTTTTCCAAAAACTACTATCATATAATAACTTATAGTCCCATTTAAAATATTTTTTCAATACAAATACTAGAAACAATAGAATCCTTTAATGAGTTACTAACACTCATCTATTTGGCTTTGTTGGAGTTTTTTTAATTATTATTGAGTTTACTTTAACCACCACACATAGATGTTTTCATGATGAAAACAGATATTTCATATTTGAGAGAAGTAAATCAGGGAGTGGGGAGTAAAAATGTGAGAATAGAAAAAACAGAAATAATATCCTTTGGGCTTGACAGTGGCTTCCTCCTTTACAGACCTCAAAGGCACTTGATTTTGTTGCTCCTGTTGGAACATAACCAAGTGACTAACCAGCAACTTTTCAGCCATAGCCTGAAAAGGATTAAGGGATCGGGGATCACAAGGAGACCAAACACAAACCCGCAGAGCATTATAAAATCATTTCTATCAGCCATCTGAATACAGAAGAATAACATTGAAATATGGAGAGGTTAATGATACAATATGTGAACTAGACTATCTATATGCCCTCATATCTCATATTTAGCTGCAATATGATTTTCAAAGCCATCACTTCAACCTTTCCTTTTTATTGCTGCTTATATTGCCATTGGGCAACCAAATATTTTCTACAGTTAACATGGGCACACCTGAAGAGAGAAAGACAACATTTGTCAAAGCTCGGGGAAAAAAAGAAAAAACAAAAGAAAAAAGAAAAGGTGCTGTGCTACCTGAGATGCATGTAAGAACCTGGATGAGAATTTTAGGTACGTGTGTGAAGAGCAATTACTACACCTAGGTACAAACAGGTGATCACAACAGAGAGCTAGCATGGCTTCACAAGCTATTGTTTGTTAGCTGAGCAGTAATACCTGAGCACACACAAACTCCCAGCCTGCTCCAAGTACAAAGGCTGGTGTTCTCACCACAGGACGTGCACCAGCAGGCCTGCACTCAGCCTGACACAAGGCTCACTGCTGACCTCTCAGCTAGGAATGATCTGTCATTGACATGAAAACATCGTGTTAGAGCTTGTGCGTTCCGGCAGGAACACTTAAGTACATCCCCTTGATCTTTGAGGTACCTAACTGATTTCTGCAAGAAAAAACAAAGCAAAATCACATTAGAGGTGTCTCAATGCTGCCACTTGCCACATGCAGGTCAATTTGCCCTGAACACGTAGTACCAATACATTTCTCTTTGAATTAGCCCCCTCAAGATAAAGAAAACAAGAACTTTCGGCTGTATGAATCATCTAAATCATGGGCTGAAATCACAAGGAAGAAGAGAGCTGTTGAAAACAAGGTATTTTACTTTGGATACTCCTGACTTCTTTATAACCATAGGAAAGTTAAATATTTCAAAATTAAAACTATTTAATGTGGGAAAGCTGGTCTTTATTTATTGCTTTTATTTCAGTAAATAAAGAAAGTGATACTCTATCTTTTCATTCTTACTTGCCCTCAGATTAACTACTGGGAGCTCAGCTACAAGCACTGTACATGAATTTGGCAATTTCTGGCACAGATTAAGTAATTTCTTTGAAGAAATGAAGGAGCATTGATAAAATTCACTTATACATTCCCTCACATACAGTAATGCCATCAATAATACATATCTAGAGACTTTTGGGTTTCTATTTTATGCAGTATGACTAACCGCTTCTTGTATATTTATTGTAATCAGGATATTTTAGAACAGAAACTTTTCATAGCTCCATTATCAATGACAAAGTAAAAGGGTTTTTTGGGGGGTGATGGGGAATGTCAATACTGGACAAAGAAATAATGTCACCAAAGTGAAACAAAATGTAAGGTTTGCGTTACTAAAAACGGTTATCAAAGCTTTGTCAGGGAGAAGCAACATCAGTCTAGGCTGTATGAAAAACCACAGAGGGAGACAGAGGGGCCTGGGACCGTGGCAGGGGAAGGCAGATGATCTTGGCTGCCTGGCACCTGGAGAGAAGCAGTGGGGTGCAGGCGTTCCAGAAGCAGGCAGCAAGTCTGGGTGCCCATCAGGTCCAAGTTTCCAGACAAGTCAACTAAAACAAGTTTGGTGAGCCAGTGAGCATGCCCAACAGCAAAGCTTTGCAAGATGGCTGGATCTTGTATTTAACTTTTTTTTCTCCTTTCCATTTGACCGTTTGTTAGTTGTTCTCAGAAGCCTTCAGCTTTTGCTGGTACAGATTGTTCCCAGGGCCCAGCCGATCCGTGCTGCCCCCCAAAAGACGCAGCATCATGAAAACTTAAGACTTAGTCTTCAAAGAAAAAGTAAATGGCATTAACAACAACCACCTGGCCTTCTCAGAGGTGAAGCTGTTTGGAGGTCTGTGCCTTCCAGCCCTGCAGCAGCTCTTGAGGAGCACAGACCTGTTCTGGCCAGTACTCTGGTAGAGACTGAGCTCCATTTGAGCAACAGCTCCCAGAAATGTACCTGTCTTTCACTGCAGAACTGACAGGGTGAGGAGTCTTTCCGCTCCTTGACACAGAGAGAAGGGAAATACCATCATACATCAGGAATAAATACATGCATTTGAAATATAAAGCTGTTCACCACACTGTGAACAGCTGTTGGGATTGTCACTCTGCAACACTCCTCTCTTGGCATAAACGGAAAACAAGTTCAGCTGGATCCTAGGCTTGGCCTTGGTAGGTTTGCATGCCTTACAGCCACCACACTGCTTCATTTGAGTTTCTAACTTCATATAGCTCATTAGCACTAATATTTATTTAAAATGCTTTATTGGAAGCAGCTTTTCTTAGAGGTGTTTGTAGTCAAATTTATTTTCAATGCATGATATTAACTCTACTATTGATTATTCAGATGTTAGTCACAAAATTTGTCCTAAGCCCCTTAATTCCTGGAAAACTGTCTAAAATTTGAAGTAAACAGAATCTGGAAGTTTCAGCATGTTTTCCTGAGGAGAAGAGCATGGAGAAATTACTTCTAGCACATAGACCATATGATATATTGAAAGCATCTGTAAAAAATAGGTTGAAGTATTTTAATTATCATTTATGATTCCTAACATTACTGATTTCCTGGTGCCTCCTCCAATCTTCTGCTTTGTAAAACAAGTACCATTTCTTCCAGTCTAAACTCTGCTTACTAGCACTGGGACCAGTATTTGACCATTAAGTTCTAAAAGATTAAAAATTCTTTATATGAGTGAATTTCCCTTCAAGAAAGAAAGAACCCTCAATCAATAACAAACCTGGAAGGAGTTACATAGCAGGCCTGTGTGTTAACCAGAAACAGACGTCAGAAGTCTTACAGCTGCTTGTATACATGGGATTACTTTATGATCAGCAGTAATTTTTATTCACAGAGGTTACTTCCCAATAGACGAATGAATTAAAGAAAATTGCATTCTATTCACTACTCTTCTTCCACTATTGAATTCAAGAAATTCCATCCTTATCTGCTGAAGTACTTCCAAAACAAAAGAAAAAAACCCCCAAACAGTACTAACATCCAAACCTCAAAAATTTTCCTTTTCCTAATGTCCTGACCCCATACAGAGGCTGATTTAATGTAAACTAAATACATGAGTAATAACTATAATAAGTCTTCAACCATCAAGTAATCTTTAAAAAAAAAAAAGTCAGGAATTAAATAATTTCATTTGATTGTTTTCATGAGAACTCAACATCTGTGTCATGGGAAAACCAAACCACAAATGTGCACTCTGGGAAGCATTTCCAAAGTCAGTGATAGTGTAACCTAAACAACAGTGCACAATTATTTAGGGCTGTCTTTAAGCCTCAAGAGTGAAGTTATTTAAAACTAATTTTTCCTCAGTGCACCTTCTGGATCTTTTGCTCATTAAAAAAAAAAAAAAAAAATTGTTCTTATAATCTGTTTGTTCCTACAACATTATTCATGTTCTTTGCAAATGAATGATTTTGGATACACTACCTGTATTGTTTCTAATGCTTCTAATGCTATTGTTTCTAAGTCTTATACATTTAATTTTTGAGTTTTTAAAATTTATAGGTTGTTCCTAAAAAAAACCAAACAAAAACAGCAGGAAAGTTTTATAATGAAGATTTTTTCAGTCAAAAATATAGTTCTAGCTTCAAAATGTATATCTGATAAGAATCAAGTAATAACTTGGATTCTTGGAAGAATTTTTTTGTACGTCTCCTTTAGCACAAATCCACAGTCAGGTATGCATTGATTAGGTTTTAGCAAGCCTTTATCATGGAGTAACACTTTCCTACAGATGTACAAAATTATTTTACACATATTTTATCATGTTCCAATTTCCTGTACAGAAAAATAAAACCAATATCAACATTCCTAAACAACATAATTTTCTCAAGTTTAAAATGTCCTTCATCACAGACAGAAGATGATGACCAGCAGAGATAAGGATGAAGCATTTCTGAATTTGGCAAGCAGCAAGAATATTCAGTCTCTGGGTGTTTCATTACTGGTGCCCATAAAATTTGAGGAGAGCATGAAAGGAAGCGCAGAAAAAACAGAAGAAAGGCAAGACAAAGGTGCTTATTATGATCACTAATTTTTGCTACTTTTCCACACATCAGAAACTGCACAGGCAAATACATACCAGGACCTACAGAAAGGGAAAGAAATTCAGGCATAGGTCTGTGGGAGATAAGTACTCTCAGCACTGTACAGCTCTAGGTTCTACAAGACACCTCAGCTTGCCAGTTCTGCTACTGGGGAAGTTGAAAGGCTGTGATCTCCTCTAAAGCAATAGATAATTGCTTAAAGACAGAGACGGAGCTACAGCTTACAGATATTTCCTCCTGGAGTACTACCACAGCCAAGTAACGTGTTAAATAAGGTGCTCAAAATGGCCAGACACCCAAAACAATGTCCTATTTGGTTTCTCAGAGGGAATGCATTCTTGGAATGCTCCAAGAGTCTCTTCCAAACTTTGGCTTAAGTCATAGTCCAAAAGTCCATTTTCCACTCATAAGCCATTTCTAACATGGGGGACATTCCCCCACAGGTTAACAGCATTTCTCTTCTGATGAACTGCACACACAGGCTGAAGGAAATGAAGATTTTTTTTGCATAATGCTTAATCTAAAGCATACTTTCACATCAAGTCACGAGCTGGGCCTTGTGCTACCTGTATTTTCTTAAGCCAAATTGTAGACCACTTTCTGCAGCTACATTCCATGTCATTTGGTATCAGCCTGCAGCTAAGAAACTTTCCTGATCCTTCCCTACGTAGCAAGACATTTTAATGAACTGATATCTCATCATCTCTAAGAGGGATATCAGAAGCTGTCTTAAGCTCTCTCTTCTTGGCTATAAGCCTGCTTTTTAAGCTTGAAAACTTGGCTTCATTTAGTACAGTCCAGCATTGTTTTAACTTCCTGCTTAGCTCCTTTAAGAGATTTCTATGAAAATAAGTTAATAAATGAAGAAATAATTTGCGGCAAAACTTACACAATTAATAAAAAAGTTTCCCTTTGTGTACAACCTGCCAGGAGAAGCCCTTACGTACATACTGCAAATAACTTCAAATTGATAATCAATTAGCTCTCACAGGGGGAAGTTTATTTGAGCAACTAACTGTACACATGACAGATACATGCAGGAATAGTCTGCTTTATTTAAAATTAGTATGTGTAGTCAACATACTTAAAATACCATAAATGCGTTTCTAGTGGAAAGCACAAAAGTAATTTTAGTTTTAAACTCTTCCCTCATCTGGACTCAGTTGTAGTAAGCAGTCATCAATAAAATGCACTGCAGAACCTACTTTCTACAGTTGTTGAGTCCCTTTATTTTCCACAGAGAAAATAAACTGTCATAATGAGCACAAACAAGATATCTTATAAATCAGTGACCCAGGCATTAGGCATGGAGCTGTTCAGTAAACATCATTAAATCCAGAGGTTTATATCAAACACCTCTCAACTATAAGTGCCAGAAAAAATCATTTAAAGTTAAAAATAAGCCCTGAAGAACTCTGGCAAGGTACAGTAAAAACTGTGTTTCACTCATTGTACGTGATGAGGAAAGCCTAATTCACTTGAGATTCAGGCTGAGAAAAAGGTGGTTTTTTCTTCTTTGGTGGACATGAATCAGAGCTCCTTGCAAAAGATGGTGCTCCTGGGTTCCCTCAGTAATCAAGAGAGAAACAACCCTAATCGAGTCCTAGAGAGCTTCCCTCCAACTCCTTTGAAAGAGATGAATCCTGCCCTTAGTGGCCATTAAGCACGAGCACTTCCTCTAGTGGAATGACCTCCTGAACCTCGAGCAGCCCAGCCTCCTGTTGTGAGCTGCAGGACCTGCACCACATGGGGCATAAAGAACTTACCAAAATCCTAACTCTGCTCCAAAAACAAAAGCAAGGCTGAAGTCAGTGATTAAAGCCAAGGGTGATGCATGAGGAGGAGCCGGCACCTCAGGTCTCTGGTCGTAGTGACTACAGTAACATAAATTGTGGCAGTGTCCCATATGTGCTACAGTAGGCTTGTAAATAATTTTTCGTGCTAGGAACAAGGAATCCAGGCACATTAAAGCCTGTTCGGTGATAGAATAAATATCTTCCTTATAATACAATATTTGAATGGAAAGGCAATAATGTAACGTGCAATCCCACATGACATGATTTACTGTCCTGCCATGCAAAAATTCCCATTACCAGGACCCCATGGAAGACCATCAGAGCTGCTCTTTAAAATCCTTATTTTTTATTTTGTACACCAGCCGTCACCATGGACTGATGGGGATTTCCAAGACAGGTTCCTAAATCCCAGTCACTCTCTGCTCTTGGAGTTATTTTTGTGAGGACTGATGGCAGTACAAGACTGCATTTTGCCCTCTTTTCTGCCATGTGTATATAGACTACCTCCATCTGCTACAGAAATTAGAGTATAAATGTTATTAACTGAAGTGCAGCAAGGTGACTGTGAACAAGACTCCAGTGGTTTAAGTATCAAAGTCTGCCACTGCTGAATGTGATCTGACCCTATGATAAAAGAGGCCTTGGTTCCTTCTGGGGTATGGAGTTCAGCAGTTTTTCATATCACAGTTTCTACTCTTTCCCAGAGCACTGATTTTAAACAAAGGAAACATTACATCTGCTATTATGCTTATCACTCTAGTAACATCCCTTTGATAAGCACACTGCCCTTGAAAAGAATAACATCAAGTAAAAAGTTGAACATTATAGAATTTATAATATTGTCTGGCTATAACACAACATTTTAAACCATAGAGGTATGGTTTAAAAAATAGGAAGGCATTTTACTTAGGCAAAGATCATAACTACTTCATTTTCCTTGAAATATCGTACAAAGTTCAAGTAGAGTTGAATTAAGAGCTATAAGAGAACTCTCAATGGAAACCAGCAAGAGCCAAACAGAAAAAAGAAAATTACTGTGCATACTCCAGCTTGTCGTACAGATTCCCATGAAAAACACCCTTTTATAGCAGTTGTTGCATAAAAGTAGTGCTACTTCAAGATGTCACAATTGGTTTTGTTGGAGTGCACTCTTGTACTTTGGAAAATACATATCAAGACAATTTATCAGTATGTTCTCCTATATTTCACTGTTCTAACAAAGTCTTCAGCATTTTGACTAAAAAAACCAGCAGGAATGAAAAAACCCAAACACCACTGCATATAAATCGATGGAAAAAAACCCAGGATATTCTAGAGTGATTGAGACATTCAGAGTCACATGGTAAAAATCCACAGTCATCCAAGCTGGGTGTAATTGAGCTTATCCAAATCAGCTTTGGAGAAAACCTAAAAGTCAAACAGAACTACGAAAAAGCCTGTTTAAAAAAGAAATGCCTACTGCATACATTATGGTAATCCTGCACACAATGTGTGATCTTCTATTCTCCTATCAGATACAGAGGATAATTATTTATTCACACAAGGAACAATGCACAATTGCAAAAAAAAGACAAATATTTAAGTTCTCAGCCCCTTACATATAAACCTGCCTATCAGGTTGTATCCTTGATTTAGAACTAGATCAACTTGCTTTAGGTTTTGCTCAGCCCACGCTAAAATTACTTGATAATAAGGCAGTAATTTGTTTGCCTGTTCAGCATTTTAAGAGAGATTAATCTGCTAGTGACATTTAATGGAAATTAAATCACAGGCATATTACAGGATAATTGGGAAGCATCAAAGGAATTGCTCAACTATAGTCATGCACATCCTGTTCAAAATTACAGTACCCGAGACTTATCAGAGTTTCTTTGAATTTCTCTGCGAGGAGAATGCAGTAGAATTTTGTGCCTAAAGGTTATGACACTAAGTGACTATCCAAGACCAAAATACAGAACACAGCTTTCTGTTGGCTTCTCCAGGAAGCAGTAGGACTACTGCTGAGGGAAGTGGGCATTGTGTCCACCCTCCTGCTGGAGTGGGGTGGGGAGCACAGCCAGCTCCCAGCAGAGCCAAGGCCAGGCACATTCTGCACGGACACCACATTGTTGTTGAACCCTTGGCGTTTTCATTCTGCCTCACCAAGGACATTCCGGTTTTTTGAGTTATTTAAATGGTTAAATGGCCTAGTTTATGTTGTAATAAAACTTGATCTGAGCGTTTGAAAGCATTTTGGTCAGTCTCAGGGCTGCTTGACTAAAAAAATCTAACACAGGCTTCTGCACAGTTGTTAACTCTTTCGTAACAAGAAGTCTGCCTTTGCAAACCCAAAGTCTATGTAATACAAACTACTGATACTTTTATCTCTTTCACATCTTCAGATAAACAGACCCTTCTGAAATTTCAGTTGAAAAAGACACAAAAGACCATGTATTTAATTACCCACCTCCTGAAAATGATTTGCAGTCTTCTCAAAACACAGAAACTTGATACAGCCCTCTTTGATACCCTTGATTATTAACAGAGAGCAGTTTTCAATCCTGATTAAATAATGAAACAAATCTGAGACAAACTTAAAAACATAGGGGATCTCACGTACACGAAAAAATTTCAACAATTGCTTTGGCCCCACGTTCCATTTGCACATCATTGTTTTAATACCCCTATAATAAATTTTTTTTAAAAAAAAGCACAATTATTTTGAAGTAGAACTAGCTGACTTGCAGTCAAGACGGAATGATGATAGCCTAAAGGCAGAACGATGGTAACCTCTACACAATAAAGAATATTGCAAAATTGTTGATGTAAGTTTGATACTTGGGAGGAGAGAGGTGGGGCAGAAGGCAGGACTACTCTACTGCATGTGTGAGGCCTGACTGAAGGCAGAAACAGCTGCTGTTTGGCTACAGCCTCCTTTGATGGTGGTACCCAAGCAAGCCAGACTTGTGACTCTTATCTAAGATGGATAAAACACAGATGAGTCTGCACAGCCCGGTTAGAACAGGTGGATGCAGCTTCTTGTGTTCTCTTGCAAGGTGCATTAGCAGTGATTCTTTGCCTTTATGGCTCAGTATCTTTAGTTGTCATCCTGCTGTAAATAACAACTTGTCTCCTGAACCACACGTCCAGGCAAAAGCTGAACTTCAGTAAGAATAACAAAAAGACAACAAAGGAATTACCAACAGATATCAATGTATTTAATTTTAAACAGGGTGAGATTTGGAAGTTGCCTTCCATTCTATTGCCTTTTAGCAGCATAACACCAGCTACAAACTGGAGTAAGCACAGCAAGATTTGCTTTGACCTCGTCTCCATGCAAGCAGCGCAGTCGTGGATGGTCATCAGCTTGCACACCATATGCACAAGGAGGGTGGTTGCAGGTCAGGAATGCTGTGCCTTGGTAAGATTGTGTGGGAAAACACATATGGCACCTGCTGACACCCTACAGGCACTTTCCAATACCTTACTCCTTCAAGAACACTACATAAACAAGTTAAATTCCTCATTCTGAGATTTACAACTTACGGGTGGGCAGATTGCTGTGCCCACATGGTGCCTCACTGAAGCCAGCGTGGCTCCGTGCAGGTGCAGCTGTCCATATGCATGTAGTAAACTGCAGGCTCAGAGCTCACACTTACCCTTATGAAACAGAAATAAAATCAAAGACACAACAAAGAAGAAAAAGAAACTGCTTTCCACATTCTCTGCACTCTAAATAAATGAATTTTTTTGAGAGAAATAACAGAACTGATGCTGGTTCAATTTCTCTTTCTCCCTGGATAGACGCCCGAGGAAATGTCTCCCCAGAGTAGCTTGAAAAAGGCAGCAGCACATATTTTTGCTTGCAAACGAAGGATATTGGAGTAATGGTAATCTAGTCAGAGTAAACTATAAAGAAGTATGATTCACTACTTCTGAATCTATTTTGACTTCTTTATGTATACATGGATCCTTACAAAGAAAAGATTTTGGCTGCAATATGCCTCACTTTGTCAGGTCCTCCAAGTTTGGCTTGGGGAATGCGTGGGAGTGGCATAAAGCAGACAGCTGTTCCTATAATCTTCACTAACCTCCTGTTTTGTAACTGCTAGGTCATATTATACAGAAAGCACATTGTAAGTATTACCTTTCAAAGCAACTCTGGCTATACAGTTGTTGCTATAAGGATACTCTATGCTGGCATACGGCGCACAAAGCAGAGCTTCCTGCAGTCTGAAGAAGAAAGAAAATGGGTCAGAACCTCTGTCTCCTCTCACACTTTTAGAAAATACAAGTCCCATTTTAGCCACCTGAATTCTCAGTTCTGAGGCTGGAAGTCACAGACTGCAGACTCATTAAAACAAAGTGTTTCAGTATGCTGTTCACTTTGAATGATGCCAGTTCATCACCTTAGCATTGATTCAGAAGCCCCTTCCCATGAGCCAGTAAAGACTCGCAGAACTTATTTCATCAGATTTCGCATTTAATTACTTAGTCTCATTTGCTGCTTTGGTGTTTGAGAAACCTCAGGAGACAGAAAAGCTCAGTGTCATGACAGAAGCCATTTTCAAAGCAAGATTATCTCTCCCCCTTTTCTTCCAACTGCATACAATTTCCAGTTTTTAAAAGGGGGGAAAAAAAAGAAAAAAGAAAAGAAACCAACAAAAAGCAACCTAGCCAGCAGCCAGGCACATGTCACCCTGATATTAGAGATGCAGAATCATTGTTCTCATACACCCCCTCAGCATTCTTATGTGGATTTCCATCATAGGCAGATTTTCAAAACAGTTTTCCTCAAATAGCATCTATATTATAACAGAGATAGCAAGGCTCTTACATTCATAGATAGCAAAGTTAAGCAGCAACCTTTGCAGCCACTTCCACATTTCATCTTTGTAGCAGATATTATGCAACCAGACACTTTCCCATCACATTTGAAATTAATATACAGGGAAATTTATTATTTCCCCACTCCAACATATGCATGACAGATAATGCAGAGAATGCCAGGGCAGACCACGACTCCACTCTGTCATAACACAAGGGCAGCTCAGAAAGACCATAGACAATTCTCCTGCCACTTTGTGTATTAAATATATATTGCACAAATGAATTAGACTGAGGAGTTTTTGCTTCACTAGGTTTTTAACAGCCAGAATAACACTTGTGGATTAGAAGACAGTTCAGACAGGCTGAGCTGCAGCAGTAGGGCAGAGCACAGACCACAGACCTGCGTGCGGCCTCCACCAGCATTCCTTTCTCCTTGCCTGAAGAGTAATCCGTCATGAAAGCTTGTTTGATTTCCATAATAGAAAACAGTTCTAGAATATAGCAAAATATTTTCCAGTCCCTCAGTTGAAACTCAGTATTTTCTGGTTTAAAAAAAAAGTTGTCGAAGCTTTTTGTGAGAAAGTCTGTTAAGCCCATTGTTTGGGAACTACTTTTAAGCCCCTGTTCTTCAATTTCCTGAGCCGTGCCTTAAGCGGCAGGTTGTAATCACTTCCATACTTCACAGTATTTTAAATATGCCTATTTCAATCTACAGTCATAAAAAATAAGACAAAAACAGTGAAGTACAGCAAGTTTGATTTTCTAACCATTAGCCATTTTACAAACAATATGGAAAGGGTATGACCTGCAACAGCTTTTTTTTTTCCAACTCCTTTTTCATAATGTTTTATATAACAAATACAAAACACTTGAAAGAGTACAGCGTTTAAGATGTCTTTTCTGTTAGATATTCATTGAACAAGAAGACTGGAAAAAGTAACATTTTCTTCTTTTTTACCCTCCCAGTAATTTCTTTTTCTCCAAGTGAAGAAAAAGGCTTACTGCTATTTTGTTTCCCCTTCTGGAATTAGTGCTTTTATGCTCTAAAGACTCAGAAGAGTATCAAATCATCTACTAAAGCTCAGTGCTCAAGAGGAAGAGAAAACAAAAGATTTACTCTATGATTCTTCCTCCCTTCCAGACCAAAACCTTCTGAACGAATTTTTTTTTTAATTTAATGATCCAAAAAAGTCAACCATGAGTTTTATCTATTGGTGTCTTCTACAGGAAAAAAGCTAATCTAGGTTTATACAAAAATGTATAAGATGTCAGCAAAAACAATTGTAACATTCTTAAGAAAGTGGAGTAATTTGAAGATATGGACTACATACAAGCAAACCTAAGTGTCCTCCTGTACACTTTCATCTTTGAGAATTTGGACTTGATTACCAAAATCTTTAGGTAAGTCCAATAACACTTAAAACACTTCCAGCTAAGAGCTTTTGGACTGAATTTTGAACACAGTTTACAGCACAAAACGAAAGATCTTGAACATATTTTGAAGTAGTGCAAGTAGAAAAGTGGTTGCATTTCATAGTGACCCAGTTAAAACTTCTTTCTCCATGAAAACCTGCGTAAATAGGGTGTACTATGTTTCTAATATTCAGAGAAATAGGCTTCAAGCATATCACTCATCTGTTATATTGGTCTGCCATCTGTAGGCCACTGAGAAAATTCTTTCCTCCTGGCATTTCAGATCGCTTTGTTCCTTAGTCTTCATTTTTGAGTAGATAGTAATTAGAAGCATTACGATCAGTAGTATCCTGTACACATCATAAAGAGCTGATTTGCAAATCATTCCAGATACATGATCATCACTAGGCACTTAACACTCCCCACCTAAGAAACCCCAAGGATGCACAGTTCTTCTGCTAGTCTCAGCTCTAAGGGCATCCCAGGATTATTAAGGTGTAAGCTAGAGTGTCAGGAATGACCGTTTATATCTTCTCAGCCCCATGTCTTTAGTCATCTTATCCTTGTTATGCTGAATTTTACTTTTATTATATATATGAAAACACATTCTTACATGCCACATTATTCCCCTGCAGGTTTCTTCCAAGTGTCACACAATGTCTTTGAGAGATGCCACGTGAATAAAAGAAAAATCCGACAGCCTTATGATGCAAAATACTCTCTCTCTTTTGAATGTCCTCAGTCAACCTCAGCTGCAATTAGTTGTGAGCACTCAGATTCTGCAGCAAACAGGAACTGCTGCGTCTGCATGTCATGCTCACAGATGTCACTTAGACTGCTTGGGTAGGAACAAGTGTTCCCTTGGAGATTACTCCCTTCCTATCTGTCATGATAGAAGAAGATAAAAAAACCCCTCCAGAATAGTTGAGACTAGGCACAGGTAGAAGGCTCAGTGCCAGGATCTCCCAAATTTGGGCAGGTTGTCTAACACATTCCAGTGTGTAAATTAAGTTATGGTCCCCTGGGATTCCTGTGTATCAACACCAGCACAGACACACAAAAATCCTCCTTGGATTCACATGTTCTGCACTGCAGTGACAAGCTATTTAAGGATAAATTACTTGGAGGAACTTTCCTTCCACATTTCACAGCCTTTCTGGAATGAAATGCAAAGGACTGTTTAAGTTTACAAATTGGTGGCTAGTTTCACGCAATATGAAGTTGTTCATCAGTGATAATCAGCAATTGTAATGATCACGGCTACAGTGATGAATTATGGAAGAAACTGGATACAGATTTATAATCTGTAAAATCAGAAACTCTTAACAAGGCTGTGGTGCTGCTGAAGCAAGAGATGATTTTTGTTCAGACATTTCAGACCACTAAAATCTACTCTACTCAGTCTTGCCAAGTTTCATACAGCAAAGAACATCTGCACTGCACCATATCTTATTGATCTGTGTGCAGAAATGTCTTGTCTGAGCAGCTGAATCACTGGGGATGTCGAAGTAGCTGAGAAGTCCCTGCTCAGACCAGTTCCAGGGGGATTAGGCTCCTTCCATGGCTCTAGCCACGACTGCTGCCTAAAGCTGTGCTGCACAGCCCTGACGCATAAACATTCTCTTGGAGCAGCTTATATTTCCAACACACAGACTTTTTTTCTGTGTATTGTGCTTTTACTGTCTCTTTGTGTGTATCGACAGCTGGTGGATGTGGTCAGCCCAGTCAGAATTTGTGCCCAAATTTGAAAGAAGTCAACTATTGCAAAGGAACGAGGAGGATAAAAATCTCTACACACAAACCCTCCAAAAATTACACCATCCTTTGTGATTCCCCACATACATCTCTTCCTATAATAGACTGCATTTTTCAGAAACATAGCTGTGTGTTGCTGAAAGTGTAGACCATCATCTGTTATTCCAGCCTTTACTCCCTAAAATTTAAAGGTAAAATATTTAGTCAAATCGCCTGTTTCAAAGCACACTATAATATTTTCTTTCTGAAAGCTGCATTGAACTCCTCATCCAGAAATGCACTTTAAACACAAGGCATGGAAAGGATAGGCCATGCTAATAATTTATCCAAAAAAATCAGAAAAAAACCTACCAAGCTAATGTCACTAATAGTGTGTGTGCTCAGTTCTGCTTGGATGGCAGAAGCTGGAATTTTACCTCACTTTTAAAAGAGCATAAGAGGAGTTTTCCCACACTTCCAAAAATCAAAGCAGTGTCCCAGAGGAAGGAAAAAAGGGGGCCAATATTCTTGCAGCACATCTTGAAGTGTAATTTCTAGGGATTATCACCATCATTAGCAGAAGCAAGTACAGAGAGCCTCCATCTATCAATTGGGCTTCCTCATTCTTTAGGGCACTTTGGGCTTCTTAGTCATCAAGAAAAAAAAAAATACCTATATCTTACCAATCCCATATGAGTACCTTAGCAGCAAGATGGATTTAACTCCAAATTAATTTAGAAAATCTTTCTATATTGGCACAGACTCCAAAAAAAAAAAAAAAAAAAAAAAAAAAAAAAAAAAAAAAAAAAAAAAAAAAAAAAAAAAAAAAAAAAAAAAAAAAAAAAAAAAAAAAAAAAAAAAAAAAAAAAAAAAAAAAAAAAAAAAAAAAAAAAAAAAAAAAAAAAAAAAAAAAAAAAAAAAAAAAAAAAAAAAAAAAAAAAAAAAAAAAAAAAAAAAAAAAAAAAAAAAAAAAAAAAAAAAAAAAAAAAAAAAAAAAAAAAAAAAAAAAAAAAAAAAAAAAAAAAAAAAAAAAAAAAAAAAAAAAAAAAAAAAAAAAAAAAAAAAAAAAAAAAAAAAAAAAAAAAAAAAAAAAAAAAAAAAAAAAAAAAAAAAAAAAAAAAAAAAAAAAAAAAAAAAAAAAAAAAAAAAAAAAAAAAAAAAAAAAAAAAAAAAAAAAAAAAAAAAAAAAAAAAAAAAAAAAAAAAAAAAAAAAAAAAAAAAAAAAAAAAAAAAAAAAAAAAAAAAAAAAAAAAAAAAAAAAAAAAAAAAAAAAAAAAAAAAAAAAAAAAAAAAAAAAAAAAAAAAAAAAAAAAAAAAAAAAAAAAAAAAAAAAGTAAAGAAAAGAGTAAATATTAAAATGAGGATTAAGCAGTAAATCAGATCAAAGAGTCAAATACCCCCTTTCAGACAGGTGTCCAAGAAACTTTCTGCACTTCAATACAGAGCAGATACTTCCCCTGAATTATCAGTATCCATATATGGTAATCAGCTCTAGAGATACTTACTTAGCCAGGGTAATTTTTACTAAATGTTCTCAGGGCTTTGTTTCTTTCCTTCTGTGCAGTCCTAAAGATATTGTTTTCAGAACTTGTTTGGACTCCTGCTACTTTCCAGCCTCCAAACTCTCCTTTGGAAGGGAATTCTACAGTGCAACTGCTTCTGGCAGCAGAAGAATATATTTTCATGCATAAAATGAATAAATAAATAAACAAACAAAGTACAAAAATCTCCTCCTCTCTCCCACCTTCCCCTACCCCTCCAAAATTAAAAACCCAACACAGGCTCTGGTTGTCACCCGATGTCTTCTGGAGGATTGCACTGTGTAGGCAACTGAGCACTTTGTCTCAGACTGCCAGACAAGTTTTTTTAATCTAATCCTAAATTGCCTCAGGAACAAAGAGTGTTTTAAAATACAGACTGCTGTAGCCAAAATACAAATTTAGCCCTAATGTGGAGAAATGTTAAATCCAGAGGAGGATTTTCTATTGTGCAGAGCACAGCTGTGGGCTGAAGCGTCCCACAACAAGACACAGCATCTGTGCAGTCCACAGCTCCAGCATGAATGTGGCTCATGTCCTGGCCAGTGACAAAAAATTCCTAGTGACTACCACATGATTATATCTGTCAGAAATCCCAAACTGAACAGGAGAAAATCTGGGTCTGGTAATTTGAGCTATCATTCAGAACTTGAGACAATGAGGTATGTTTCTAATCATTCCACTTTTCAAACAGACTTGTTTTCCTGTAGAAGCCTGCCTATGGCAAATAAATTGGAAACAAATCTGAAAGTTATATCATTGCACACCTGCGAGGTAAGTGAGCCTCTGCAAGTCTATTCTCACAGCTTGACAACTGAGAGCACATAAACCTGCTGTGATCTCAGGTGAGATGAGGTGATCTCTGACGAAGGACCGATTGGATTATTATAAACAACTAGCATCTAAGATTAGGCCTTTTCCTAAAACACCACTATAAATACAAGTTATGGGGTTCAATATGGGGATATCTGGGCAGCTAGTCCATGGTTTGTAGCCTTGTGAAAGTTAGACTAAGTTTTC
The DNA here is from genome assembly GCA_013398115.1 of Falcunculus frontatus. NCBI lineage: Eukaryota > Metazoa > Chordata > Aves > Passeriformes > Falcunculus > Falcunculus frontatus. The sequence continues at coordinate 1,927,178 of VZRV01005742.1, read as the reverse complement.
TGATTACTTTTTGGAAATAGCTATTCCTCTATAATTTCTTCTGTATTTAGATATGTATATATACACACATACACACACAGACTTGCTGGTCAGTACAGGTGTCCTGTGGCCCAAATAAAAAACACTTCATGATTAGATGGAAGACGAGCAATATTAACTTTGCGAAGAGGACAAAGAAAATTGTCCAATTTTTCACAATTTCTCTGGCCACAAAATTGACAGACCCCAATATATTCCAATACTTGACTGTTCCAGCTGTGAAAACAAACTCCTCAAAGTTCTCAAACAGCAGGCTTTCACATTTCTGGGAAATGAAACACTACTAGTTGTTTTATTTATGGTATCTTTGTTTTATGACAGTTAATGAGCTGTAATTCTATAAAAGAGAACAAAAACAATACTTCATGCCATCACAAATAGCCATCAGCATTATTTATTGCAGATGTTTTAATCTATTGTGGTAATAATGAAACATTCATTGTTTTGCTACCCTGAGCTATCTGTGAGAAATTTAAAATTACAAAAGCTCGCCCTCCCTTTCCCCCCACCGAAGCTTTTGCTCCTTTCCAGAAGGTTCTGTTGTGGAAAGGATAATGACACTCTCAGTAGAAAACAACATACTCAAGGAAACAGCCAATGCACAAAAATAGTTTCCTGATGAAGTCTAACCCATGCGTTCTGCAGAATGCAACTGTTTGGTAGACAAACAGGACATCACCATTGTGATTCAAATATATTAAGTCCTCAACTTATGCTGAGTCCTCAACGCTATGATATTAATGTAAAAGAAAGTTTCACGGTATTTAGTCAGTAGTTTTAGTTCTGTAACTTGAAGACTTCCAAGAGCAAGTTGAAAACCATCAATTCGGATGCATGAAGCCTCTGCTCTGATTAGGAACTCCCCTGGCTGTACAATGATCTTATCAAAGCCGAGGAGACAGGTTCATGCATGCAGGAAAGCACCTGCCAGAGGTGGCCATGCTAACAGAGAACAGTACATTGACCCAGTGTCCCCAAACTTAGCCAGCAGCTCTGCACTATAGCCTGCCTTGAATCAGCAAAGGGCAGTGCTGGAACCTGCAAAAAGGCAGCTCCTTCGTGGTGCTCCTTTGGCTTCCTGCCAAGTGAGCAATGATAGAAATCTGGGATGATTTTACCCCTTGAGCTGCACCTACTTTCACTCAAAAGGGGCAAATAAAACCCAACCAAGTCCCTGAAGACTCTCAGGACCAAGTTTTTGGATCATGTTCCAGTGAACATTCCACATCCTTCCCTCTATTTCTCAGTTAGCTCAAATATTGACTAATGCAGCCCCACACGCCTGGTAAAACAAGTAGACAGCTTAATTTATAGCGGGTTTAGCATCTGTCAGGCAAGTAACAAGACAATCATTCACAAGGCTCTATACCTAAGAGTGTGGGCAATTACTCAGCCGTCTGGAAAAGACAAAAGAAAAACTGAGAAATTTCGTGCAGTGAGCTCATGTTCCAGTGGTTGGTTTTCTGCAATAACACTAAAGAGCAGGGAGCCCAACTTCCACAACTCTACAGTGTTTGCCAGAATTGTAGTTTCACTTGAAGTCAAGTTTAATCACAGAGGAAAGAGTGAGCTGATGAAAATGGAGATGTGTTGGGGAAGAAGACCTATAGCCTAGCTGAAGCTGTTTCGATATCATCATTACATTCTTATTGTCGTAATCCAGGCATAAAAAAATGAATAATTTTTTTATATCATAGCTAAATCTTCAAAGATTATTGCATGAATTACTTATTCCAGTTTCCCTGAAAAATAACCCCTGTGTTATAGCTGCAAGAATGCAACATTCATGCTCACAGGATGCAAAATCTTACATCCACCTCCTTGCTCATAGGAGCTCCCAGCAAGGGGTAGCTCCTTGACCGTGTGCCCCAGACCTTTCTTGTACCTGTGAATCTCAGCCAGAGTGACTGAAAGTACTAGATAAAGCACAGTCCTCCACGCCTACATTCCTACCCTAATCCTTCATTTCCACTGCTCATACCAACCAGAGAGTGCAAGGGGAGCACTAAGGAACCAGAGATCTTGATCTTCATCACAGTTCATCAGAAAGAGTCTTTAACACCCAAAGAATTCTCTTGGCATTCAACATTAGGGAAAGCAAAATCAAGGCTTGTGAAAGAAGGCTGCAGCATCAAAAGATCATGTTACCTTAAAAAGTGCTGTCTTTATTCTCTTAACATCTTCTGCAGCAGCTATAGGTAGAATTTAACTCTGAATCCTGCTCAAATAAAATGACAATTAAGCTCAGTATTGTTATAGCTGAACTGCACTGCATTTCTTAAAGCATGTCCAAAGATTTCAGGTACTATTTCACATTCTTTCACCCTAGCCGTAAAACAGGTAACATCTCAGGATAGCCTGGCCTATTTTTCCAAGCGGATAAAAAGCCTCGATCACCTAGCAGCTTCTATTGCTGTATTTGCCTCATTCAAGCCAAGTCTCAGGTATGTCCTCACACTGTCCTTATCTACCTCCACAACAGCCATATCTCCACAGCTCTCAGTTTCCCCTTTGAATAGCTCAGTGATGCTATCTGCTGCAGAAATACCTGATCTCTTCAGTTTCAGGTTCCACAAAACTAACTTAAAAACTTAGTAATATTTATGCTTCAGCAGAGATCCGGGCCTTGATGTTTGATTTACAGCTTCCTAGAGCTTGTTTGCCTAAGCCAAGAGATCTTTAGACAGGTGATTTGCATAGAGGTCTTTCACAAACTGTTTCCAATAGGGATGCTTTCAAATGGAAAACAAGGCAAACACTGCCGACCATTATCATCAGGGGAAGGAGATTCCCTCCCTGAATCAGATGAAGCTCTTCAAGAGAGTTAATTACATTGCTAATGGAATAAAAAGACAAAGTAAAAGTGACCTTAAAGCAACCACGGTGATGCAGAATATGGAAACAGCACTCACTGCCCCTTTTACTTGAGGCAAAACTAGAGATATTTCCTAGTGTTATGAGTAGCAAGTCTGACTTGATTTATTTACTTTAATCCAAGGAACCTGTGCTCCTACAGGTGAGCTAATGCCGGAGAGCAAGACCACCAAATACTTAGGTTCAATAAAGACTTTTCATATGTGTGAATACATAACAGAGAATGTGGTTAAAGGTAGAGACTTAGAGATAGCCAGGGAGGAGGTTCTGACAGTGTTGAAGATATGTAAGAATTAAAGGGCACTGTTTCCTCTAGGAATATTTTTATTTGCTTTGCAAGACTGAAAGAAATATGATTTAAGAGCTGTAATTTTGAATTCCAGTGCCCAAAACCTTAGTTAAACACATGCACTGCAAAGCCATCCTTGCATGCAAAGAGACTATTACAGCACTAAGAAAAATAAGAAACAAAAACAACCAACCACAAAACAAAACAAAAAAAGCCCCAGTAAGCCAGGTGGTAGCTGTGCCACACACCTTGCACAACAACCTGGATTCCAAACATAAGACTGCAGTGGATTCAGTATCATCACGAGCAGAAAGTGACGAAGGATGAAGGCTTAGTCATGAGTAAGTTCTCCTCAGAAGTAGGAGGGTCAATTTCATGCTTCAAAAAACTCTGATGGACTATTTGGAGATGCTTTTTGAGACAGCAGGTCCTGACATGAAAACCAAACCAAAGAATATAAAATAGAATACACAGGTAGGTAATCCTAAATTGCTGTTAGAAGAGGTAATTGCTAAAGAGATTATTAGATATCTCTATGTAAAATTTCACACCCAAACCAATTACCTGCAAACATGCTGCTTTCAGCTGGAAAATAACAAACCTGAAGAAACAGTAGTTTTGTGAAACCACCCCCTTGGACTTTTATAAATGTTTTTGTAGGAAGGATAACGGAGGATTTTCCAGTACAGGGAGGATTGCTGTTCCCATAGCTTCCAAATATGAGCAACCTAATACACCATGCATTATCCTTTAAGAGCTGTAGCATTTTGTAGCATTTCTGTGGCATGTTAAAATGATTAGGAATACACTACAGACAATGAAGTTAAATGCAATTATGATTTACCCACCTTAAGATTAAAATCAAGATACAGCTTTGACTGTGCTTCACTGAACTGTATATAATTTATTTAGCTGAGAGGGCTCCAGTTTTATCTCTTAGATATTAAAATCATCAAGCACACCTCAGTCTCTTGTAATCAAAAGGGTTGTTTTGCTTTTCAGCTACCTTAATCACTTCAGTGAGATCAACAAGACTCAAAGTCTGTTAGATACTATTTTCATAAAGCTTGGTGGGGAAAGCTTTGTAAAGACTAACTTTGATGTTCTGGACTTAGTAACAACAAAAGTTTTGGCTCTAGATTGACAAGATCAGAATTAGGTATATGCCATGTGCTGTGTTAGGCCTCATCACGCCTAGAGCCCTGCGACCGAAGTAAGATAGCAGTAAAAAACCCCAAAACAACCAGCCAACCAACCAAAAGGAGTCCACAAGGTAAGCTTTCACCACAGAAGTTTAAACAACACAGACAAAAGGATTAAAGATCAACAACGAGTAAAAGAAGAAATTATTTTAGCTTTGTCTACCCATAACAATTTAAGCTACCAACTCAAGGCTAAAACAATGCTATCGTTTCCTCAGAGAAATCTACCTGGGCAACCTGTTCCCACTTCACTGTTTTCATCTCCCTGTCCCTGCAAGAGGCCACACACTAAGATTTCCTCCCTCTCTGATTGTTTCATCTGTTTCCCAGTACAGTTCAGCAATAATCTCTCCAGACTGGATTGCAAATATCCACCAGCTAATCATCACCACTAGGCCTATAGTATTTAAAAAAAAAACAAACCAAAAACCTGCTCAAGACCAAACCAATCTCAGACCAGAAAATTAATAGTGAAAGCCACCAAGTCAAAAATAAACCCATGGTATTTTCATAAGAAAAGTAAGATATTCCTCTGTTTTACCAAACAGCTCTGTAACACTTACCTCCAGCTCCCACATAATTCTAAAGCCTTTCATTCTGCAAGACCAGGCTACTGATGAGCTGTTGTCTCTGCTGCCACTCTCTCTCACAGTGAGACGGCTCCACAACTGGTATAAATCAATCTCATCATTAAATTTTTTCCTGCCAGCTGAGGAAGGGGCCTCTTTTTACTCTGTAGCTTGGAATACACTTCATCTACTGTGCCATTTGTCATCTCTTATGCAGCAGCCTTAGCCCAGAAATGGTTATGTTTCTGATAGACAGCCACTCTCCTTACTTTAAATGGCACCTGACAGCATATTTTCCTGTTGAGCTCTTGACAGTAAAAGTAATTTAAAGATCTGTGATGATATATATTATAGTTATTGAAATCAGATGCAAGTCTTGAGTGTGACAAGTAGGGGTTTGTTACTTCAGACGGAGGGTATTCTTACACTATTTTTCTCCATAGATGGACTGGAGATAATTCATAGCTGTGAATCAAAACACTTAGCCACTTTAACAGCAATCTTTCATTCTCATTCATAAAGTGTGCACAAACTCTCCGCTCATTTAGAACCCAGAACCCTTATAGACAGCTGACTATCCCAAAGTCTGAAAATTCCAGAACCATTCCTTTCTCTTTGTGGTTTGATGATCACATGAATCCTGTGGCATAAACAACACATTTAAAAAGGGCAAGTCCTGATTTAAGATCAGTACCTTCTGATACTCATCCTATTAAATATACTACTGACATTTCTGTGAGATGAGAACACAGCGAGCTGTTTCCTGCAGCAGGATCCCAGAAGGTTTTTTCTCTCAGATGCTAAAATGCAACTGTCTAAATAAGTATTCTGTACAAAGTGAGACTTACACTGTAACTCATTACATGTGTTACACTGTAACACATTAATACCAACATTATAGAGAATTAATGCACGAATGGAGCTTTTCTACATTTTGATCATCCTTCTGAAATTCAAACTTACAACCTACGCACACACTTTTGGCAAATTAAGGAAAGTTTCTTTGCACCTGTAAATTGATTTCAGCTCACCAGAATAACAATTGCAGCTGACACTTACGTAGCTGGAATGGCTAGGTCCTAGATGAAATGTTTTCTTACTTGCTGTTTGAGAATTAAAAACTTTTTTGACTTTTATATATTCATTTTACTATAAACTTAAACTACTGAGGCTGAGGACAAAAATAAAAACAAGCTTTCTCATAGTAATCAAAGTATCTCATTGAAATAAAAATGCCTTTCTATTCTATAGCATATTATCCCAACAATCTTAGAGTTGTTCACAAACATTCTTTAAGTAGTTCATCATTCTCCTTTCATTCTCATCTCTGCACTTTCTAACTCTCAAATGAATTTGTTAGTTGTCAGAAATGTATGAATACTATTGATAACAACAAAAGTTGCAGCCTGGCAAAATTGAAAACCTGTTCCCTTTTAGTGCCTTTTTTTCCAAGAACTAATAACTTTTTTAGAACTTTCACCGCTGAGATCTTGATATTTTTCCACGATGCCATCCCATGAAAGTGAGTAGTTTTAATTAAGCAAAAATGTTCTTATTCGTTTTGAATGAAAGAACTATTTTTCAGTGCTAGTAAACACACAAGTATGTTTCCTTTGAATAACTGGAGCAGGTGTAGTCTGGAGAATAAAATCTCCCATAGCCGTATATTTCAGCAAGTACTTGTGCCCACCTAGCTCTGGAAGCTACTGGTTCTGTTACTGTTTGAAAATACGGAAATTGTGCACTAAACACACAAAATACAGTTAGACTCAATGATCTTCAGGGTCCTTTCCAACCTAAATATTTCTATTATTCTACGAAAATGTGATTCTTTCTCTGAACTTGGAAATTATATCCGAAGAGTATGTTGTGTGAGGGTGCAGGGATAATTTGACTGTACAAGTGAACTGTTAATATTAGGTTATTTGCACTTTTCTGAACAGGTAAAAACATTTGAGTTATGGTAGGTTTCTTTGAGATGCTGGAGCACAAGGTAAGAAAAGACTGAAGAAATGCAAAAAGTTTGAAAAAGTTTTTGAAAAGCACAGAAATTGTATAGAATGAGCCACAGAGGTTTTTTCAGGCAATGAAACTGACACAAGGGATTGAGAAAAGAGCACATTTAAAAAGAAATCTAATTAAAAGTTATTTATGAATACTTCCCCTCTTCAGGACTGCAGACTGTCTATAACTGCTGTGCTGAAGTACTGTAGTAACATACAGTGGCAAGCAAAGAGCTTGAACATGTCTTTATGAATATTCACAGAGCAGAAAAATAGTTGTATGATCAAAGGCAGTTGGAGAATGCAAATATAAACCAAATGCTGGAATTTATTCTGAATTCTGGCATTTCCTGAGAGTGCTCATCAACAATTACATTAGTAGCATTTTGAGTATCTGAACATGAAATCACGTTCAATGTACTTGGCAGCTTCAGTGTGTTCTTTAGTAATTCATAGTTTTGCTCCAAATGCTAACCTTCTGAAATAGGTGTAACTCAGCTGCAAGGCACTGACATTTGGATTTAAAATACCATACCTGTAAGAATACAACATATTTTCCAAACTCTACAAATAATCAGGAACACACTGCCAGGCTGGTGCTGTGTGTATACATATAAGAGATTTGGGCTTTTGGGCTCTATTTGTCTTCAAGATCAGAATTCTCAACTGACTACTTATAACATTTCACTCCAAAGAAATGGTAGAATTAAGGGTCACATCAGGCAAAGCTGGGCTCAGACTGGCTAAACTGGAGAGGTTAAGGAGGTGTTTTTTACTAAATAGAACCGAAGTTTTAACAAGCTATTGCTTAAAGCAGCTCTAACACTCCTCTGCTGAATCTCAGCTGAAAATAATATTAAAAAAAAATCAAATATACAATGAAAGCTACTGAGAAAACCAGATGTACATATCACATCTGATATCAAATCTCAAAATTTCATGCAGATGTATTAATTCTTTATTTATGTTTGTCTAACTCTTGCTAAACTGGAGAGATTTAATCCTAACACTTACATGTTTGAGAACATGCATATTCAGATCTTCTCTAACCATCTAATGAGGAGCTGCCTTCTGCTGCTTTTTATTCCAGAGCCTCCTTTTGTCATATTGAGTTTATAGCTTACGACTTTTCTCTAGAGAAAGTAACAATTATCCAAGTACTGAGTAAACGCTTCTGGTATATGTGAGAGACATATATGCTGCTGTGCCTGCTTTACAAGTACTATAAATTTGTTTTCCGGCTCTGTCACAAAAGAATTCATTCCTTTTGGTAATTACTTGTTCAACCATTGAGCAGGTTATACATGGCAGACTACTTACTATCAGAATCTGCTTTTTAAAATACCTACTTCTCTATATAAGTGATGGAGACTGCTGTGTGTAATCTTAAGCCTGATTTATTGTTTGGTAATACCTTATTCTCGCTTAGTGAGTAATATCACTTAAATGCAAACCAGGACTTTTTATAAGAGCACAGAGACTCAGATTTTCGAAGGTGGTTTCAGTACACTGTTGTGTAACCACATTCTTCAAGGTCACATGTCAATGAGATTGATCTGACTGTAAGCATTCAATTCCCTAAGAAACACACTTTATTGCATGTTTTCTCTGTGTCTGAGAACCCTTTTCCTGGCTGCTTTGGATTTATGTATTCCTAGATATGTTCTGGGCTCCTAGGACATTTTCTGTTTCATTGAGGACCCCAGGACCATACCAGAGATATGATGTAAATAAATGTTGTTGCATGTTGAGTGATCCGAAGGCAAATTTTACCCTAATGAGCTTAATTTCCCTGGGCTCCACTTACTGGCTCCTGCAGCGGAAACTCTCTGCTGAGAAGCTTTGGATGGCGAGGCTAAATTCAGCCTTTACAGAAACACCACCCTTATTTAGTTACCACCTTAATTGACTTGTACATCTGGTCTCTTGGACTCCAAACAAAACATTAAATCATTTGATTATTCTGTAACCAAGAGAAAACACATTTTCCTCCATCGTGAAAAAGCTGCCGTAGATTTTGCAAAGCTGCTTAAGTCCCGAAATTATAAATTACATTTTTATTTTCTTGCTTATCTGTTCCTCATGAGTTGCTATCATTGTAAAGAAGAACTAGGTACTGAAAAGCATTCTTGAACAGTAGGAGACAACATGCTGCTGTATAATATACACACACAATTAAGTAGAACTATCACCAGAAACTGTGTTAAAGAAGTTTCATCAATAAAGAAATGCTTGAGCTAATCCAGAATTACATTTGCTTTCTACCTCTGCTGCAATGTCCTCAAAAGCCCACATATGCCCAGATATTTATGGACTGCCCCTATTTCCCTGGCTGCTCATAACATATGGCAACACTGTCAGTAATCGTCATAAAATACATCGAGAGCCAAGAACACGTACAAGGGATACCCATATATAGACTTTTCACTCTATACTGACATATCAATTTATCTTTTTTTTTTTAGCAACCCCATGTTCTCATGAGCAAGAATCTCATGGCGAGAATCTGTAAGGCTACTAATTTTCCGTGTGGCTTTTTCAAATTCTCACACACATTTTGTCTATCATTGAATTAATCCATGAAGTAAAGATGACAAACAGAAAACTGTTTATAGCACCTGGCAGTGGCATGAAGAAAATGGATCAATTAATGTCTTTAGACACTACAGTTCCTGTGAGGTTGCCATATTATATTTCCTGGGCTGGAGCTAATTCAGAAACAAAATGCTTTTGATAAAATACTATCACAAAAGGAGGCTGAATCCCAGGATGAACTAACTCTTCAAATTGCCTTTTGAGGAAGTGCTGTTAGGTGACCATTGATGATCCCCATAGTTAAATCAAGAAGTGACAATGAGTTAGAAAAGGAAAATTAGTTCATTCTGATGGAACACATTTTCACAGAGCAGAAGGTGCTGCAGCTGTAGAGGGAAAGAGGGAGAACTTCTCAAAGAATGTGTCAGGAAACAAATCAATTGCTTTTGCTGTTCTCTAGATACAGGATGAATCCCTCAAAAGTACCTATGGTATAGACCAAGGCATCTACAGCAATAGAATGATGGGCAATACTTCACACAATATCGTGATATATTGAACATATATCAAAATTCACAGATCTAACCTTACCTGACTCGCAGTTCGAGACTTTAATATTTAAGATTAAAAAAAAAAGATGTGTGAACTTTCTAATCTGAGTGGGATATAATGCATGTCAAAGATTTGCTTTGTCACCTGCCTCATCATTTTCATATTTCTCTAACAGTTCATATGAAAAGGGTTTCGGAAATACAGCAGACACTCTTGGGAGACAATCTGACAAAACAGGCTCAAGTCTGCATCCCCCAGCACAATAGCATCATTGCTTCTCAGTCTACAATTTCCACATTATCTGGGAGGTGCTTATGTACACAGACTATCAGATGTCCAATTAAAGCTTAAAGGTGCTGCATATAAAATGCAAACTAAAATGTTTACAGACAATAAAAAGAAGACATTAATGTCGTAGTGTTATATGAAACTAAGCAGGTTTTGCTAAGAAAAAACAAACACTGCTATTTAGGGCCATGTGATTTTAAAATCAAATATTGCATATAAACCCATCAGAAGCTGGCATGTAAAACTGTTATATTCCCAGTGATCTCAAGAAAAAAGAAAAGCTAAGTCAGTGAGAGTTTATTTTCAATGAAACAAGTAGTAAATTCCTATGTTGCTGAACACACATGCAAGTGGAAAAAAAAAGTCTTTATTGGTACCTGAACATTAACAAATCACACAAACATGTTAAAGCAACCAGAAATTAATTGTGAGAAAAATATTGTCTTTGGATATTGTTGGAAAGGGACAACTGGTGCTAAGAAAGAAAAAGAGTATATTTGTAAAATTTTATTGAAAAAACTAGAAACAGCAAAAAGAGTTGGAATATATATTTTTTAGTTTCTTTGGTTTCGGGGGTTTGGTTTTTTTTAAGGAAGACGTACACAGAGACTGTATATTGGACAGAGTAAGTTAAAAACTCATTTTAAGTAATATCTTAAACAACAAGCATAAAATTAACATCTTGTTACAATGTCCTGTAACCTACTCCGTTTTTATTCCTAACATTATGTGTTCGTTTCTCTTTACACAAAACAGTAGTCTTTCTCCATTAACAATACACAGGCCCCATCTGTTTCTCATTAAATACCCTACTTTTTCTGTAGTGTGTTGTGTTTCTGTTGCTGAAATTTCTCTGAGAAAAAAGGGTTCCATAACTAAGGATTTAGGTAAATTCTCAAAGCCTCCTCAGCTCTAATTCACTTAGAAAAAAGAAGGGTCAGCAGCTGGGAGGCGTTTCCTTCTCACTGACTCTAAAGAATCCCCACGTCTCCTCACCCTGCACCAGCCAAACGCACCCCAAGTAGCCCCAAAACACGAAGGGACTTCTCCGTGCAGTGTGGGAGAGTCAAGATTTGTTTTGGGAGAGTAGGGATGAAGGGAAGAAAGAGAGGGAGACCTCCACAAGGTAGCTCCTTTCAGCAAAGCCTGTTAAGGAGAAAAGGCAAATAAAAATGGAGGGAAGAAAAGCAAGTCGGTTTTCTGGACTGCAATATGTCAGAGGAAACATTCCACAGGGGTAATTTCCCAGTCTGACAGTTCAGCCCATTGGGTAGGCTGAAACATACAAAAACCTTGATGAAAGGCAGTATAATAGACAGTGGCAAACGGATTGATTCTGAACACATGTAAAAGGATAGCAAATAAGTGTATTTGTAACAGCTACAGTTTTCAGCTCAAGTCATCACAAGCAGATGTTTCACACTAAGATTTACTAGACAGCATACCTAGGATTTAATTTTTGTGATTCAAGTATTTTTCACACTTACTACTCAGATATAGACTTTTAGCATGTTGTGACTGCTCAATCTCCATTCAAGTATGTGCTTTTGTTTTTATTTTATATCATACTCAGTCTTGAGTAAAAAGACACTGACTCACCAAAGAGTCTGCAGGACAAAAACCATGTTACAAAGGATGAAAAACATTTCGCCTTAGTCAGTTTGCTTCACAGAATTGACATATGATATTGTATCACAGTACCAAGTAAAACTAGTGATGGCAAATAAATTATCTCATGCACTCTTTACTGTCTAAGAAGCAGTCCTGATTTTTATAAATATATTGCTTGTAAATATAGACAATACTCTTCTGGACACTTTATATGTGTAGTAAAATTCATGTTCATTCGTATCCATATAGAGTTTCTTTAGGTAGCATGCAACTAGTCCCTGAACGAACATACTATAGGTTTTTGATTCCTATTTTGATGGCAAACTTTTAAAGATAGTGAGAACAGTTGAAATACTTGTCATTTATTACTCACAAGAATGCAAATATGGGTAATTATACAAAGAACAGCCATTCCTTAATTGTTTGTGGGGAAGCCCAGTGTAAATATGTGTTTGCAAAAAACCGAACAAGTCACATCACTGGTGGGGTCACTGAACAAATGTTTAGAAAATAAATTTAGGGACACAAACACTTCTTCAGTAGTTGCACCAACAGATGTTTGCCTTGAGCTTGCTCTCCTGTAGTTTTGGAATAGTGAAAGAAAGAAATGCAACATTATCAACCGCTTCTACTTTTGGAAGAGTCTGTTTTGGTGATTTTATAGTCTAACACAGAAATTCAATGATCGCCCAGGAAAGATAAAGTACATATTACCCTGGAGATGCTCTATATAGACCAAGCTTCAAGTTTATTATTTTGTTTCACTATTTTTCCTATGGGCATCCTTTTACAATGCAGAAATACCTCATGGTTGACACTGAGTTCTGTTCTAAAAAAATGCATACACATTATCTAGACTCGACTGTGGTATCTTCATTAATCCCTCACATAAAAATAAGTAATTCTATGAGTATTCTTATATTGCCATGAGGAATTTTTTCCTTTCATCTGTTACAGCAGAGACACATTTATGACATAGGTAGTCCAGCATCACGTCATCTTAAAGCAATAATTTCACTGGAGGGCAGACCTGAAGTGGGACATGATGAATCAGGTAACTGTTCATTTTTAAGAATTTACAAATGGCACATCAGAAAGATATTTATTACCTATAAAAATAAAAGGAATTAACAACTAAATCTACACTTGTTTTCTGGAAGAATACGCTTATATAAATAATATAAGCAAAAATAAAGGACTTTTTGTCAAGAGGGTGTCAATGCGTTCTGACATCTGCCTCACTCTTGAAGCCTTGAGACAGGTATCGGCAACCACGATCATCTACAAAATAGCCCCCCCCTAGACCCGCTTATGGTCAATTCATGATACGGGAATCAAGGCTTTTGTTAAAAAATACCCCAAAATTATAAGGAAATAATTTTATTTTAGCTAAAACATCTCTCTCAGCCAATAAAATAGCCCTAACCTCCCACTGTGTTCTAACTTGATTTTTTTCAGTGGCAGCCAGATTTTCCAATACTTCAACCTCCAGCCGAAAGGTTCCATCTTGCAGAAATTCTGCAGGTACTTTGGAGAACCCCTTAAAGTAACCCTGATGTTACAGTCAAGACCCCAGTTCTTCAAGAGGCAGGAAGTAGAATCTCAAGGAGAGACCAGAATCTCGATCACAACAGTACCAGGTTGCTTGTTTTCATGGGAGTGCTGACTGCCCCACAGCTCTCTGCCATGTGGGTTGGCAACACTCACACAAGGTACTGGAAGTGATGTAATAGATTGGAAAAGCTTGAAAAAGCTTAAAAAATAACAACTAGGGCACCAGAAAATGGTGTGGTAAAGAAGAGGTCACGAGGGAAAGGAAGAAGGGAAATTAATGCATGAGGTGAAGGGATAAAGATACTCCCAAGCACATGCCCAGGCAATATAGCATTGCTCTAGTCCCAGCTGCTCTTCCCTTGGTGGATACGGAGCAATTAAGAGTCTCCTTTCCTTTTCCTTGACGTGGGAAAGTAGGCTCACAGTGGGATTCCAGATTGGCGGGAAGAGAGGGAAGGCCGTCAAAAGGAAAGCATCCCTTGAAGAGAAAAAGGAAATGAAGTGCTGTGATTCTGAAACGTTTCCCCCCTACTCGTAAGCAGTGCACCTGTGACTCCCATTGCAGGCCACACCCTGGGCTTTCATCAGCAGTGAGACACAAAAAGTGTCCCGGTCACAGCTCTTGGCCCTGGAGGTGAGCAGTGACGGTTTCAATCTTGCTTGAGTTGGGAAAGAACCTGAAAATGGAGGAGCTGAGTGCAAGTACGAGGCTTTAAGATTACTCTAAGCGGAACAAGAGGGAACTGCTCTTTTCTATTTCTTAAGACTTCTTAATCACGGTTTTGGATGTTTGGAGTTAATAACAGTGCTCTTGGCAGGAAAGACAAGAATTGGAGCACCATAATCTGCTTATCTGGGTACTGGGTGGTCCTCAAGTTCCTCTTTGAATACTTGTGCCTCATGATTCCATATATCTCCACTCAAAGAGACAGAGAGAGATGAATTATTGGTGAACCTGACTATCTAAGATAAGACTAAAGAAGGGAATGCAGTCCTGAGGATTTTAGTAGAGAATTGCGTTAACTCTTACATTGTCCTTAGATCATAGCTAAAATAAAGTGTTAAGGATAAAAAAGATAAGGTGACTCCTGTAAGTGGTAGGAAATACACAAAAAGTTTTATGAGTCAACTACGAAGTGATTTAAAATAAATTATCAGCAAATATATTTAAAGGGGAACATACACAGGCTGGCTTTCAAAAATGGTACAGGAAGGTCCACAAAGGGAAACGGGCAATTAGATCTCAACATAACTAAATCATAAAAAGAACACCTTTTTTTGCTGTTATTCAGAAATAACAAATGAAAAATAAAGTTTCTAAAAATTTATAATCTAATAATTTTGCACATAAATAGACTAAATAGGAGAAATTATGTTCCCTTCAAGTAAGTACTTCAAAATCGTTCAAAAGACCTCTTGAAATTGTAGAGTGTGTTACAGAAATATAATCTCAGAGCAGCTTCACTGCATATCTATCATATGCTACACTGCACACTGAAATTCAATTCAGTTCTATACAAATTTATTAAAGGTCAAAAGTTCTGGGGCACTAAATATTCCAAATTTTAATTACTCCAAAATCTTTATGCTTTTATGAATCAATGTCATCCACTTCAGTTTTGACTGTAAAATCTTACTGAAGCAATTTTAAAATAAAATAATTCATTTTATCTTTATAAGTTAGACAAATTAAAGTTCTAAATAAATTTATTTCTTGACATAAGAGGTCATTTCCCAGATGCTACAGACATTAGGATGGAAGTGGGACACTCAAGTTAATACCACTGACTAAGTAGTTTGCCAGAGAAACTGCAAATTAGTTAAATGTTAACTGCAGAAATAGTTTGTTTTACGCTCTTCCAGATTATCCTCTTTTCTCCTTATCTTTCTTTTCCCTTTTCTTTACTTTCCTTCAGCCTTCAGCTATTTAACTGTCACCTTTTTGTTTGCTTCCAATTCCATCTTCTTTTTCTCCTGTTAAAAATATCTCTCTTTCTTTTCTATATGTCTATTTTCACCATTACTCTAAGTTTCTTATCAGCCACATCTACTTAAGGAGAAGAAAAGGTTCCAGCATCTAAGGGCAACTATCTTTTCTGTTCATAGTTCTTTTTAGATACCGAGTTACTTGACATTAAAATGGCTGTGATAAAACACTTTCCTCTGTTGTGTGAAGTAAGATTTCTTGTAAGAAATACAACTACCTGAATGGAAAAAGAAAAAAAGTACTTTGAAAGTGGCCTCAAGGTTAGGAAAGGCTGGTTAAACCTTTCTGGTTACACTTTGACCACCAAAGATCACTAAATGGTTTTGATTTGCTGTTCTGTTTAAAGCTTCCAAAGAAGCATCCAGTGCAAAATGATAATATTAATTTGCAAACTTGCAGTTAAATTGTTTGGTACATGTCAGGGTTGAATACTGTAATAAAAGGGCAGAATTGAACATCAAAGACCACTCTAGCTGTCCAAGAAGAACAAATGTTTTACTCTCTTCTGTAAGATAAGGAACTTCTGGTTTCTTTAAAAGACCACCTATTTTAAGCTATGTATCTTACAATTTTTTTCATCAAATCAAGAGAGTTCATCTTGGCAGAGAAATTAATCTCCTGTTGGTGATGTGCTCCCAGCAGGTATTTGTCTGGGAATCCCAGTGGTCACTGCCACGTGGAGAGATGGGCACACAGGCAGTGATGTCCCTGGGCAGTGTCACCCGAGACCTCCAAATCTCTTTCAGTACTGGTTTGATCCTTTTCTTTTCAAGAATATTTTTATTTGAGGCAACAACCTTACTGTTAAATCCATATATTTTTTTAAGGATCCATACAAGTAAAGCCAAACATCAGATTCCTTTTCCTTCTTAACAAAACTACTTGAAAGATATATTTATTTGATAGTCAAATGTAAACCATGGAATAATTTGCAAGATTTAACCCCAACGTACATTTCAATTTACCTAAATTGCAATGAGTCTGAGGAAACTTAGAAAGAATCAGCTAGATTTTGCTTTATAACAAAATTAGGACCGTGTTCCTTTATCCATGGAAGACAGGTAAAGATTATGAGTATCAAATACCATAAGAAATTCACAACCTATCAACCGGTCAATGAACAGCAGTACAACACATTTAGCCAAAAAAAAAAGTTAACAATTTCAGCATATTCCCTCTACCTAGAAAACACAGGACTGGGACTAACAGAAATGACTGATATGTTGCTGACAGGCTTTTAGCACCACAACAGAAGATTGTTGAAGCTTTTAACAGAGTAAAGCAGCTCTTTATGTGCCCACACGTACCTATGTATGCATACATACATACATATATGCATATATATGTTATATATATATATATTTCAACAGACAAAGAATCAGCAAGAGCAGGTCTCATTCTTCTTTGCTAGTGAAATATTCATGGCATTCCTAATAAAAATAATAGTTAAACAAACATCACAGCTTTTGATATTTCTAGTGCCAATTACAGTAAATAGGTCAATTATGCTGATCCTAAGTTCTTTGCCTGGAACACAAAATGAATTGAACAATAGAAAGAATAGTTCTAATGCCTTGTAAAATCTTAAAATGTCATCATTCTGTTTCTACTGAAAATATGAAAGACACATATCTGCTGCAGCTGTTCACTCTGGGACAACTTTAAATTCTGACCTTTACATATGACATCCAAAACCTGACCAAAAAATTACAATGTTATTCTCTATAAAATGAAAAAAAAATATTCACAGATCAAGCAATTTTGATTAAGTTTTCCTAAAAAGGAAATTTACACATAGTACAGCAAAATATATACAAAGTTACAAATGTCAGAAAATATGCTTTTACAATCTCCAATGTAAACATTATATGCAGTATATAGCTGTTCATAATAACCAGGGTATTACTCTATAATACATTTTTCTGAGAGATAGTAAGACAGTCTTAATATATTCCCATTTTGGTATCAAACAATGAGATTTCTTTGTATAATTTCCAGTGGTCACAGGCATGTAAATCATAAAGTACAGGCATTCAAACAATAATTGTTGGATTTCTTACACATGAAATAAATACAAAGAAGTCATAACCTGTCAGAAGACATCATTGCATAGGCAATTAAGCAGTGTTATTTTTTTACATATTTAAATAGTTTAGTATTGCCTTCAAGATATGTGCTGTTCCCCCCTCCACGCTACCCCGATGCTGTTATAATGAAATGTACAGATTCATGTGGAAATAAATCCCCTTATTTTCCTTCCATACTATTTTTGTTGCAGTTCTATTTGTCAGAAACTATCATTTCTCTCCATTCTCCTGACTTCACTCATTTGAGCTGTGATGGAGCAGAACCAGGCTACAGATTTCCCAGTTCTAAGCTCCCCTATGGAAAAGTGAATAACAAAACTTCATCTGATGAGGTCTAACCTCAGATAAAGCAAATGCCAGCCATAGAAATTAAAGTTTTGTTGTCGTCCTTGCTGAACCTTGAGAAGAATGGCTAAAATTGGGTCACGACAGCTTTTCTTATGCCTCTTAATACACCATGATCTTTTTTTGGAGAAACACTACAGAGAACCTAAAGAAAGGTTGTTCTGTCTTCTAAAAGACTGCTTGGAGCAAAAATATTTTGAAATTTCTCTATATTGTAAATACAAAATATTTTTAGAGCATTGCTAAACTGCTGCATCTGAATGCTTTAGTGAACATGTGTTAAGAGATGCAGAAACCAGCCATGTCCCCTTTCATTTAATGTCATACCTTTGGTTTTGGTTATGGAATTTAAGTGTAACCCAATTAAATAGAAACATATATTACACAATCACAAGCCTTTTCAGAATATTTTTTTATTAGAATTTTAACTATGATGTGCAAAACTGAATCCTCAAGAGAACATCTTCAAGTGCTATGTCAATCAAAAGGCAAATATACAACATTAATAACAATTAACAAGTAATCCATCGACTATGATTACACAACATCTTTTCTCTCAGAAATGAGCTCTCTACTGCTCATAGCACCCAGCTTTTCATAAAGAAATTTTGACATCATGGAGAGCAAGGACAAATACTATACAGTGAATGGCATTCCTGTAAAATCTTCTTGTTCTTAGTGAGACTGCTGCTAAAATTTAAATAAAAGAAACACTAAAGTCTAATCCAAACATCTTCTCTTACTTTCAAGGAGAGTTGATTCAGATCTATAACTTTTAACACATTCAACAGCTGATCTCTCTAAGGACTTAAGTAACATAATACCAAGGTTCTATAACAACAAATTTACAACCTATTTTTCCTTTAACCAAATATTAGCAATGTGCTAATTTGCTGGCTTGAGAGCATCCTGTACTGAGAGAAGGCGGCAAGTAATTTGAATCAATAGGATCTAATAGCTAATACAGGTGACATTAATTGAACTATTGTAGTTGCAAAACAATTTCCAAAGAAGTGGTGGTCTTAAACTCCTGAATATTTGCATAATTTACTCATTGTGGCTAAATGTCGTCCCAAGCTGATTAACTTTATTAGTGCTTTTGTGAGACATTAATATCTATATCATCATCTATTTCAACTCTTCATAGGAAAAAAATTAGACTGAATACTCAGAATCAGAAATTTTCAATGCCTGAAAGTCAATTAATCAAAATGGAACATACAGTATTTTTACCCTGGGAACAGGTTTTTTTTTTTATAAAAGATACAGATTTCATGCAGGTTCTTATTTTAGATTACCTTTTTACTGAGAAAGAAACATACAATGGAAAAATTTCATTCAACGTCTTTCAGTTGTGCCTCAGTTTCCACAATGATTAAAATAAACTGCTCTTTTAGTCATAATTAATTTGTATGTTCAAATATTTATAAGCTGTAGGCTGCTATTTTTGTGCATCACTTATGCACACATTCATGCCCTGCTGGTTTGGGCAGTGTGTGCTTTAGATGTAAATTACCTGTGAGTGGACAAGGCGGTTCTCAGTCCCACTGAGTCCACCACATCTTTCCTTAATGCTACTGATAAGGAGACTGAGAGAAGCAGCAGATTTATTGATATGTATGTTCATGCTTTAGGAAAAATTAAGTATTGCTCATGCTGCAGATCAGCTTCCAGATAACAGGACTGACAAAATGATACCCATTCCAAGGATACCAACAGCCCCCACTCCAAGTTCTGGTTATTTTAGGGACTTCCATCACATATATTTTCCAAGCAAGCACATCACATTTAGCTGAATTAAACAGAAAACCCTCATTCCATTTTCAATATTCTTTCTCTCCTTTTTAGTAATCTAAGCGTTTCTAAAAAAAAAACCCAAAACCAAAACAAAACCACAGCAAAAATTTACAGGCATAATGATACTATTATGTTGCCCATCAAGGGAATTCTAGTTTATAAATAGCTGGACAGGAATAAGGAATAATGTCAGCGAAAACTGAGTTGCCCTTTAAATGGAAATAATAATCTGGTTATTTTAGTCAAGCAGCTGTGCATGCAGTAGGAAGTCTCACTCCCAAATGTTATGATGACTCATCTACTTTCCTTTTCTAATAGTAAATGCTCTTTTCTCTTTATAAGTGCAGCATTGATAAACCCTTCACAAGCTGCAATGCTACCTTACATCCCCTTCCCTAAATCTGCAGATTATAAAGTGCAGTTATGCATTTATATCCATAAAATTATCTAATATAATCACTGGGGTTACAAGGTCCTTTCACACAAACTGCAGACCTGCGAGATTTGCTGCCTTTATCAAAGCTAACATCTGAAATAACATGCAAAATGCTAAGACTATAAACAGAAAAGGTACAGCCTGGACATCTCCCAAGTCCCTGGAAAGAGAGGAGTTAATCAGCACAGGCAGATCGGAGAGCTTGCAGTGAGACACAGGACTGTACTGCAGATGTGTGGAGCGCACTGAAGGTGTGGCCCGTGCTTTCCACACGCATATTTAAATACTTAAATTACATGGCCTTAAGGCTGCCATTAGAGAACAACCTCACAGAGAGGAAGAATTACACAGAGAAATGAGGCCTAACATATTTCCTCAAATAGAGAGCTGAGAAGAAGAGAAGGAAAAGCCTGGGTTACTCACGATTCTTTTCACCTCTCCACCTTGACCCCGCTTTTATTCTAGGCGCGACGTCCACGGCAGCAGTTATGTCTATTAGCCCAAGCAGCAGCAGCAGTGACAGCACAGCCATGCCAGGTAACAAAAAAAAAATAAATCACCTCTACCTGGAGTACTGCTAGAGATGAATTAGAGCAGAATTTCCTTAGTAATGAACAATTGGAGCTAACAGCACTTACTCAGCAGAGGCAGAGGGAGATGTAAAATATTATTCCTACTAGGAATGTTTATTAAAAATTTCCATTGCATCACTTATTTCCTTTATCCAGGGAATGCAAAAACAGAAGAGTTGTAAAGGCTTCCCCTAACTAGGAGCCTCTGGCACTCAGACGCAGGAGGAGATGCAGTGGCAGCTTTCTGTGGTCCCTCAGAAGCCACCGGCTCCTCACCTGCCTCTGCCACATCTCAGCCCTTCCCAGTGTTTATCAACATTCCCCACAGCACCCTAGCAGGGGACACAGCCAGGCTGAAAACTGAGTTTTTTCTCCCTCGCTTCCATATTTCACTGCAGTTTCACAGAGCTGATGACACGGAACATTTTAATGTTGACACTCAAATCTCATTACGTTTATCAATGGGCACAAAAACACAGTTTGTCAAGCTTCCCCCTCTTACCCACAGAGGGGGGCAAGGGCAAAAAATAACATATCCAAGAAAAAAAAAAGCTTAAAAAAGACACTTTTTTTTCTAAGTTGTGTAATAACTCTGTCTCTTATTCAGCACAAGCATCTTCTATTTCTAGGGAAAATAACACAAACAATACCACCTCCCACACAGGTTTCTGTCAGCAGATGCTGCATAAACGGAGCAGTTCATCGGCGGTAAGAGAAGCTCTGCGAAATTGTGGATAGGATCTGTGTTACCTAACAAACCTTCTCCCTGCAGCCCAGCAGCCTCAGGGCACCCAGCACCCAGTGCAAGCAGATCCCAGTTCTTGCAGCAAGAGATTTAACCCTGGATCTGTCGGTACCGGGGAGCCACATCATGAGCTTCCCCGTGGTCATTGAAACAGTCTCAAGGAAAAGCTGGAACACAAATTATCTGCTACCCCTTTCACCACAATTATGAAATCATTCCACACGACTCGCGAAGACCCAGAAAAGCTTCATCCTGAGAGCTGAAAATAAGAGGACTAGAGGGCTTTCCACTCACGGTGACAGAGGGCTTTAGTCTGCATGTACATCCAATAAAAGTAACTGCAAAATTTCTAGTTCTTTAACACCATAAGCATCAGCCCCAAGAATACTTAAAATCGTTAGTTATACAACAGTGAAACTTACTTTCTTCACAGAACAGCAATGAAATAGCATTCTCCAAGCTGATCTTCTGCTTCACACATTGCATGCTGTCTGTTGTGTGTGGATATAACTGAGCTGCAGAATTGAGGGCTTTTTTTTTTATAAAGTACTGGAGTAAATTTCTTGATACAATTTCAATTACCAGGAAAGGGGAGACAAAGTAAGTTATCTCCATTTTAATAATGCATCTATTAATTTATAATGTTCACAACCTCTGCTCCTTATGAAATTTGAACTCAAAATGATTAGTGCAACTGAAATACTGCACAACAAGGAGTTAGGAGGTGACCAGATGAAGACACTGATTTCTAGACATTCTCATGTCAGTGACAGGAGCTTTCCAAAAGAGGGCAGGAAGAATTTTCTCACCTAGAGCTGGCAGATCTCAGATGATCACAAGAAAGTTTCAATGGCTATTAAAGTAGTTATCCACAAACCCTTTCAAAGGGATGCTCTTTTTCTTTGGACCAGTTGGAGAAATTAGGAAGAGAGGTGTGCTGTTATTTCAATTTGGGTGAACTTCATTCCAAACTAAAACCAAAGTATTTATGGCATAGGATATAAAGAACCTGTGATCTGCCAAATCTCTTTCATGTTACACATTACAAGCAGCCTTCAGTTTTGCTCTCACCCCAGCAGCCCCTGGTGGCTGTTCCCTCTGGAGAGATGACCAGAAGGGGGTGATTTCCACATATGGACCCAGTACTGGGAGAGTCACCACATCCTTGTCTCAATGGGATTTCCCAATGAAACGCTTTGGTTTTTTTGTGATAATTTTATTTGACAGGAGTCACATCTATGGGCTAAAGGACAATTGAGCTTCATTCCTATACGTGCTGTTGGGCCTTTTCCCCACAGCAAAAATAACTCCTGTGGTAACATACAGCATGACAAGAAATGGTTGGGGGATTCAGACTGTGTTTTTTTAGAACACTTTCTTACTGCACATTTTTCGCGATCTGAACTCATGCCACTTCAGTCAATAGTCACTCTCTATAGATGACTCACCATGTTGCTGGTTATGTAAGACACCTGAATGTACCAAATTGTTCATTGCACCAAAATACAGCAAAGGGAAAAAACTCTCTGTTAATATAAGGTAGCCCTTTAGGAGCACATGACCAGTAATGCAGAGTGATGTAGTTTACTCTGAATGCAGAAAAATTGACTTTTCAAAGGGCAGCTGTAGTTTTGAGAGCCGAAACCAAAAGGCTTTGCAATCTCACAGTTGACAGTGAGCTGTTTGAAGGACAGAAGAAAAAGATTTTCAAAGAAAAAAAAAGTCAAAGCAAAGCATGGAATTCCATAGCGAAAAGAAATAATCTGAAGATTAATTAGAAGAGATTCTAGAAGAATCTCCTGCCTTGTAGTTAATACTTGTTATCCTTTATCGGGTCCCAGATCCAAACTTCATTGAGCCTTGTGCTGTGCAAAAGTAAACTGGTGCATCAAATTGGTATTTCAGCAGATGCTGGCTGAGCTCTCAAGACTCACAGTTGTTTTGTCTAACAGGGAATCCTACACAGAGTTAATGGAAAGTTTCAGAACTGTAGGCCAAATGGCTTTTTATTTTACAAGATTAATGGAAGGGTACTTTTATAGACACAAACCGCTGCATGGACACTTTTGCGCAGGTTGCACCCGTTTATCCTGTCACAGCAGGAGCTGCTGCCTTCAAAAAAGCTACCCCACACCCCAAGGAGTGTGAAGGGATGCCCAAAGCAGCGTCTCACGAGTGACCTTTTTCGTTCACACAAAAAAAATGCAATCAGACGGGGAAAAAGTCATCACCAAAAGAGCTTTTACTCTAACAGAGTGCCTCATGCACAGTGCTGCTGGTTAGCAGGGTAGTGGGCAATTACTGCCATCAAAGCAATGCCAGCCCACTGCCTTCCCCCCAGGAGTAATAGCAAGTAAAACCAAACCAATTAAGCATTCAGAGGTGTGAAGCCAAATAAAAGGCGGCCTGCTCCTAAGCGATTCAGTATTTAATAGCTTATTTAACTAGTTTCAGTTTCTGCTGTATAATTTCTGCTCATGTGAGTTCCTCAGCTATTTGAAAGCTTACTCAAAAGCAATATAATTAATTCTGGAATTAGCCATGTGGAAAAATTTTTCAGAGATGCAGTGGACCACTTGAAGATATTACACCAAGACTGGATGCCTTCCTGACTTATATGCTACAATTCAGTCAAAAGGACTTGAAGATAAAATTACATAATGAATTTATGGTCTGTGTTACACTAGTCCTATCTAGCTTTAATACACATCATTCTCTCAAATCTTCAGACATATTCAATTTCTTTTCTCTTCAGCTTTCATTATGTCCCAGACTTTTAATTTCTGGTTTAGTGTGCCATAGATGAAAGTCACTTGCAATTTACTACACAGATCTTTCCTTGGATCAAGTAGCTTCCACAGAGCTTTTTATCTATAATAGGCAGAACTTTTTTCCTAAAGTTCTCTCTCCCTTCATTAGAGACTTCACATTCTTTTAACTGGTAACAGAGCTATCTACAGCATCTTGACACGGGCTTCCAGGGAGGGTTTGAAAAGACTTTCTTCTGCATTCACTCACAGAGATATGACCAATGCTACAGCCTCTCCCACTGGAAGAGCAGCTATCCTTTGAAAAGTCAGTTCCTCTCGTGCACAGAGGTCCTTCTCCACTCCTCAAAGCCAAAGCCACTTCCTTACACATCTCTGTCTCTTCTGAAGAACCTATCACTGACAATGCTGGAAATTGGTGACTGGGAAAACTTTTTTGCCACACAAGTCAGGTGGTGCTTTAGTGCTAAGGAGGACAGACTGAAAAGGAAGAGCCTGGCTGAGCACCATGCCACAGGCTCCTGAGTCATCCTCTCCTCAAAGTCACACAAGGACTGCCTCAACCCATGAGCAAGGGCAGCTCCAGCTCCCTCCTTTTCTTATCGTGCAGGGTAACAAGCTGCCCTTTTGAGTCCTTGACTTCAAGGCATCTTTATCAAATTTGCAAAACCAAGCAGGTCTCTATTTCTGCAGTATGAGCTCTACTTAAATAGCTGCCACATACAGTTCTTACGCTGCCTTTGATGCTCTTCTGCAACAGTCTCCCCTTTTAAAAGAAAAACTCAATCTGGTGGCTATCTGGGAGCCTCTGCGAGGCAGCCACACAGGGACTTTGGGGCATGACAGGACAAGAGTTGCAGAACTCATTAAAGCTAGACATTACCCAAGTTTTATTTTACTAGCCTTATAACTCTAAAAACTCCAGGGAGATCAACTCAAATGCAGAGATGTTTGCCATGAAAACATTGTAATGCTGTGAAGTGAAGGGCACACACACACAATTCAACAGTGTGTGTGTGGAGCAGACTCACACACCATTGTACCCCTGCAGTCTTGGGGAAACACAGAAATTCCCAGATCAGCTTGACAGCATTTTTCTGTTGTTTTGGTTGTGATACAGATCTAATTAATACATCAATGGAACAAAGAGCCTGAAACTGACTGGGTTTTTTAATCTTTCAAATACATAAAATTGAAATAACCTGCAAAATTCACCATTCTAACATACCTGTTATTTTTTTTTCTTTTTACTTATAGAACACCAACAGTGCACTCAGCACTGTATAATCATACAATCTAACATTACCTCTCCCCTAAAGACTCCATGGTCCAGCACGACTGAGTCTTAAAAGCTGTCACTTCTCTGAGGGCGTATGTTTGTTTCTTAATTTCTTCACATTAAAGCCTTTTAATTCTCAACCATAACATTATATGTTTTGCTAGCACTTTATACTTTTTGGTGGTAGAGGAAAACAAATGTGTTCTTCATGCAAAGATACACACAAACCTTTAAGTATATGTACAGCATGTATGTATACATGCTTCTGCTAATAAAAACCACAAACACAAAAATACAAAGAGAACATGATTTCCATAATTAGAAAGCAGTTCTGATACTTATTTTTTAGTCTTGATTAAAGTTATATTTAAGTAGACTGATCTTGGTTTGGATCAACCAGCCTCACATATATACTCACTAATTATGTATGATTAACAAGAAACAAAATTCCTCTTGATGAAAATTGGAAAAGAGATGATCTGGTTTTTGGGGGAAAATGTAAATTTTTCTTACCCAGGTACCTTATCAATTTGCCGTCTATTCTCATGCCCTCAAGGCAGCACAGATTTTGATTTTGATTTTTTTCAGAGACTTCAATTTTCCTGGATTTATTTTTTCCATGTGGCTGCAGAAGAGTAGGCATTAGAGAAGGCCTATAAAGTTAGACTCAGGAACTACTATGACTTTTACAAGAAATTTTGCATTACAGGCCTAGCTAGTATGGGAAAAGCAAGAATTAAGATTTTGGGCTTTTTCTTATTTCATAACATATTATTTTTTCTCTTTGTTTGTAAAAGATGCTTTATGTTCTTCAGGAAGGAAATTAAAAAAAAAAAGGCAAACTGATCTAGGAACATGAAATAAAGAACTTGTTTTGTTCTTGTTGTTAAAAACGCAAAGTGAGTTCCTATGAGGGATCTCCAAACTTGCACTTGGGCAAAGGAATCATCCTTCCTAAGCAACCTAGACATATCAGACATTGTAATTGGATAAAGCTTAATGAGAAAACACCTCTTAAAGGCTGCTGTTTGAGCTGGAGGTGGCACCTTGTCCTTCATACCAGGAGAGCTTACGCAATTAAAGTCACTATTGGGAAAAAAATAAAATAAAAATAAAGTGAAATAGCCAAAAGGCTAAGGACCAGAAGAGCAGGGCGCTCCAATGCCAGCTGACCCAGGGTATCCGAGTGATGCTGATGCTACCACAGGCTAGCAAGTCAAGTTCCCTCTTGTGCCACCTCCTCCTACAGCCACAAATTGCTTCTGAACAAGAGAACTAATTCTTCTTTAAAGGCAGAAAGTACCAGGAGGCTCTGGATCCCAATACTCCATTAGTGAAGGAAGCACGGCTTTCGTGAAAGCACCACATCTCAATATGCCTTCTTAGCTCTGGCACTAAATCAGCAAAACCCCTGAGTGCATCTCAAGTGTTCTCAGGACCCTCAACCCCGGCACTTCAGGCTTTTAAAGACTCTCTGTCTTTCTGCTGTGATCCCACACCAGCAGCCAGAGTGTGCCTTCTTCTAACGATTATTTAGCATTCTTATGTGTGACTGCACAACTAACAGTTCTTCACAGTTCTATGTGAGCTGATATTTCAACACAGCCAGTGTTTTATGTCAGCATAAATGAGAAGCTGTATGAGACTACCGCAAGAATGCTTCCCAGATCATGCTGATAGTAAAATTTTATAAGATAATGTTGGCGCTTTTAACATCAAGCTTATGGATTAAATATGTCCCAAACACGTTTAATGTATTCGAGTCATTCATCACTATCTGTTCTAACAAACTGACAATATTTATCCTATTAATTCAGGCAAATGTAGGATTGTTTACGGGGTGGTGGAGAACTATAAGGATATGTTCAGACAAAAATAAACACAAGAAAACTAAAGTGAATATTGTTTAATGTAAAAATATGCCATCCTACTCAGCTCTCAAAATAAACTGCTGCACTGTCGTCAGCCTTCTACTTTTCAGAAAAAGTGATTGTTAAGCTAATCTGTCAGGCCTGATTTGCATTTCTATATTTACTTTTTCTCACACATTTAAAATATAATCTTAGTGGGTTTCAAGAAAACATTCAGAGAAGACCTGGATATTTTATGATTGCAAGATCAAATACACAGCTTGTTGCATTTTTTATTCTTATTTATGCTTTTAAAACGTCTTTCCTTTTTTCTAATGGTTCTTTACTGAAATCTTATTTTCCTTTCCACTGAGCTTTGACTTCTCCATATTCCATCTCAGTGTACCACTCCCTTTTTTTCCAGGATATCATTTTTCCGGCTTATCATTCCTCATCTCCTTCCTCTCTGTCTCCAGTTAACCATGTTGTGCTCATCAGTGAGGTACTGCCTGGAAGAGGTGCAAAGGAAAAGGTAGCTGAGCTGAGAACTGTGCCAACAAGAGTGAATAACAGACGATGAGGAACCCAGGTGAGTGTGGCATTATCTCAGCAGATGATTTTGAGTACATAACATGAGATAAACAAGTATTTTGTAAACTGGCCCTGTGCTACAGTTCAGCTCAAAAATCTAGAAGCTGGAGACAGCCTACCAAGTACATAAAACTCGATGAAGTCTATCCCAGAAGATGGAAATATTCCTGGTATTCACCCTGTTCATTTAAGGAAAGAAATTGCTTTCTACACACGCTTGCTGAATGGGGCGTGATGTTGGAATACAAAATCAGCTAATTTTTTCCTAGGGTGGGTGGCACCAGAAGCATGGAAAACTATCTTGGCAGATGGGTAGAGAAGAGGAACTATGACAAAATGCCTAAAAGCAGGTACAAGAGTCTGGTTACACTTCTTCTGGTCCTGCCAACACAAATTGCAATGCAGTGAAGGCTTTACAATATCTTCATCCAAGCGTGTGAGGACGTTTCCTCTGCAGTGTTTCCATCCTGACCTTCAGAACAAGAATCAAGGTCAATGTCTCACAGCCTAATAAAAAAAATTCAGTTGAAGGACAACTTTATCAGGCAGTTGCACTGGTATTAATGAATCAGGGCTTTTTAAAAACTTTTTCAGTTTTCCATTTTGTCAGGGAACACTTAATTCTCCAGTGTTGAATCTTGTTATTAGAAGACTAAGTAATTTATAATAATTTTAGCAATGACATGGCTTGTGTCCCAAATGGTGCAAATAATTCACTGACTGTACTGGATCTATAGCAAACTGTGAGCATCTGGCCTCCTCTGCTTTGATCAACATTTTCAAAGCCTACTTGAGGAAGATGGATGCTCTTTCCTATTAAGAGAACAATGGGAACTGGGTTTCTCTGTATCCAGAGAGAAGGCAGTAATACAATTTTCAGCAGTCAATGGAAGCTAGTGGTCTGACTTCTATTTGTGCCTTTGAAAATCTCCCCAGTGAGATTCTTTGGGTGAATTAGAGCTATGGGGTAATCTCCTAAATTGGAACAGAATCAATAAACTAAATGAAAACATTTACCTCAAATTCTAATTTAAGTCATGAGCTGATGGAATTAAAAATGTCGTATCTTTAATAGATGTACAGAAATAAAAGTGTCACCATTAGCTGATATTTCATAACGAGCATGGGGCTAAAATTACCATTTAAAACCTCATGCAAGCTCTACATTCAAATGAAATAAAACACAAACACATTTAATATGTTTTTCTATGGGTTGGGATACAGCAATAGTAGGAACATAGGCCACTGTGCTTGACTTTTGTTTATATTTCAGACTAAAAAATACATTCTTAGCTGATTCAGGGCAGCATTTTACTTTATGTTTAATGTTCTCCTACTGTACACAGATGTGTTAATGGAAATCAGCCCAAAAACAAAAGTGCGTGTTTCTAATGAGTTCCACACTTTCTAAGCTAGAAAATCACCATCATAATGTATTGGTGTTTAGAACAATGTCATAATAGCTAAGACATGGGAAAATAAACATTCCTAAGTATATGAACTACTTGAAATTAATAACCTCAGTAATAAAATCAATACTTTCCTCGCAGTTCTTAGTAATTACTTTCAATATTGATTTTTTTTGGTAAGGCATCGTAAGGCTTGCTTAACGTTATATCGTTTTTATCTATCGTAAAGAGAAGCATTTTTCTGGAAAATCATTGAAAATGAACATGTGAAAGAAACAAGTCACCATTTTAAAGATTAAATACTCAAAATTTGGAGATGTCTAATCCTGGATCATTTTCCTTCGAAAAAACTGAAATACCCATAAAATGCAAATGCACCTTTCAATTACTGGTAGGAGTTTGTTACGGGAATAAAAAATTTGTACATTAAAGTGTAAGATGTGGCTTTAACAAAAACAGTGACTGTACTTATCAAATTCTCCTCTCTAGTACCAGGCTTAAACATAGTAAGTTATGATATTGATGCCTTAGGTTTTAACTTTTATATTTTCAAATTCTGTACTGCTTAGAGTGTAACTCTGAAGTTCCTTGTAGCCTGTAATTCCTGCTCTCTCGTACTGGGTAGACATAACAAAGCCTCTCCAGGCTTTGCCTTCAAGGACAACCAGGCTGTTTTTAGGCCCAAAATGTGTAAACTAAAGATTCTAAGGGGGGGCAAGCTGAGGGGCGTTACATCGCTAAAACTGGGGCTTTAATTGGAGAATCAACCCTGATATGCAAATGGTCCAAACCTACAAAAGTGTGAAGAACTCGTGACCTGTCGTCCATCTTGGGGTCCAATTCTTGGAAGCAGCTTTTGGCTCCCCCAGGGTGTACCTTGAAGGCCCTTCAAATAAATACCTGTCTTTATTCCCTTACTCTTATCTAGTCTCTCTTTCTAGGTGGCTGGAGGAGGCATCAATATAGAAAAGATGAATTTCTGATAGGCAGAGCTATGTAGCAAAGTTTTTTACAGATAAGATGGATGTATTATGCATAACACAAAAATAAGTTATCATAATCAAAACAAAATGAAAAGAACCTCAACTTTATTAAGGGCACATGAGAGAGTGATTATCTTACTTTCTCATTAGATTGGAGTGATGATTATCTCCTTTCAGAATTATCGGTATAAATTCCTGTTTATTCAAATGAATACATCCACAATGCTTTAAAATGGTTTCAGTGACTTCAGCTGTTTCTTCCCACAGAAAAAAATTTTGTTCTAATTCGTAGGTCTAGTCTATTCCTCTTCTATTCCTTTTGTCTTTGTCCCGATTTTTTTGTTTTCCATGTTAGCTAACTTAACACATTCAGTTCTTACATGGGGACCAGTTGTCTGATCCATTTCACAGATCTCTGCTCTGTTGACAGCTACTCTAGGTGCATTCAGAGCTATTTTAAAGATGAAATCTGTTGACATGACTTTCTCAAACATGCCAGCTAAGACAATAGTTTCAAATTTTAAAGAGCCTGTGAAAACCTCCATTAAAACAAACAAACAAAAAAAAACACTTTAAAAGAAAATTTAATCATATTTTTAAAATATTAGCAGTCACAGAAATACTGATAGCTTTTCAGACAAAAGACTAATTTTGAAATATAAAAACTATGCTGCTATTAAAGATTAGCATAAATTCAAAGTATATTTGCCTGTGTTATGGTATAACATGGAAGGTTTTTGCAAAGAGTAAAAGTTACCCTCTGAAACCTACTGGGCTTGCATGTAGTGCATTTTCACTGCAGTGAGTGAGTGAGGGAGTCTATAGTCTGTAAAAAATGAAGCCTATAAAATGTGCAGTATGACAGCCTGCCCGTGCCTGCCAAAGTTGGGACTCCTGTCTTCTCAAACTGAAGGCTTGACATTAGCAAAAATAAAGACCAGAAGTGCCACGGAGGAGGTGAGTGAGTGCAGAGGGTGAGTGGCAGTCCTTGGGAAGGGTGGGCACCTGTGCAGGCTCCAGCCTGACACACTGGCAGGGGATGGAAGCTCATAATGGAAACTGCCTGAATATGATTTTTTGTGGGATCCTTGAAGTAGGTGAAAGCATTCCTGGCTGACTCCCACTCCACATTTCTTTCTCTCCACTGTGGATTGCTTCAATTTGGCTCAAAATGTCTAATACAAGCCCAGAGGGCTGGCTCAAAAGTTTGTTGGGGTTTTTTCTGATTTTTTACACACTCAATGTCCATCAATAAACGAATCTCAGCCTCGCTGTACGGGAACACCTTTAATATTCTCACTGGTTTTGGAGTGAACCACTGCCTCTAAATGTGTTTTTTTCCCCCCACCATATTCCAAGACCTATGATTAGCTTCTGCTGTGCAATGGGACTTCATGAATTTGAGTTTAAAAAAAAAAAAAATCACTCAAAGAGAAGCCGCAGTCAACTCTGATGTAAACAAACTCCACAGAAATTAAAAGCATTTGGTTCACAAACCTCAGGGCAGATTTCAATCCCACATCACTATGACATCTGGAGAGAAGGAAAGAGGGGAGGGAAAACCCTGTAAGAGCAGCACAGAGCTCTTCCCTTTGCTCATCATTGTTTTCATTCCCTCATCTTTTTCCTCATTCTCTCCTTTTCTCCATCCTCTGCATTTCTTCACACAGCACACACTTTAACTGGACAGCTAGAGCAAGCCATGTGGCAGAACTTCATGTATGCCAACTCAGTTTGTCTAAATAATTTATTCATTTAACATGAAGTTCATTGGTTTATCAGACTACACATTAGGAGGATTTTTTTACAGAAAAATTTGTCCTCAATTGAATTAACAAGTTCTTTTCACTCAAATCCTCTTCACTCTATCTTTGCAGGGATTGTTTAACAATCTGTTCTTTTCCTCTCTTTGGAGCAGTTCAGGTCTTTTTCTTGGAATAAGAAAAAGAACTTCTTTCTCCTTATATATAAAAATATGCAATATATACTAGGATTTTTTTTTAATTAATTGTTTATAGCAAGGAAATAGATGGAGAACAAAATGAAACAGATACCTAACATCTTATATCGTAAGGTGATAGCTTCTTCTCTAACTAGGTGCTACACTCTGTGGCAGAAATTGCAAGGCCACCTGTGGATCTATTCCCAGTTATCTGTAATTTAGACTATTAGCCCTAACACTACATGACATAATTCTCTGCTTACAACATATGTTGGCAGTTTCACTCTGTGAGGTCCATTTACTGAATCTGAAGTGCCAGCACACAACAAAACTGGGCAGTGTATACATAGAGATCCCCAGAGTAACTTGATATTTGTAACCCATAATGCTGCTTGATTTGTTTTGATTTAGATATATTTTAAATTCATGATTCTGAGATGTATGTAACTGCTTCATGACTACCATGTTCACTGTGCTCATTGTGCAGTACAAGGCAACACAGACCAGAAATTAGGAATTGTAACTTGCTACGTCACAGTTTAGAAAATGGCATAAAAGAAAACCCTGAAAAAACAAAACACCCAGCTGAAGTAGGAAGATGGAACTCAGTATTTCTGGAATTCAGTATTTCTGGAACTCAGCAGGAGTTATAACCAAAGTACTTAACAGAGCAATGAAACAATCTAATAAATCTGCAGCTACTGGAAGATGTCTGAACTTTATTTTGTTACTAACTCCAACTCATCATATTGGCTTTTAAAAGTTAACCTCAAAGAAAGTTTGTAAAAAAATTGGTTTTGAAAACTGATTTTTAAAATCGCTTTTTATGTTTTGTTTAATTTAGACTGTAGATGTCACTGTATCAACTGTTGCTAAAGCCAATGCTAGTAATTATAAATGGCACCAATACAGACAGATAAATTTTAAACAACAGAATTTTAACAGGAAGAAATAACAATTTTTATTTGTATTGGCTTTAAATAATTAGACAAATGTAAGAACATTTGGATCCAAAGTATGCAGCCAGTTTAGATTAAGGCTATGACGGGTGACTGTAGACATTATGAAGATTATTACTCATACTTAAAATTAAACCTTTTTTCAGACTACAATACAGAAATGTAAAAGGCTTCAGGCATACTTTCTAAATCCTTTGCTATCAAATACTGATTTTGCTCTGGTACTTCAAATTCCAAAGGTAAGGATTCAGCAGACCTATAAATACTCCTTTGGTGTACAGGAATATTTTTAATTCTGAAACACAGAAGAATTGATTAATCAGTATTTGCAAAAGTATTAAGGTCTCTGGATAAAATTTGTTCTAGGATAGAAGCATATGCTTTTGAACCTGAACCACCATACACTGACAAATCACATATTTGTCCTTGTATTAACTTTGGAAGTTCTGCATCAGCATTTTAGAATTGCAGCACATATTTCATTTTCATTGGCAAACCACAGCACATTAGAAGTCTAATTTATACATAGCCAAGTGGTATGGCTTGTCAAATAGGAGCATATGGACTTGGAAATAGCCTACATTTTCCAGTAATTTCAGAATTTTTCAGCCTTCTTGAAAGGGAGAGTTAAGGGTCTTAAGATTTTTTAGAGTACATCTGAATAGTTTCAGGAGCCAAATCTTTTATTCTGTGTTTCAATGCCAGAACAAGGTTCCTTCAAAACCGTCCTCCCAGTTTTCATTCTTGAAATAATACTCCATACAAGACTTCTGGTTCTGGCAGCAGAATATCTGTATTTTCTTTTATTCTTCTTTGAATCTTAAGAATTTCTCCAACTCCTCATAAAAAAAGATCATGAGAACATGCTATTCTCTCAAGCATGCAGAAAGGAACTGTAGACAGGAAAATCATAAGGCAGAATTTGAAAATAAAATGGTAAGAAGGATTAATGGAGAGTGAAGAGAGTTGTAATGCTCTGCAATTCAACCAAAACTAAAATCAAAAAAGAAAAAAAAATCAGTAGAAAAAAAGGACTTATTTTTGGTCAGATTTTTGTCAGGAACATTTCTCAAGCTGTGAAGCTGATAAACTGCTCCAAATGGTCTTTGAACAAAAAAAAAAAAAAAAAAAAAAAAAAAAAATAGAAAATGCGAAGTTTGAGATCCAAGAAACCTAAAATACAGTGATCAATTGCAGTGTGCTCATCACTCCTGCCTGAGCAACCCTTTTTAATTTATGGAAGTTAAAGACGCTAAAGCTGCAATAATATTCTTTTCTCTTTACAATTGAAATACCTGAATTCAAATATCTGCTCAAAACCTTATTTTAGTGTATTTAATTTGCCTGAAATCCACAAGCAAAAAATTATTCTTTAGTACTCTTTTTACAGGAATTCTTTTAAATAAAATTCTTCTGGACATTCTACACCAAAACTTGTTTCTGAAATGGTCTTCATGGCTATAACAGTCTATAATTAAGACAAATATAAAACTGAAGTAATTTACTACAGTCTATATAATGGTTGTAGCTTTGATTACCAAGAAGTTTTCAAAAGCAATATTATTCACTCAAACCATAACACAACTGCTTTGTCATGGCTCTTGGCAGATGAAGCAGAATGCACAGGTATGTGTACTCTACTCACCAGATGGAAACAAGAATACATTTAATTAATTACAGCTTTTAAAACCTCCCTACTGTGTATTGCATAAAATTTCAGTGCAAAAGTTTCAATGGAAGTCTGATAAAGTTTTTCATCGCTGAGACTATGACCTCACTGTACATTTTGTTCTGAGAAACATTTGCTTATTCATTTATTCATAACCAAAAAACCAAAAAAAAAAAAAAAAAAAGTGAACCCAATACATTGAATTGATTTTTATTCCTGATTTTCAATATTAACTTTAGTATGGAATAGAATAATTACCAGTCAGGAATTATAAAACTGCAAAGCTTGAACATATTATTCTCATGAGTACTAGGTTCTAATGCTCAGCATGTCATACCTTGAACAAGGTATGCTGCTGCAGCTAATAGTGATTAATAATAGTTTATGCTCTTGTTTTAATTTTATTAGAATACCATCTATGCTGAATAACATCACATTGGACTATTTGGCTATTTGGATTGAACTATTAATTGGACTATTCATTTTTGTTCCAGCCACAAAGTGAAGCTTGGGTCATCCCCTTCCTGGAGAGCAGGAATACAGCAGCAATTCTCCTATCAGCCGGGGGGGCTTCTCCCAGCCCCATAAACACAAAACCAAAACCAGATGTCAGAGACCTGCAGCGGAGATTTGAGGATATCTTGTGGCTCTCAGACACAAAAAAAAGCTCCAATGAATTCTTTTTAAATGAGGCAGTAGGACTTAAGTATCACAAAATGCTCTCATAGAATATTGTAAGTTGTTTCTACCTCATGCAATGCCAAGACCAATCCAAGCATCTTAAACGTGGATACTATTCCAAATTTTTTTCCTCACTCTCCCTCATTATCTCTAAATACAGGAAAATGAAAGTTATACAATAATAAAAGTTGCACTTCCAAGATAATTATCCAAAGTAAGATATATCAAACTTATACTATAGAACCAGGATCAGGATATTTTTCTGTTGAATGAAATTCTGTTTTGCTTCAACTGATCTTCTCTTGCTTAAAAAGCGTTAGACAAATATTTTGAAAGCAGAGGATCTACAGTAAAGATGGAGCTGAGCTGAGAAGCTCCACAGATGTGAAATAATTATGTAGCTGAAAGTCTCAAAAATATCCTTAAAGAATACTTCACCCTTAGAGATAATTTAGCCATGTGGACATCAATGGAAGTTTTTCCATTGTCTCATATAGAATTTAGTCCAAAACTTTGACAAAAACAAATGTCAGTGTCTCAGAAAGGCCTTTAAATAAGATGACTGGGGAAGAAGAAAAGCACTACTTCGCTCAGAAATTAAAAATTCTAGAAAATATACATGCAATTAAAATCCCAACTCATGCTGAAACATTAATATAAAAATCCTAAAACGTAGTATGTCTTTCCTCAAGGAAAAAGACCATAAACCTGCTTTGACAAACTTTAGTCATGTACAAAAGTGAGAATATATTTTAAAGTCTTAGACTGTTCCAGTTTTCTTTTTATATAGACTGTGAGAGGTTACTGTAATCTCTACCCATTTTAGAAAGATTAAAAAAGGAATCTCAAGCAGTTAAAACTTGTGTGATGAAATTCATAACTTTATGTTGCATAGTGAAGTATTTGCTAGAGTTAATTTATTTTCTGTATTCTGTAGGAATCATAGACAGCTGCAAAATTATAAGAAGGATTATTAAAAGTGCTGAAGTAGTTTTCTCTTACTTTAAGTCGAACAGTCCTAATAATGCTTTTTTCTCATTAGTGTGCATGCTAAGGAAAGAAGATGCAGTCTTCCGGTTGTAATTATAAGGCATATTTCACTAGCTCATCCTTCTGAAATCTTCGATATGTTCTACCTACAATTACAGACAACTTAATATTGAAATAATTCACAATAATGCATCTGATGTCTTTGTTTACCAAGAAAATTTTCAAAGCAGTATTATTTACTTAAAGTTCAATCTGATTTGCTATTTTTTTTCTAAATGAATTGTTTCAACAGAAACTTCATCCATGGTTCTTGTTACTGATATCCTCCTCCTCCAACTAATTTAATACAGGAGAATGTGTTACAGTCTTCCTTGTTCCTAAAGCAATTCCTAATTCTTATTTAGTGAGGTTTGCAATGAGCAATATACTAGCAAAACATATTCCTGTTATAATTATATTAAATAGTGACTTTGATGTTTAAGTTCTCTTGCATTAAGAGTTTTGAAATTTAACCCTTATCCATGAAGATATTTAGATGCAAGATTTAAGTGGACTAATTCTTACAGCAAAACTTGCAGATACCTAAATAAAAATGCCCCTTAACATAATTTTTGTGCATGTCCTGTGGTAAATAATTAAAAATATCTCTCCAGGAACAAGATGAAGGATAAGCCACATACATCTGCCACAGACAGTCCTCAGTGGTTTAAAAGTGGAAACTTCACGTGGATTGATACTATCAGTCCTGAAAAAAAAATCCCAGACCTCAAAAAGTACCCTGTACAATGACCTGGTGTACAGAAAATGAAATAAAAGTGTTGAAAATAACCTGTAGATATAATTATCTTACAGAAGAAAATTTCTGTTTTCAGCATAATTTACAGAATACAGAAGATAAATTGGTAAAGATAATGGTAAACTGATAAAAGCACAATTGATAAAAGAGAGATGATCTCTCTTAAATTACCACTTACAGTAAATTCAGGCAAGACAAATGAGGCTTTGAATTGATACATCACGGAAGTCAGGGATGTCAAAACTGCATTTTTTAAGAGTTCATTATGAAATGTAACTAATACTGAAATTAATCTTTGTGGTCTTCAGAAATTACATTACAACATATAGCTTAGGGATGTAGTGAGCTGGTTCATATCTGTCCACAGACAGCAGAAGCACCTTTTTGGAGTCATTAGTCAGCCTTGGACAAGAAAAAGCCCAAGAATTGTATTTGTAAGAGCAGATACGTTACCACAGGGAAGCTTATCTGTTTATTTCCCATCAGCTTCATCCATCTCTTCTGGCTGATGCCTAAACTGAAAGTGAATCAGCTCACAGATGTGACAGTCTAGAGTCCTGTGTTTCACTGTGAAAGGGTGCTGCAAACAGGTCACAGCAGTTTGACATGCAGCTTATCCAGCTTCATGAGGATAGAAAGGTGAGAGCAGCAGCTGCTCTGCCATATGACTGGCATGTCTTCTGTTATTAAGTCAACCCAGGGCACACTTCTCAGCTCACTTCTGTCCCTCAGTTTCAGTCACTTCCATCAGCCAAGTTCTGAGCTCTGCTTGTCCATCCCCGTGATCATACACACACTGGAGGATCAGGAATGATGCTCCTGTAACATCTTTGAGGGTGTTCTCCTTCCCCCAGGATGGGTACATCGAGTCTGGAAGGAGATCAGCACCAGATACCCCCACTTAAACATTCATAAGCCACTTGCACAGGCTTTGGGCTGCCAGAGCTCAAAAGTACAGACCAAAAGTTTATGACCAGAAGCTTCTGAGTATCTGCACTTAGCCATGCTTACCAAAAAGCCTTTGACCTTGAAAATATTTGAGCGCCAGGACGCTTTCCCTCTCACCGGAGTAGAGACTCCCAGTAAATAAGAATCCAAGATTTTGCCAGAGTTACTCAGTTATGGGTATGTGCCACACCAGACAAATTCTGAAAGGTCCTGATGTGATAAATAGAAATAAACTGAAAGTTGTTTTAATGACCATATCCACATGTTTTTAAGTTGTGAATTTATAATGCCACAGCAAAGAGAAACCCAAACTCAACATTATATCCACTCAGAGAGGAAAAAAATGCAATTGTAACCAGCAAAGCTATAACATATGAAGCAGATAGCTACTGCCTGTCACTATAATCTGCTAGGAATACGGTTCTTAAGCTCCATCCTTCTGGCCATGTAGGAAAAAGAAGTCGTTACAGCAGCAGGAAGGGACAATACTCTTCTTTAAGGTCAGAGGGGCAACTTCTATTTGTTGGTAAATAGACTCCTTAAAGCATGATATGATCAAAGGGACAATCCAGAAGAAAACCAAGGAACAATTACCTGGTTTTCTAATGTCATTTACACTGAAGTGAATGGGAGATTAAAAGAATGCAATATTAGGCAGAAAATGACCTCCAAATTTTGTACATGTACAATACCTTGCTAAGAATATTAAAATGTTACTGTTGCTCTTGTGTTGTATGCTATTAGAAGGGTAAAACTTGATTACAAAGACGACCCTACCCATGCAGAGTCTTGTGCACATTGCACATGATGTATTAAAAATGGAATTCTGCAACAGCTGACAGGACAGGGAAATAAGGAGTGGGGAAAAATGGAGTCAGGGAAATACAGACCCCCAGGCACACAGTAATAATTTATTCAACCTGCCTGCTAGCCGTCGGGTACTTCAAGCTCACTAGAATATGTTCCAGTACTGATAAAAAAAATGTGTCACATGGAGGTGGAGGAAAAATAGAAAAGCGTGATGAAATTTGTGGTCAGAATTCATAATCCCTATTCAGCAATACCTAGTAAATGAAAAAAGAACAAGCAGCAGTAAAGAGTTTTTGCCTGACCTTCAGATAGGATTTTTTTGCTATCATTGGGATGATTTGAGAGACTCGTAGAGATGCGCCTTTTTTTAACATTTGCATCTCATCTCCTCTTTTTGCTTTATGAATTCTTTGCATCCACAAAATTTTTAGGTATTTAGTGTCCAAATTTCAGCTCTATCTTCAGATATTTGCTGGTTTTGCTTGGAATATTTTTTGTGCCCTGGCTAAGCACGTAAAGGAATACTAAAATAGAAAAATCAGAAGTACCAACACAAATCTACACTTTTTGTACAAATCTTCTATGCAATGTATGTTTGCACAAATAAATTACATTTCCTTTTTTTGAAACAATTTTCTAAGGAGGAAAAATATCTAGAGGAGCTCTAGAAAGAATTCAGGTATGAACAAAACTTCTATTTATCTATGGCTGCCTGCTTGTCATTTATTAATACACACTTACAAATCTGCAGTGTCTTTTTTTCTAGTTAGCTTACCTTCATTCCCTAGTTTATCATCCAAATATCTGCACAAAGCTAGTGTTTCCTAAAGGTGTTTCCCCGTGTTGTAAGCCAACAAAGTTATGGCATAAGGAATTGTTGGCAGTTTGGTGTTTTTTCCCCCCTTGTGACAAGTAATACCTTGCAACAGATGCTATTCATTTCTTCTGGGTGAGCTTGGTCCTTACTGCGCTTGCAAGGTAATACAGGGGATTGATGAATAGTGTAAAAGTAAATGAGTTGAGAAAAGTAATACTTTAGGAAAACACAAATGGAGCTAGGGTGTGAAAATTGTGGTGGAGACAAAAGAGTTTGTGGTTAATGAAGAAAATAATTGGAAGGGGTAAGTTTTACAGCCTGCCTTGGCTGTTCCTATTAGAAGATCCAATCTCCCATATCCACAGGACGACAACTTAAAAGAGATCTTGGAGGCTGACAAAGCCCTCAGTGTTACACCATAATGCTACTTTCCCAAAGAATTTATGAGGACA
The DNA here is from genome assembly GCA_013398115.1 of Falcunculus frontatus. Lineage (NCBI taxonomy): Eukaryota > Metazoa > Chordata > Aves > Passeriformes > Falcunculus > Falcunculus frontatus. The sequence continues at coordinate 1,886,749 of VZRV01005742.1, read as the reverse complement.
TGGCAGTGAAAAACTGGAGTGCTTTCCTTCCTCTGACAGAGAGTAGGAAGATTAGAAAGACAAAAAGATACAGCATCACACACATAAATAACCCACATGCATCAAACTGAGTTACAGCGTCTAACACAACGCTCCTGCAAACACGCTTGAACACCAGGCACTGATAATGGAAAGTTTGAACAAAACTGCTAAATTGTGGCTAAACCATCTAAAATAGGATTTGCAGAGGCTCTCAGTGTAGATTTAATTGGTTTGCCAAAAGCAGCAGGGATTTTTGATGCTGCTTCGACAGAAAACAGAGTTGAATCATGTTTTCCTTCTGAATACAGCTCTACTAATGATTTGTCTCTGACAAACTGCCCAACTTTTCTGCAGCATAAAATTGGCCACACAAATACTCATGTCTTTTATACCTGAGTATTTCATTGCTGTAAATCCCACGTTAGGCGAGACGACTCACTGAAATCAAGGTAAACTTAAACCACTGCAGCTTTCAGGGACCTTCTGGTGATAGTGGATTTCCACTTGGGGTGTTACATCCTTCCTTTAGGCAGTGCCAGAGAATAAACTGGGAGGATTCAACGTGTTGGGTTTAATTAGAAAAGCCTCAAATGGTTTAAGAATACGCTTAAATGAGAATGTGCCTTTGTGTGATAAATACCTGCAGCTATTTCAGCGTGAACAGAAGGACTCTGGTGGTTTGCATTCATTTGGTAGAAGTGCAGATGAAAAATGGGTATGGCGGCCCCTTGACCATGCCCTTACCTCTGTAACTTTCTGAGGATGTGGGAGAAGAGGCAGCTGACACTGCATGATTATGGTTTTCTTCTATTCTGTCTGGTTTGCACTTGTAATTGTGGATTCCAAATTGTGTTGGTAATCCAGAATCTGCGACAGGCATTCTCCCCATCGCTTCCACCACTACAACATTGAACTGATTCTACAAACACAGAATGACTGAAGTTAAAGCACATCATAGAAGATTTCTTCAACAATGAAGAACATTTCCCTGTAGAAAATTAACTTTTCATTATTTGGATCACATCTAGTTGTATTATTAGAGGATAAATGTCTCTAACATGTACTAAATTTTCAGAGGCTAAAGGTGTGTCATGGATCTGATTTCTCACCTTACTGTGCCTGCTAACATTTGATCAGAAAATACTTTTGTTTTAAAGTGTTATACCTTCAGCAAAATAAATATGTCTTGAAGTACTACTTCTAGATTTAACAGTAATTCTCTTGAAGCAGGTACTGTGTAACATTTTACATCATTCTTTTTTATTCTTCCAGGAAATTAACAGAGTTAATTGTAGATTAGATGACCTAGGTGCTTTGCCTTTTCTTTTGCAATCTTTAGGAGACTAATCTGTCAAAAAATTAAGGTAAAAATTCAAAGATGAAAACGAAAGCACACCTGTCAAAATGCCTCACTAATTAGAAATAATTTTAAAAGGCATTTATTAAATACAATTTGTTCTGCATTTCACGACGATGAAATATACTTGAACATTTCAAATCCTTTCTCACCATTTTTTCTAATCAGAATTTCCTACGTTGTCACAACATGGGAATCCCAACGCAATTTTTTTGGAAGTGCTCACATCTACATAAAAAGTGACTATTCAATTTATATCATCACTGCTGTGCCCTACCATTGTTCCCACTACTGAAGAAAATGTTCTGTCAGTGTGATGATAGATGGCCTGGAGTCAGAACAGTGCAATTAACCTTTCTTAAGCTTATTCTCGTTTAAGTGAGATAATAGAATTTGATTTTTCTTTTCAGAGACTTCTGAGTTTTAAAAATTATTTTACATTATGCAGAAGCCAAGCTCTTTCTACGTTTCTTATGAAATGATTTTACATTTTTTATATTATGCATTTGCATGTCATTCAAAAGAAGTGCAACTTATTATAATTAGTCTTCAAAAATAGGGTGCTAAATAACAAGAGCTCCTGAACAAAAAAATACAGTTCAGATTTTGTTTTCTAATTTGTTTTCTGGTTTCCTGATGATGACTTTAAAATGCATTCCCGTGAAGTTTTTAAGCATTCCTCTGAAAGCTTCCTCTCTACAAGAGAGTTGAAAATTCTTCTCTAAAATAAGAACTAAAAAAAGGGCTTAAAATTCTGATGTTCTCAGCATGGGCTAGGAGCTGATGGGAATTTCAGCTTGAAACAGAAGTGGAAGAGGTGGAAGTGTTGATTAACATGCACACATCTTTTCCTGGACACAAAAAAAGGGGAACAAGTCTGCTTGTGACAGCTCCTGCTTAAAAAGGCTAAGTGACTTTTCAAAGTCACACAGGGATGACTTTGCCTTCTGATTTCCGTTCCCTTGCTCCATTAGATCTCCACAGCACTCCACACTCATCCTGACAGGAGGATGTGCATGAGCTCCTCGTGACTGACAGCTTGCTGTACTGTCACCCTACATGAAGAATATTAAAAGAGGAAAGGAACTACAGTCCTTAAAGCAGGTTGCAGAAAACCTTGAAATACTACTTCCCAGTGTTATAAATACCTCACAGTGTCAGTCAAAGGCATAATTTTATCCCTTGGAAACATGTGGTTGCACATTTAGGTTTCTATTTTTTCTCCTAGTGGGAAGAGAAAATTAATGTCTCTCAGCATAACAGACCTCCTTGAAAATATTTGCCCAGGTGAAAAGATGCATGATTTCTGTTTTTAAACTTTGGGTAATCCCACTGGGGTTAATTTTACAGAATAAAATGTTATCTGGTAATTTGTCCAAATGAATACTTAAATTGGCCCATATTGGTCAGAGCATTTCCTTTATGCTGGTCAGCCTGACTCAGATTCAACAGAAAACCCCAGTGTGCTGTGTTGCAGGAGAGATGTTATCTGTGGAACATCATCCTATTCCTGGTGTGAAAGAGCCAGGACATGACAAAACAGCTGTAGAGGCTGCACGGTGAGTATGGGAGGTCCTCCTGCTACAGGCAGTCAGCAATGAGGCTGATTCTCCACAGCCTCTGAAGTCTGTACAGTCAAAGGAAATATCCAGGGAAACGGAGCAGTCAGCTCAGAGACAGAGGGAACCTTCCTCCAAGAACTGAGCAGGATATTGGAGTAAAACAATGCAGCCTCTGGCTAAAGATTCAGCAATGCTCACTTGAGCATCACTCCAGACTCCTCTTGGCACATCAGTCCTGGCTGACCAAGCTATCAGTGAGCACTTCCCAAAAACCAGAGCTCTCAGAGTTCTCTTCACTCCTTTGTAATCAGCTGCCTGAAGAAACTGGGCTCACTTGATAGGGCAAGGAGTACCAGGAGGAGCTATAGAGCACACAAGGGGTCTAACAGTGGGAATAAAGCAGGAGGGCATTAAATGGATCCTTAAGAAATTAACATAATGCATTCACTGCTGAAAGGTACTGCTGGGATCCACCATTTCTGGATTTTCTTTTCCAGGACTAATGTGAATGGGCATTTATTAATTCTTTCTTACCAAAGAACTGACAGTGTTAAGTGCAGAAAAGAGCACTAACACTTGCAGTACCTGAAGAAAAATATGAACTAATATTATATATCTTTGTGTATAGTAAAAATCAAGATACATATTTTAACTGATTTTTCCCTACCTTACATAACGGTAGGGGTTTTTTTTCTCAGGATCGGAAATTTATCTTATTACTTGTCTCTTAATTGCATATTTCCTTTCCTTTGCATTCCTGAACTTAACAATTAAAAACTGCTGATGATCTATCTGAATGCATGTATAGAAAAACAGAAAATACATTTGATTTTTCTTCACTCAAATAAGTGGAAGCAAAATCATGCTTTACATGCTCATTGTATGGTTTGATAGATGAGGCAGAGTTGAGAAAACGTCATGTTTTGCAGCTTCCTGCACAATTTAATTAATCTTTCACACCACTATGAGTAAAGTAATGCATAATCCAATAGGATTTTGCTGATAATTTATCATCAATTATTGTTCCTTATTGTAGTGTTAAATAATACCAACCTCATTCAACGTGTGAAATGAGTCCCATTGATTCCTTTGTCTTTGTAATTGAAAGGGACAGTCCCATCAGTTTCATTAGAGGTTATTTGTCCTCTAACACATCAAACAAGATTTAGAGCTCAAATATCAGGAAAAAAAAAAAAAATCTGTTCCAAAACACAAATAAACCCAAAGGTAAAATTTATAAGGTCAGTGAAATACTAATATTAGGTTCAGCTGCCCAAGCATCCCAGAGACAGATAACATATTAGCAGCTGGTACATGATTTCCCTGTGAAAATTGCAATAAAAGAAATGACTGTAACTTAAAATCAATGCTAATACAGAGAAGTATGACAATACACATTGCAGGCCAGTGTACATTTCTGAAAAATGTACTTTCATAAGTGCAGTATCAGTAGCTTTGCCAGTCACGCTCTGATTTAGGACCCAGAGAATGCTGGGATAGCAGAAGCATCACTATTCAATCGTATTATTTTTGGCTTAGGGAGAGAAGGTGCTTTTTAAGGAAGCAATCCAAGCCATAGATAAAAATCAGTCCTCCTTAAATAAGTACTGGAATTGCCAAAGGAGCTTAGAAATATGAGGCAACACATTTACTGGTCGGGGCAGTTAACTCTTTTTATGCTGGAAAGGCATGAAAGCAATGTAATAACATCAGGACCTATGCAGATGCTCAAGAGTTGTAGTAGACTATAAATATATAAGCAATTATTTATTTCATATTCAGAGGCTTGGCCCATTGTTATCCATTGTTTCTAGAATATTTTTGTTGTGTTCTTCAACAACATGATGCACTATTTGACCAGAAGTCACAAAGCAGAAAAGAAAAATAGCACTTAGCTGTCTTGGAAAACCAATCACCAGTGTATTCATTGAGTTCAACATTATTATTCATGCATGAAAGAGCTGCTTGTGAAAAGCAGCTATGGATTAGAATTGATTCCTCACACTAGGCTTCCAGAATGAACCTTTGCCTTTAAGGTGTTATGTATTTCCCTGGTGCCCAGTTCTCTTCCTTCACTTTATGGAGAGAAAGGAAAGCGAGGCAGAGCTGCATCTGTAACATCATGTTACCTTGGGATTCCAATCTCTCACGCAGCCCAAACCCCCAGATTATCTTCACCCTTCATATGTCTGTTCAGTTCTGCCTCTGCTGGCAAGAAGATACGTTTACAGGGTAAGGACCGGCTCACACCTGAGCTTTGCTTTTAGGAGGAGGATGAGATGAAATGATTCAAGCCCAGTTACCTCAAGCAATGCATATATATTGATTTCAGTTTGAGAAAGAGGAGAAAAGAATGTTAAAAACTATTTAGCAATTAGTATGTCACAACCAAAAAGACGAACTTTTACAAATTGATCTGGTTAACGAAACATACAAATAAAAGAGAATAGCTTAATATTTTATAACACGTTTGTTCTGCTTGCTATCTGAATGTTTTAGTTACTGCACCAAGAATGCATCACCTTAGCAAGACCTTTGTAGTTAACTAGAGCTCTCTTCCTTACCTAGTGTGCTTTGTGTTAAATTTCTTTCTTGGAAGACCAATGTGCAGTTAATATTTGTATGACCTAAGGCTTAGCTTGAAAACGTTGGACCTGAATACCACAATTTCATCTTACCTGTGTTTTTTTTTTCCTCCATAAACACGTCAAACATATGTTTCTGTAAGTATTGGTTCTCCTTCCCTTAGATAGCCTTAAAATATGGACTTTTTTTACACTAAATGGCAGTGAGGAAATTTTCTGGACTATTTAATGCATACAGTGAATATCTAAGAGTTAATTTCTTCTTTATGAAGCAACAACTCAGCTTCATTCAAAGACTCAAGCCAAATTAGCAGTAGCTAATGAGTCTTGGCATACAGAATAATGACACAAATACATGTTTACTTCTATAGCTTTATCTAAGTAATGAAGCTATTCTCTATTTCATGTTCTATGTTCTCTCACCAACATTTTAATAGACTATAAATAGCACATCTTTAAACAGAAAGGACCAAAAGGAAGGAAATACCACAGAAAAAAAATTTCCCAGCCCTTGAATTCTGGAGGAAAAAGGTGAAGCAACATCTTCTACTTAGACATCTACACAGCAGTTTGTTTTCCCACCTTCTGTGCAATACTGAATCAAGAGTTTTATGGGATGGTCAATACTGTTCTTAGGCTACCTGAGGAAAAATTTCAAATGGAGACTTTAGTATGAAACCTGAGTGGTCCCTGGCACCACGACAGATTTTCCCCCTGACCTGTAACACCTTCAGCATGACCCCAATGCGGAGTCATCAGCTGCTTTAGCTGCCCCTCTGGCCAGGGAGCAGAAAGGAAATCTCAGGTAAAGGTCTTCAGGCTTTTACACAAAGCAACTGCTATAATTTCCATCTGGGAGTCTGAAACAGAAAGTTGACTCCAAAATTCAGCATGTAATCCATAAATCAAACCACAGACCCAGCAGTAACATGAAAAGAAAAAGAAGGGTAAGAGAAGACGGTGATTTAGGGCATTTAAAAAAAAAAAAAGACCTAATAAATAACAGCAGAACAGGGGATAAGAACAAAGAAAACAAGGTGAGGAGTGAGGTGACTAAAGGGAGTGCTGAATGGAAAGTACAAACAAATTAAAGAGTTTTACCTCCTCTCACTCATTTTTGATAGCACAGAAATGTTTACAATGTTTCTATCACACTTTTCCAGTGTGAACTTTGTGACTTCTTAGTCTTTAAACATTTTCCTAAATGCTACCTCCATTTTTCACGTTGGTAACCACGTTATGCTCAAGGCACTGTCTTCAAATTTGTGCTACAATACTCTGGCACTAGCTTGAATAATTATTTTAATATTTATTTAATTATTTTCTGCATTCAGGAATGAGTCTTAAAAGAGCTCCACAAAAAGGGTAAGGCACAAAACTGACTTTATGTTTGGGATGTTCACTAATCTCAAAATAAACACCTTCTGTTGTCTTGAGCACCACAGAATGGTCTTTATATTCCCTGGAATAAAAATAGAAGTTTTTGGTTTTCTGCTCGGTTTCCTACCTTCAAAAAATATTGAGTCTATGCAAGAACTTCCCACACTTCGAATGAAATTATGGATGTATAATATACCACATCTTTTTCACTAATTCTTTTTTTCGTACAGCCTAGCTGTACAAGGTAGAATGATGCAAACTACTGTGTATAAATGCATTTTTAGTGGGTGCTAGAATTAGATAGTTTCCTATTAATTCATATCTTACATTATTATTTAGTATTTTCCCTGTATTCCTTGAGAACAGAAGCAAATGGAAAGTGATGGGTGTGTTGTACTGAAGGAGACTTTGTGTTTGTGTTTGCTATTGTTCCTTTTAATGTCCCAGTAGGGTTTCCCTAGGATATGTAGTCAGCAGTCTGAATTTCATTAAGTCTGCTGGACTAGACTATGAAATATGAAACCATATAAGCAGAAATAAAAAATTCTTAACTCCTTTCTGTCCATTTCTTTCTATTCAATAAGACAGAGTACACTGATGCCACCTCAGCATCTAGATATTACATCTGTATTTTTGTATGTATTGAGGATATTTTACTGTATTTCTAGGGCAACTTGTATAAAACAAAAGAGGATTTCCATAAAAAACAATTCAGCTGTGTCCATCCAGAATCTGTAAGAAAATCCAGAATATGGAATTTGAAGCACTCCCTCAGCTAAAGGATGATTCTCCCTTGAATATGTCATTTATAAAGATAATAAGTCATTCCTCACCTTCACCTCTTTTTTTCTTTGAAAAGGGAGTACGCATTTCATATTCTCTAGGAATACAAAGGTCAGTGTCACTGTGCTCAGCCATTTGCTCTGATGTAAGAGAGAAACATAATAATGCTACCAAACTAAAAATGGAAAAGTTCTTGATTCGCATAAATAAAATTTCAGTTTTGGTTACAGAATTTAGCCCTTTTTGTGACTCTTTGAATGTTCCTAACTTCCTAAATATTCTTTTAATTTTTCTTATGGTCCCCAAATATTGTCTTTCTGTATACATGCACCTTACTTTTTAAAATTCCATTCTCCTGGTAATGACACCAGAAAAATATCAGATGGCAAGATGTTTTTCACACAAATCAAAACAAGTAGGTTTTCTTCTAAATTGTAGAATTCTGATTTTTTTTTTATTTTTTATTTGATTCTATTTAAACCTAAGGGAATCAAATTGAGAAGTAAGATTTTCACTTCTCATCAAAGGACACAGTGGTTTCAAGCCAATCACAGACTTCATAATTATATACTGATATATTTTTTAACCATGAATACCATGGAGCTCCACTAATGTATAAAAGCTAATGATCTGCTTGACTTTTCTACAAATATGCTTTTTTCAGCTTTGCAGAAAAGGACCAGCGGGTCCTGGCAGACAAGTTGAATATGAGCCAGAAACATGCCTTTGCTGAAAAGAATGCCAATGGCATCCTGGGCTGTATTAGGAGGAGTTTTGACAGCAGGGAGATGATCCTGCCCCTCTGCCCAGAGGTGAAAAACCACTGTCAAGGCCACACATGGAGTGCTGGGTCCTGTTCTGGGCTCCCCAGTATGAGACAGAGATGGACATACTGGAGAGACACCAGCCTGCCTTACTCTAATGGAACAGGCATTCTTCATTTTTACATATATACAAGCAGAATATGTAAAAAAGTGCTACTGAACTCCAGCATCTCCATGGCCTTCAGAACTTCAAATTCCTTGGGCTCTTTAAACTGCTAAGCAACATCTCAAATATAGTGCATGTTCTTTGTAGTAAATACCTTATAGAATCCCAAGGTTTATCTTCTTTAAATTAACCTAGCCCTTAGAAGCTTAATGTTTAAATCAGGATTACTTCTCCCCCAAACCAACAGAGGCTGCACTTGAATATTCCAAATCAATGCATGACTAACAGGATTTTTCCTGCCTGAGACTGACTAAATTCAAATATAATCTTTGCTTCTGCTTCCTTTCTACTGATTACAGTCAAGGATGCAGCAACCTTTGCTGCTTGGGTGAACTCTTTCTGATATCTTAATGCAATTTACAGTACACCCTGGGATAATCCTTTGTTCGATATTGCTGAAGTGGCTTTTTCACTGACCAGTCGTTTGAGAAAAGCTCAAGACATTATTAGTGAGCAATCATTAATTATAACAGTTTACTTTTAAAATCATTTTAGGACATATAGCTGAATAAATGGCTTTAAATATCTCACTCTGTGAATATTATTTAAAAAAAAAAATCATTTTATCCAGAATATCAATTTCTTTAGATCCCAGTACTTTATTCAAAGGAAATTCAGTCAAATATGTATGTACATTTTTGTACATGGAAGAACTGTATTTAGAAATTTCAAAGTAAATATCTATATCTGATATGTATTGGTTTCAGTGGAATTGATAGACAGCCCCGGGGTCCCCAGTACAGGAAGGACATGGATCTCTTTGAGTGAGTACAGATGAGGCCACCAAGATGACCACAGGGCTGGAACACCTATGAGTAAAGGCTGAAAGAGTTGGAATTCTTCAGCCCGGAAAAGAGAAGGTTTTGAGGTGACCTAACTGTGGCCTTCCAGTATGAGAAAGGAGTTACAGGAGAGCTGGAGAGGGATTATTTACAAGGGCCTGGAGTGACAGGACAAGGAAGAACAGCTTCAAACTGGAAAAGAGCAGGGTTAGATTAGGTATTAGGAAGAAATTCTTTACTGTGACGGTGGTGAGGTCCTGAAACAGGTTGCCAAGGGAAGCTGTGGATGCCCCATCCCTGTCCAAGGCCAGGTTGGATAGGGCTCTGAGCAACTTGGGCTAGTGAAAGGTATCCCTGTCCATGGCAGGCAGGTTTGGAACGAGATGATCTTTAAGGTCCCTTCCAACCTAAACCCCTCTATGATTCTTTGAAACATCCTCCAGCTATGCCATCGGATGATGAACTTCTAAATGTGAATGACCAACTCTGCAGCACACTCCCACCTTACAAAGCATCTCCTCCTTCTGGTGGTTCTTCCTCTTCCCTGCCCAGTAGGTGAGCAAAGCCAGTTTCTCTGGAAGAGCAGAGGTCAACTTAAATATTTTGGCTGCAACCAAAGTGCCTTTCATCCATGTTGTAGTTTGAGGCCAACATCTGCAGGATATCAGGTTTTACATTCCGATTGGTGAAGGAACCACAATTACTTAAGAGTGGGTCAAACCAGACACACTCAGCTATTCCATCCTTCCCAGAACAGGCAGCAAAGGCAGGTAACAACTCATGCTTTTAACAGCTGATATGAATGTTGCAATTGCTCCCTTTTCGTGGAACAGCAATAAAAAAAAAGCTACTGGTAGATCTTATTATATTTATATATTATATGTCATTCTGTCCCATTTACACTGAGCTGAACTCATTTGGGAGGCTGAATAATGACAACTGTCTCCTAGCCCCTGCACTAGGCAGCTAAAGATTTGCTGATGAAACAGCCTGCTTACTCCCTTTTGTCTCTTTTCTATCCTCCACACGCCTTGGCCAAATAAAACAATCTTTTTCATCCTCTCAGAGACTATTTTGCATTTGTACTCACAGCTTTTCCTTCTGTGTTTGGAGACAATGCCCATTTATGAGAATTCTCTGGCAGCCTCTCTCCACCCTGGGCTCTGCTGCGTACCCAGGCATGGGAAGCTACATCTCCGTCACTGCTGTGTAAGAGCAGCACAAAGCAGATGGAAGGCATTCCTGGGATCATTACTTTCACTTTCCTTTAAAATTCTTAGAATCTGACTTATTTTCCTGACTTTCAAGACTCACTCCCTTCACTACAGCACCTAATCAGGATATCACTTTTGCAACCTACTAATGACACACCTGTGAGAAGGGAAGTATTTTTATTCTCCTTGAACTAGCCTGGACTTCAGGTATGGAAAGTCTAATGGAAAAAATCCCACAGCTTTATAGGGAAATTCACAATTCTATAAGCATTGCAATGGATTAAGATAGGAAAGGAAATAAAATTATTCATTGTATCTATTCTTCTCTTCCAAAACAGACCATGAGAACACCAGAGAGACAACACCAATGTGCTTTTGGATGAGAGATATTAGCTGCTAACAAACTGTATTTCCCCAGCATTAGGGTCAACACGTAAAACCTTCAAGCAGAGGAAGACTACATTTAGAAACTCAAAGCTGAACTGAAGTTATTGTATTCTGAAATGCTGTGACTAGCTAATTTTATAAGTACAGAAAAATTGTTTGTTTTCTGGGCAAAAAAATACGTCAACATTTTAGTTATGCAAGTACTGGTTGGATGACATTTTGGAACAGAAACTGTACAATAAAACACTCAGGGGATTATTTTCTGCATTTTCCAAAGTAGCTTAGCACAAAGTCAAGCTCCAACTTTTTATTTTCCGTTTTACAAGTGGGAGTTCCCTTCCCATTCTCTTGCCATGCAGCTGGGGAAGGTCAGAAGCTCCCAGGTGGCCATCTTTTGAAGGCAGCTTTCATTCTTGCTCCTCCGAGCTCTTTTATATCAGCACACACCAATGTCAAACGTAATTACTGAAAATGAAAAATTTCTTTATCGATGAGAAAGTCTAAACCAAAATAAATGGGTGGAACTAAGCCATTAACTGAGCATTGCTCAGCATAGGAAGTGTTCTAAAATATATGTTGCAATAGGGATTAACTTGAGGTATTAGCAATGAGAAAACCCAAGATCATGTCTGCCAAATTATAAATTAATTAGTTCCAAAGCAGAGGAATTGGATGGAACAGATATTTCCATTACAGTGAAATCTCAAGCTAGTTGTAAGAGGCTCCTTTTGCTATTATTGACATTTCTTTGCACTAATTTCTAATTTTAAAGCAGATCAACCTGAGGTTATCACCAAAGTGAGCAGAGCTCTTCTCATGGTACATTTTACATGAATGGAATCAAAAAAATGGAAGCTTCTATTCATTTTAGTTCTTACCCATCACTAAAATGGAGAGAGTGGAATGGATTTTGGTGAATAATGGCACAGTCAGTCTACAGGTGGAAACAAGTACAGAGGGCTCCCTCTGTAGCTGTGATCAATGAACAAACATATCTGCACTGCAGCGACCTGATTGGAAATACAGAAAAAAATTCATAAACCCCCACTTTAACTAGAAACTTCACCCAGGTGGTAGGCTTTGTATCCCCTGAAAGACATCCCAGTTCTGATCATCAGGACAGAAAGTCAGAATACATTAAACAAAGATCATCTGTAACACTCAGTTTAGCCTGCAGTGAAGTATAAAGTAAAAACTGCTAGGCTGTGGATGTCCACACATCTGTTTTCACAGAAAGTATCTTGAAAAGTGTTAAAGCCAAGATTCATATGAAAACCTGGTATTAAGTCAAGCCCAAAGTAGTCCAGTCCTTTGTTTAGTCACCAAAATTCAAGGTGAGTTATGTAAGCTGGGGAAGAACAGCTGCAGTTTTTCACTTCATGTTTTTCATTTCCTTGTAGCAGACATTTTCTGTAATGTTCATAACTACCTTATCGGTATCTGCAAGAATCATAAACTTACAACTGATTAAGTACTATTCCTTTCCATAAAAACTCAACCTGCTACTGAAATTATGGAGAAAATTTATTATGATGGACTTCCCACTTATGTAAGAGCAAACTTAAAGAAAAGTACTGTAATGCACTCTCACACTTAATTTTCGTCTGCTGAATAGATTGCTGTGGCATATATGTTGAAAAGTATCCCATACGTTATATTAAGGACTGATGGCAATTTCACTACTGGCAGAACTGATGATAAACATCTATCAGCAACAGAGGGGGACTGGACTGACTGGAGGCTATGTGGATTTGCTTAAACTGTTTATATAAAATCAGAGCACGTGTTCAACTGCAGAGATGAGAAGGGAGAATTACTCCTACGGTGGTCAAGGTCACAGTGACCATGCCACTGAAAATGCAGATATCATCATGCAGTATTAAGTTTTACTGAATGCTTTGTTTCCTTTATGTAACTGAAGAAAGAAAGGCCCTTGGGGAAGAGCCAAGGGATCTTTTCACTGTCCTCAGAGCCTGCAACACCTTCTGAGTTACGGGACAAAGTTGCATATTCATATTGTTGCCTCATAGCCAGGGGTAAGGACAGTTTTGCCACAGGTATTACTAATAACCAATTAGTTATGTTTCCAGGTTGCTGGCTGAAGTTATACAAGGATTTCCCCAACTACAGAAAGAAAAAGCTTATAAAATACAATCAGTATCTGTACAGTCTCCGCTCAGACAGACAACAAACCACTTGTGGAGCTTTTGGTGCAATGTGAGGGGGTGTTAGCCATGGCATCTGTTCAGCTGGGGCCCTGGGCTGGACTGTGGCTGTGCAAATCTGGGATAATCAATTAGGTAGGGTGTCAGTGTGCCAGCACAGATGTCCTCAGTCAATTGCAGATAATCATCGCGTTCTTTGAAATTTCCAGAGGAGATTGCATTACTCTTGGGACACCCTTGACCTGCCATCGGGAAAGGTTTCCCAGATAAGAAAAATAAAAGGATCATATCTTTTTCCTAGTGCAGCAATATATATTGCAGGCTATTCATAACCTTGAAAGGGTTAGAGGGATGCACTGAGAGCTGCATGCCTACTGCAGGACACAGGAGCAGAGCTCCGCTCTCCTTCCCTCCCCAGAATGAAATAAATACTACAGCATATTACAAAATACATCCAGACACTTACTACAAGATATTTCTCCATGAACTACCTGTCATGACAGCCTGTCAATGAGGAATAAACAGTGCCATCAGTGATATCAGCATACATTCTTTACCCTGGAAGACCAGCAGCTTTCTGGTGTGCAGCTTTTGCAAGGTCACACAAAGGGAGAAGGTTTTTAATTTCAGTCCATGCTTATTCAAGATGGTACCTGGAATATAAAGAACTGTTTGTGGAAAAATGAGATGAAACTTCATCTCTCAGGGACTAAAAGAAACAATTTATCGGTGCTTCAAATTTTACTAGTACTGACTTCAAAAACTTCCTAAGTAGGAATAAAACAAACCTGATAAAGTTCTTCCATATCATCCAGCTTCTGATATGCTGCTAGAAATTTTTTATAGATTATCAAGGTATCAGTGATGAGAGCTTGGAGACAAAGCTTGACTTCATTAGAAGCAGAGGACAATTTTTGAATCTGGAAGAACCTCTTAGTGAGAAAACACAGATGAAGCTCATTTTGCTTAATCCATCACCACACAAAGGACAATTATTGCAGAAACAAAGGCTAAAAATGGATATGATAGCCAGGAAAGGGAGCGCAATTCAGAGGACTATTTTGAACTCTGGTGACCATATTCTGATTCTTAGTAAAATTATACTATATATTGATTTTTTTTTCAATAAAGGTTATGGGATGAGCAACAACATCAAGAACTTTTCCACATGGAAAAGAACATGCAAACAGGAGAGTCTTCCATTCAGCTGAGGTGCATCTGGAAGACCTAAGGATAGAACACTCACTTTGTCTCGAGACACAGTTTCAACACCCAGGCAACCGCTGAGCAGACCAGGAGGCTGCAAAAGCAGGTTTTGGCTACTTGAGACAGCCCTAACTTCTCTGATTGACACTGCTTCAGGAGAAAGCCAAGGAAAAGTAACACTTCAATAGAAAAAGAGAAAAAAACCTTCATCAAGACTCCTAGGCAACAATGATAAATACAGCGAACTAGGTATGCTGGAGTTAGTCATGTCTGCATTGTAGTCAGGGCTGTGTAGCTGAGAGATAAACCTGACAGTCTTTATCTGGCTTGGGTTTCAGTAGTCAAACTGTTGTGACAGCACAGAGCTCAGCAATTCATACACAAATAACGTCTGTGACTGTATTTTAAGTATCTGTGGGCTTACTTGGGCATGCACTGTGTCTCCTGTACTCTAAATGAGTGTATTCACTCTCCATACACTCTTTTATCACATGGTTGACCTAAAGCAGCGAGGTCCTATATTGAATAGTGTATATTTTATTATTTTTATTCTATTAAGCATTACTCGAAGTGAAATAAAACATAAAAAGCAGAATTCTTTGTCTGCTGTTCCTAGAGCCTTTGGATGGTTAGCATTAACTTTTCCAGAAAATTTTTGCCTGTTTCAGTGAGTGAGATTGCTATGAAGAAGGAAGAAGCCAGTTTGAGTGCCCTGTGAAGGCAATGATGGCTGTCCCTCTTTCTAAGTAGTGATATAAAGGGTCAGACATTCCAAGTTACAATAAAATGTTCATCACACAGTCAGGCTGAAGAGACAAGTCTGTGAAAAAGAAGTATTTCACGTACATTAAAGGAATTGTTTTCTGGAGTTTGAGCATCCTACTGCCTTGGTCATTTTTTATGACCATACTGTCTAACAGTACTGCCAATTTTGACACTGACATATCAACATATCAACTTCTCTAAAAGTTAGACTCTGTAAAAGTGATCACACTAAAAATTGAAAATTTTGACTCGCTCATTCATTGCAAGGAGAGAAATAAAAATGCTCACCCCTTAGATGTGAGCCCTGAGAGTCTGAAGAAACCTATGAAATGTTGAGCTCTATGCCAATGCCATTGATCAGATGTCAGTGTCTTGCAGGACTGATTTAATTGGTTTGGATCAGGTTGGACCACCCTGATTCTATTAAGAGTGTAATTGATTTTACTGTGACGACTTGCAGAAAAAAGTCCTATCCGATGTGTATAAGAAATTCAGGCTCCTGACACAGTGAGCAAATGTAAAAGGGTTAATCAGACAAAAATTGCACTTCCACCTTTACAGTTTGGGGGGTTTTTGCATAGTCTGCAGAGATTCCATCCTTTAGCTGTGTAAGATGGTATTGTTGGGTGTCTTTTTCCTTCAAGAGCCCTCCCAACATTGTCATAAGCTACTCCAACACGAGTATTAGCATACGCTCTGCTAATGTTTGACCTTCCAACACCACACGCTTCCCTTACCCATGAAGGCATCCCCAATACAAGAATGCTCATGTTAAGACAGCCCAAGTGATAAAGGAAATGCAGATTAAGCCTTAATTGCAATTAATTATGAGCACACATAGCAACAGCCATGTTCAGCACCATATAAAATCGGATTGGTTTCTGTGAACACCTATCAATGTGGAAGGTTTAGATAACAGCACAAATTCATACTGGAGAGTGCTAAACACAATATCAATGAACTTCATCCAAGTCTGTTGACTAATGAAAGGATTTTAATAATACCTTTGTAGTTAAAAGCCTGGTACATGTTGCCCTCTTGTGGAAGCCGGGATAAAGTACAAGTTCCTTTGAATTTATTAGGATTTTGTAGTGATATTTTAATGCCTTGAATGTAATGATTTATTAAATTCACCATGTGAGTAGTTTATCATGTTAAACATTGAATATATTCTGTAAGTGGCTGCACTTGACAAGCAAACCTAGGTAATTAAATGTACTAAATCAGGCTTGTGCACTGCAAATTGCATGGCAGTAGCATATGTTTCATTTGCTCATTTGGAAAATAAGAAAATAAATATCATGCATAATTTTAGATCCTGGTCTAAGTTAAATTTTTTTCTAGCCATTGAAAATGATTTTTGGATTTTTTTAGCTGCTTGTTTTTGAAAAACCCAAGCTCACCTCACCTATGAATGTTTGTACCTGTATTACATATGCCATAAATAGAATCCCTTGGATGCTTCATATCTCACTATCAAATCACTCACATTCTTTAAATGCAGAGTAATTAAAATACTTTCAAAGAACAACACATTTACTCACAATTTTTCAATACATATTTAAGATACAAATATATTCCTTATCAACTAAGAGGAAAATCATGAAACCTGAATTAATAATTTAAACGAACATTGGAGAACTATGAAACAGATTTTAATGAAGCTAAAGAGAAAAATCAAGAACTTTAAAGACAGTTTAACACACTATTAGGATACTTTAAGTGTTAAACACTGAATGGTACCTGAATTTTCCATGGGATACTCTGCTCATATAAAAATACAAATATTTTAATTCCTTTAGAATGTCTGCTAACAAAAGATAAGTTATATTTGACACACTTACATAGCATTGTATTTAGGGCAACTTCAGATACTTCTAAGTGGTTGTCTTTGTTGTTTGTTTGGCGTTTTGGGTTTTTTTTTTACAATTTAAGTTTGGTTTCATAGATGAGACAGTTTAGTACAAACTTGTAGCCTTGATCAAAGATTTCCATCAGCTGTGGAAAAAGGTCAGGTGTCCATGTTAATGTTATCAGTGGTCTCTGATACTGCTGACAGCTAAGTGTCACTGATATGTCTGCAGGATCTGATGGATTTGGTGTGATTGCTTTATTCTTCACCCACTGAGGTTTTATTTAGTTTAGAAAAAGGGGCTGAAGGGAGGTTGTGATTAGCTAACACATTTCAGCTCACCCTGTCCCATGACCCTTTTCCTAGTGCTGCCACAAACTAAACGTTTTACTCAATTTGCTGGGATGAAATCAATCCAGGAGGCAGGCAGCTTCAAAGTTTAACTGGTTGGTATCCCTGGATTGTCTCACAAAAAAAAAAGTAAATTTACAGGATGTTTGAATTCTTTCAATATATGAGATCATTTATGGAAACTGTAAACTACTTGGGGCCACAGTGTCATTGATAAATATTTGGATGAATGGAAGTTTTCAAACTTTGTTTTTTTTCCTAACAACTCTCTCTTTTCTCCCATATGAAGTTTTTGGCTGTAGCTTCCTCCTGGTCTAGGAAAACAATGATTAATGAGCATCCTATAAACTGAAGCTATGTCGACTGATAAGGCCCTAAGCCACTGGCTAACATGCTCAAATGATTATTCCAATCTTCCTTCAAGACCAGTTTTTTGAGTAGAGTCTTGTATTTCTTGGACTGTTACATCAGAATTTTATCTAAAACATCCTTTAAATCTGTGTTTTTACAGTTTTAGGATGTGTAGGCTTGTGTTTAGAGATAGATATTACACACCTTCTAACATATGATCACACATGCTTATTGAATGTCAATTACTTGAGTTACCCTTGCTTCACCAAAGGGTGTTAAAGGAAAATAGCTTCTGCAATTTTTTAATGTACTATGGCTCATCTATCATCAAATTCTTTACAAAATATAATCTCAATAATATTAATATAGACACAAAACTATTTCATAAAGCCTATGTCAATATGAAATATGCTGATCTGAAAAGCAATTTACTGCTTTTAGCGTTCATTTATCAGGGCTGGCCTGATCAATTCTTGGAGCTGGCTGACCATGCAGCCCCACACACATTAATGCTGGCTCAAGGCAGGCGGAAGCGATGCCTGGCAGAGAGCACTGGGGAGAACACAACCATTGCTTCTGCCAACAGCCTCAATTTACTCTGGCTTGATTGAGATGTGAAGCAGCACCACAGCTCGATGACCCAGGTAAATTGAGGCTTTAGCAGTTTGAGGTCAATAAGGCCCAGACTTGAAACCCCAAACCACCTCCAGATATCACAAAGCATTAGGCTCACGTGTTCACAGAGAAAAGCAGCACTGACACAGCCCCTGCCCTTCCAACAAGCTCCTGGGACTTTATTCATGATGGAGCATCCTGTAGCAGAACTCATCTCCACACTAGAAAGTTATGGATCATGAAACTTTAGCAGCACTTACCATAACATCCAAACTGAGGATAAATGAAAACAATATGTTAAGGTGACTGCTCTTATACTCTTGCTCAAAAGCAGACATAAATACAGCACCGACAACTCTAGGAATAGCCAGGGTGGAAACTGCTCTCATTTTAAATAGCAAAACATAGTTTCTTCTGGTTCCTCACCTAGCCAATTACACCTTCATCTTATCTATCTGGTAAATCATTTTGGAAAAGTACCAGAGTCATGAAGGCACTGGCAAGGTACTCGATATTTCTGTGGATTCTGACAAATTATTCACAGAGAGCAGAAAATCACCAGTGCAAAAAAGGCTTTATCCAAGGGAAAAAACAAAACAAACAAACCCAGAGTAATGTGAGAAAAAGTAAAAATTTAGAGTCCTTCATATGCAGCATATACACAGCTGCACATACAGAGGAAACTAAGTGAAGTTTCTAAAATAGCTTTTGGGATCTGTGCAGTCCAGATACAGACAAAACAGCGTCAGCAGTTTGAGTCTTGACCAGCCTGATGGCTTGTTCAGTCCAAGCTTTCATAATTTTAGTGCAATTAGAACTTTACAGTGGGGCTGCCCTTAGTTCAGGTTACTTCTGCAGGGGAGAATTAGAGAATTGTAGCTTCAGAAAATCAAGGGTGGAGGTGTTTGGTGTGAAATGCTCCAAGGCAAAAATGTAGGAAATATTCAATACTTCAGTCATTGTGGCGAGAGGATCCTAAACCTGAGCATCCCTGCCTTCCCCTTCATTTCTTCACAGCTTTAGGTGAAAAAAGCTACAGATTGTCCACACATGAACCCCATAAATTCATGAGTTATATGAGAAGAAAAGGATAAATCCTACAAAGCTTATCTGCACCTGAATGCAAAAGAAAAGAAAAAAAAGATGGGGTTCTAAAATCATACTTAACAAGTCAATGGTCAGGATTAAACTTGTTGCAACCGAAAATTAACATGACCGTCGCACTAGGTTTGAATTTCAGCACTGCAAATTAATGCAGTGGTACCTCTAGTGTGGCTGGTGAAATTTTCACTGATAACTGTGTTAGCAATTGATTAAGTGATGAAGGGATGAGTGTGTCAAATGTATAAAAACATTACCTGACTTGCTCTTACAATGTGGCCTTAACATCTTACATATTCTGAAAACCAGGTTTTTGAGCAGAGAAAGCACAAATGCTTTCTGGTTTCTATCTGTCACTGAGTAATGCAGAAACAAAAGTTGTTACTTGCAAGTCTCTTTTACTATTACATTTCTTAGCCCAAGGATATTAGAAAAGTCTGCTAACATTCCCTTTGAGGAAAAAATAAAAGTCACTCTGTGAATACACAGTCCTTTCAGTTGAATAAAACATTTCAGGGGTCATGATCAATGGTTCATATACTGATAAATTTAGATTAGCAGCCATACTCCTCTGCAAAGGTGGATGAAAAAAGCTGCTTGTTCAATAGACCTTCCAAAGGCTGGAGGTCTCAAAAAGCTTCTAAAATAGCTTTTCTTTCTTTTTTTCCTTTACTCCAGAAATCAATATACTTTAAAACATTTTACCTTCAACAGTTATAGCACTTTAAAAAGAATGAATTAAAAGCAGGACTGTTCCCCAAGATGTTTTTCAATTTATCTTCTCCATATATAATGTTATTACATCCCAAAATTTGAACCCAGCAATTAAGGTTCAAGACATATATTCTTCTGTCATAGATAAATTTTTACTTTTGATAAGCAGAACTCAAATGAAATTTATTTCACGCACTTCAAGGGTGGTAGGAAGGGGTGAGATGCTGCAAGATTATCCCTACTGCATTCTTTTTTGCTTTCCAGCTAGTGTATGATTTATGTGGTACTTCAGTCGTCTGCTGAATTCACTTCATAGTGAATGTGCATGTATAGCAACTTTACAGCCAAAATCAATGTAAAACTTGCAGATCTTGTTTTTTTTTTTGTTAGTCTTTTAACACAAGGCTAATCTTTGCAGTAACATCTTGGCAGAGCAGCCCTTAATACATTTTGTTATATTGAATATGGTTATAATTATCTTAATACAAGGCCTATACGAAGAAGGAGTAACTGCAACATACTAAAGCATTTCATCCTGTTTCTCTTCTAAAAGTGAACCATGAGAACAATGATTTCAAGCAAACCTGATTAGGAATACAACAAGGACAAGGAATACCATCAGCATTTGGCTCAAAATCTCCACAAAATCATTAAAATCCATAGGTTCTGAATTAATACCTCCAGCAACAGCCAAGGATTAAAATGAACCTAAAGCCCCGTATCAAAAGGTTACATCTCTTTAATCATGGGATTTATAGATCTTCTGGCATTTCTTACAGCTATCTGCAGTGTCTGTATTTTCTGCTTTTCACTGTTGTCCCATTAACTCTTCCACATCCACCAGACACAGCTGGTGACAGCAGCCATGATCACAGTTTGAGGGAACCATGTCAGACCAACCAAGAGGTACATGAACAATATGATGAAGATGATGTCCTGGGCAAAATATAGCAGGGTCCATCACCATTTGACAGCTCTTTACATAGGCCTCAGAATGTCAATTTTAAATTGACAAAATTATTTACAGAAATGATCATTTTATTCACTCATGTCAAGACAGCATTAAAAGGGACGGGAAAAGCTTGCCCAGGCCAGCCCTCCCTGTCCCTGGAAAGAACAGATGTGGGGCTGCTGAGTTGTTAGCCTATGCCACAGTCCTGGAAAAGTAGTCCAGGTCCTGGTCAAAGGGAGAGGGTGGGGCCAGTGGTGGTAGCAGGCTCTGCTGGCAGAATGCATCTCTCATTTTCAATTTTTCACCCACAGGATGAGAGGGCAGCCTTATACCTTTTGCTGGCTGTGGGCATGGCCAGCATACAGCTAAGTATTTTCTCTCTTTCAGCCAGCACTCTGTCAAAGCTCTACTCCACAGCAGCTGCGAGAGGAAAATTTATTTTTGCCTACATTGCTGAGAAGCCCTGAGTCAGCTCTGCTAGAATGATCCCTCATGATGAAAAATTTATGGCTTTTGCTTTGCCTCCCTCTCTGCCTTTTAATATCCTTCCCTTTTCCCCACAGTGTTTTTTCCCAATTGGATTTGGCAACCTCCCCAGTTCCTGTTTTACATTCTCTATCATCATTTTCAAAATAAATGTATCTAGCCTCGTGCCTCCATTTCAAGACCTCTATCCTTGGTTTTAAGACTGATGGATTTTAAAGGGTGAGCCAAATCCCTAAATGCCCTAAATCAATATTGTTCTTTAAGAGTCGTTTTAATCACTTAGATGAGGCACCTGTTTCTGGCAAACTTGTGGAAGGAGGGAGTTACACAAGACAATGCCATCAGTGTGAAGTGCTGTCACCATCTAGAGATGCTGGAATGTGCACAACCATCTAAAAATAGACAGCAAAGCACAAAAATTGACTATGAAATAAGGAAGCAATTCAAGTAATCCCCTTCTTTCCAGCTGCCTGCAAATTACCATTCTCTCCACCCACCACAGGGCTCCAGCCCATTAGGGTTGATGACAATCAGCAGCCTGGGTAAGAGAATGGAGCTTCCTTCCCATCAGTGCCGTCTGCACAAGAGCGAAATGGGAAGGGTCAGCCAACCAATCTACTTGCTGGTACAGTAAATGAGCACTAAGAAAGTCAGGGTAAAACTGCCACTGGGTTTACTCCAGAATTTTGTGGGCTTAATTTACAAGGAAATTTTCCATCTCAGAAGAAAGACACAGCTTAGAGAAATCTTTAAAATAAATTGTTTGTTCCAGTAAAGTATTTTAGAAAAAACTTCATAGAAAACAAACATTTTCCTCTGCTTTGCCTGGGGATTTCTCTGGACCTCATTTTGTTCTCTGTACTTTTCCCTTGCATTAATTTATAAAAATCTCTTTGTCTATGATGTCCAGGAGTGTTTCTGCCACATCAACAAGCAAACAAGAAGACCTGACCTAGAGGCTAACATGCATTTACATATTATTATTATTCATTTTTATGTATATCACTTGTTTATGAGCAGCACAAAAGTAACTCCTGTTCACACTCCACCTCCCCTTGCCTTTGGAACAGAGGAATACTGCATCTGTGCTCAGAGGATGCCAGGTTTCTGCCTGTGCCTGCCTAGATTTGGTTGGCAGGCAACACGCGGGAGTGGCACCGCACCTGGTAGGAGTTGGGACAACCCTTCAGGTTTCAGCTTTTTTCCTAAAACTGCACCAGCCATAGTCAGGATGTAGCCAAAATATCTCAATTATTCTAAGTTACATGTTCACAGAATATCCTGAGTTGGAAGGGACACCCAAGAACTCACAACTCCTGGTCCAAGAATCCCAGTGAGTGCCTGAGAGTGTTGTCCAAACCCTTCTTGAAATCTGTGAGGCTTTGTGCTGTGCCCACTGCTCTGGGAAGCCTTCACCGGTGCCCAACCATCCTCTGGGAGCAGAATCTTTTCCTAATATCCAGTATAGACTTTCCCTAGCATGGCTTCATGCTGTTTCCTCAGGTCCTGTCGCTGGTCAACAGAGAAGAGACCAGCACCTACCCCTCCGCTTCCCCTCGTGAGGAAGCTGTACATGGCAGTGAGGTCTCCCCTCAGTAGTTACTGAGTAACATGCAGTTACTGAAAGCCAATGGAATGCTGGTTCCAAAGGAATACGTAGTGTTCCAAAACCATCATTTGTGAAATTTCAAATATCTGTGTCTGCCATTAACAGATTGCCTGTGTTAGCAGAAACTTGTCAAGCACTGATTCGTTCTTTTCTTTCTTCCTAAAAACAGGTCCAGAACATTTAATGAAGAACTACTTTAAGTTCAAAGATAGAAATTCCAAATAAGTCATAAACAAGTGGTTACACCAGGTAGCAGAGCTGCCTGTGCACCTTCTGGGCACTGGGAATCAGCTTTTGGGGGCTGTGTGGAGCTGGCTCCCAGCTGGAGCCTCCAAGGGAACTAGAACCAAGGCCACGTGCAAGGATCCACCCATAAAGACTCTGTGAGCAGAGACAACTTTACAGATCCTTCATATTTTTGTTGTATTTGACCACAGCCTGAGTATTTCAAGAAAAGCATCTTGAATTACATTACACCTCAATTCTCTAACAAGAAAACCTGTGCTCTAGACAACAACAGCCAGGTGAGAGCAGCACAGAGCTCTCCCAAGCAGGAGAAAAAGAAACATTCTGTATTCTGCATGTCCAAGTAGATACTCTGAGTCAGCATTCACTTGACCTTCACACAGGTAGTGAAGCAGTGTTAGGGTTAGCATCAGTGTTAGGGTTGGACATCAAAATAATCTCATTTCCGATTACTGGTCTGTGGACAGAGGGAGAGTTTCAGAGAACAAATAATAACAAAAGAAATATAACAAACTAAGATATTTAATGTAGCGTAATACATTTTTTATCTTTACTGACTGATCCATGTATCTGCTGAGCTAGTATTTCAGAAATGCTGTTAACAACAGGAGAATACCCTTGTTTCTATCAAGAGGAGCATATTTTGTCTTCATGCACTTACTGATGAAGGAAAATAACAGTAGGAAAAGGAGTTACAAGGTTTTTTATTATTTAGTTAATTTCTTGCTTTTAAGAGAAAGAACACCTCTTTAAGTGGAAATGTTGTCTGTAAGCTGTGCATGTCATCAAAATGTTGTTTGTTTAACATTACAAACTACAATTAACATTACAAATGTTTCAGAAAATTGAAAATGGTGCCAGTAACACTGGTGTTGTGATAACAATAAAACTTTGGCTGTAGAATAATGGAGATTAAAACTGAGTAGATGCATTGCTGACAACTTAGAGGGTCAAATACAAATGTGTATTTGTTTCATTCAGGAAATAAAATAGATTTATTGAATTTTCTTGCCCACACATGAGAATGCAAAATAGAATCCAAAGATGGCAAAGTGATTTCAAAAATACGTTTTTACCAATAGCCAAACAATGTAGTCAGAACTATGTTTATTTACCATTTACAGCTTTCTAACTGTAACTTGGAATTAATAATATATTTGAGTGTTTTGAATCAGCCAAAGGGGCACCTGAGCTTGTAAAGCTACAGTTGTGGAATACATTTGAAATATGATGTTGAAATCATTGTAAGGCTTGAAATACAATAAAATTATTTGCACTTCAGATTTACAGTTTTTTAAAACGAATGTGCTGGGGGAAAATAAGGTTTTTTAATTACTACTGACTAGAGCATCCAAGGAACTGATATGAATTTTTTAGCAGTCTTTTCCCTTCTTAAAGAGCAATGTGTACTCAAGAAAGAGAAAAAAAGAAATCATATTTTACTTTCTTTTTTTTCCCCTTCTCGTTTTCCTTCCCACCACACCCTCTACTGGTGTGTTTATCTGCTCTCCCCTCATCCCTTTCATGTTCACTCCCATGCCAAATAAGCAGGGACACCTCTGGCTTATGATGCTGCTCTTCCCTCCCTACAGGATTATCAGCATAATTTGAGGCTCTAAAGGGACAATGAGGACAGAGAAAATAAGCAGAATAAAGTCAACATGCTTCCTCATCTGCAGTCACCTGAAGACAGGTGTTGGGCGAGAAGGCAGCAAGAAATCTGGGCCAGACAAGCTTTGCTTGTTGGCGTAGCTCCTTTTTTGTCTGCTGCTTCATGATAAATGACTCATGAACTGAACTGAAGGCAGAATATTCCCTCCCTTCCTTTATCTTGTACCCGTTTAGAGTTACATCATGTTTGCTCGAAGTTTTCTGCAGAACACAGGCCGTATATTTGCCCAAACACGTGTGTTTGCTTTGAGCCAAGGAACGGTGAGGAGTGCACTCTCACTGAAGGGCCCTTGCCCTCTCCCACAGAGAAAATATTCCCCTGCTCTGGACAAGAGCATGGAAGTCTGTTATTTTAGCATTATTAAAACGGGCATCAAAACACCTTTAAGCCTTTTGTAAGATGGAAAACGAAATGTAGGTTTTTTCAGGCTTTTTCCTCTTCTCCATTAGCTGGAATTATGCAATCATTTTTCTTTTTTACTTTTTTGTGATTGTGGACAATTATCAAGATACATGCATTGAAAATTTTGATTCAAAATGGCAAAGCAGTAGGGTGTACATAATGGTAGCCAAAAAGGATTTGAGATTACTGCATGGCAAACAGAGCAGCTCTTTTTGAGATGCAAATTTCCACATTAAATGTAAAAATTGTCTGTCGCCAACTAGAAAAATATCAGAGCTATGTTGTGCCATTTCAATACACAGTTGAACAAACTTATCTATCAGCGTTTTTACTACTGCATAAATAACGTATTCATACATGACAGTTCCATATAGGTGTGTTGATTTTGACTTAAAAAACCAGATAATCCTGTTTATCTGTGAAGAACAGGAATATGACTGGATGTTGAGAATCTATTGTGAAAGGAATAAAGACAAGACTGGATGCTGAGTGTTACAAAATTCAGACTGAATGGGATATTTTTTGACATCTGAACCATGATAAAATCCATTGACTGGTTGCAAGAATACATTCACAAAGACCTGGGTTATAGGATAAGGGCCTTCTGCAGCAACAAAATGCAATTTTCTGAGATAACTTGCAAACACACCAAACATGAGCATTCTGTTCCTGATTTTTATGCAGTAGATTTTTTCTTTTGGTCATAAGTTACTTCATACCAGAAAATAAAAAGGAAAAGTTTGGAGTGAGAAAAAAGAAAAAAGGAAAAAAGAACATGGAATGCTTTAGAACAGAAATAAATGTCACATTTGAAGGTGCAAATAGGAGCGAAGACACTGTTCTACAAGCATAAAATGAGCTGTAAATTTCATGAGCTACATCCCACAGAAAACAAAACAGACTTTTTTTTCACTTCATAGATATACAACATATAAATAGCAGAAGACAGGATCGTATTTTCCAGAAAGCAGAAAAAAACCCCAAACCACTTAAAGCCTGTGGATTATAATTCAGAGGTGAACTTCTGCAGAGCTTTTGCGTGCTCTAACACTGTTGGAACTGTAGCTGAAGTTTTTTGAGGATAAGCACTCCATGTACCAAAGGAGAAGAAAGATGGAATGCTTGAGATATGCTTGGACAAAGAAAGCATGTGAAACATGAACTTACCACTCAAAATGTTAAAAAATACAAAGAGAAGTAGGCAAACATGGTTTTCTTGTTTCCCTTCAAAATAGGACAGAAAAATCAGGTATCGCTATTGACATTTTAAAGGTGCTGAGAATTTTTTTACCTTTTGAAAAGGAAGAACATTCAAAACTTTTTATGTCCTTAATTCTTCAAATTACCACAAAGGCCGAAAAGGATCCGGATCTGAAGGAAATGCGAAAGCTTGGTATCACAGAAGAGATATGATGTACAATTTCCTGATTCATCCTTCTCATGGAGATTTGTGCTATACTGTGCTGCTCAACATGCCAACAGGATATTTTAATCCATATGTTTGTCAGAGCTATCAACAGATCTCTAGTAATAATAATGTTTTCTTTATCACCTTTCAGTTTTCTTATGCTTTTAGAGGAGACTGCCCAGAGACTGATCAGAGATAGTATTAAAATTGGACGAGGAAAACTAGGGGCACCTTGGAGCATCCATCATGCATATCAAACTACATATTCTTTAGGCACTTTATGGAATTATTTTATGCATTCTTACTTTATCAGCAAATTTTGATAACATTGCAACATATGAAGAGAATTTCAGATTTTGAAATAGGAGATGAGTCTATTTGGGGATGTAGAAAAGGTCTTCCACCAATTGCAAAGTAGTGCAAGTCCACTGAAATGGAAGTATGGAATGGAGTATGGAATCTGATGCTTACTAAACATAAAATTTTGAAATAATGTATTTTTATAGTTTTGTATTCCTTTTCTTTTTCCCCTGGAATTTCCCTCTCGACCTCTTTAAAACCTAGTTCTTCTCCCATCATTTTCTTTGCCTCTCAGCACAACTGGGATAATACTACTCCCAAGTATTCCCTCTACTTCCATTCTAGTTGTCTAAAGTTTGACCATAATTCCTTGCATGTGGTTTACTTACAGTCTGAAAATGATCTTCATTCAAGACCTAGAAAGGCACAACACAGATCAGTTTCCCAGACAAATCACACTCTGGTTCCCAGGAAGGTCAATGCCTTTCCCTCACTTTGCCGTGGCCAAATGTATTGTTACTGCAAAAGTGAGGGCACCCTTCTTGTTCCCATCTTCCCTCTTTCCTCAGACAGATATCAAAATGATAAAAGCTTGCTTTTGAAGAGTTCACTGCTGTTCTTTATATTTCTGAAAATATTTATTTTGCTATTTTTCTCCCCTCAGTCATAATATTACTTGTTGAAATTTGACACAAGTTTGTAAATAAGCAAATAGCTCCCCCCCTCTCCAAAGAAAACCAAACAACTGAGAAAAACCAACACAGAAAGCAATCAGCCAATTAAGTAGAAGTTACTTGTGGAAAATAGTGGCTGTGCAACATTTGAAGATGTCTTCAAGAATCTTTTTACTAACCAGAAGATGAAATTAACTGTAAACAAAGTACAATTAAAAATGCACTTAACTGATACCTGTTTTGTTCCAGAGTTCAACAGAGTTTTGTACTATAACTCTCAGATAAATAAGTTTCCATGCCATCCCTAGGCAGAAGTAATTTGTCTGATAAAGAACATCTTGTATGGTCTGAAAGAGAACCAATGATCTTCTAGCTTTTAGAGCCCAGATGATCAACTAATTATTCAGATGTCAAATAGTCAAAAATAAGTAGTTTGAACCACCTCCTCCCCCCTAAAAAAATCTGAGCAGTAATTATACAAAGCTATTTATAATGGCTACATGGTAAGAAACAGCTGGATTCACTCTTAAAATTAATTTGCTCTTACCTAAACAAAGGAGAATCCAAAACTGTGGGACTAATACAAACCTTTACAGCTCTGCCAGTGAAAAATGTTAGCCTGGGTGATGACCAGTTAATTTACTCTCTACAAGAGCAATTTCATTTAGAACGCAAATAATGCCATTTGTATTGAGTCTTCCCCCATTTGTGCTGCATTTTTTTCACACTAAGAAACGCTGTTTTTTCACCTTCTTTAAAGTGATTTCTTTTTCTCTACAATATACTTCAAAATCACTTTGCTGAAGTGAAACTGGCTACGTTAAACACTAGATGGCAGAACAAGGCTGGAGCTGAGCATCTGAAAAGGCTTGACTTCCAGCTTGTCTGAATTTCCAGAGGTAGCAGTTGAAACATTTCACCTGGTTCTTCCCATGAAAGTTGTCTGTGGTTACATAAAAATCATCTCCATATATAATCATCTTTGTATATACACGCTGTTTTCATTCCCTGAGAAAGAAAAGCCAAGGGCAGCCTCCTGGCACTTCCCTCCTGTGCCCACTTGCCCATGGCCAGGAGTGTTCCCTGTCCTGGGACCTCTCTGCACAGAGCTGCAAGGTCAGATCTTGAAGCCAAATCATTTAAAAATCTTTAGCTGCATGCCTAAGCTAAAAATGACCAAGAACTCAATGTAGAATTTAGGCTGAAGTACAGTTCAGAGAAAGGGATTTGCCTTTCAGGCTTGTCAAAGAATCTAACAGTAGGGCACACAGAAACAATACAAGGACATAAAACATTCAAACAAAGAAATGAACAGATGGATTAAAAAGACCTGGTCTACCACTCTCTCTTCTAAAATTTGAAATTGTTCTTTTTAAACAATATAAACTGAATTAAGAGTTTAACAGAAATTAAATCTCAGTGCCCTTCCAGTACCCAAAATGGGGTGACAAGAAAGAGACTTTTTACAAGAGCATGTAGCGGCGGGACAAGGGGGATTGGTTTCAAATATAGTAAATTTAGATGGAATATTAGGAGGAAACTCTTTACTGTGAGACTGGTGAGGCCCTGGAACAGGTCTCCCAGAGAAGCTGTGGATGCCCCATCCCTGGAAGTGTTCAAGGACAGGTTGGGTGGGGCTTTGCACAGCCTGGTCTAGTGTAAGGTGTCCCTGCCCACTGCATGGGGTTTGAAACAAGGTGATCTTTAAGGTCCCTTCCAACACAAACTATTCTATGATTCTATGAAATTAAGAGATTAACACATAAACATAGTTCACCTTCATGCTTCAAAGAACACGACAAACACACCTAAACAAATTAATAAAAGAAAGGTGCAATTCAGTTGTATTGCTACTGAAAACTATAAAGATACCATTTTGTTCACAATCGGGCTCATAGGTTCCTGTATCCCACTGTGCCTATGACAAATCCCACTGTATCACTTCAGTGGAGCACCTCACATTTTGGGTAAGTGGGTAAAGTGGAAAAATCCCATGTATTGGCTCTCCGAGAAGTTGTATCCAGCTGAACTTGAGCAGTGTTACCCACGATTTTCTGCTAACAGCACTGGCAGTAGGTTGCAGATAGGACAGCAAATTTCAGTGAGGCTGCACCACAACTCTGCCTTTGATCCTGGCATAGAAAGAGTCAGCTGTGGCAGCCACAGGCTTGGCAGATGAGCAGCAATGCACCCATTACAGCCCAACATATGTTGGGCAGTTTCACAAAACAAGCAATGTGTACACACATTATCCCCCATTGTCAGCCTTCCCCACGCCACGTCATTTTTCTCCTCAACTCTTAGAGTTATACTTTAGAAGCTTCAGTCTTGCAGATTTTGGAAGAGCTCTGCTCTGCAGCCCCTCACGAGGTCTCTGAATGCACACAGAAATGTCACAAACTAAGGCAACAAATGGTCGTGGAGGGCTGCTGAGCTGCTGCTCCAGGGAAGGCAGAGCAGCTGCTCAGAGCTCACTCAGAGCTGCCTCTGGCACTGCCAAGGAAGGAATGTGCATCGGGAATGCCTTGGGCAACAGCCTGGCTACCATTTGTAATCAAATATGTAATTCGCACTGCATTATTTCAAGCTTGTAATATCATATAGATAATATTTCAGGCTTCATGCTGAAAGGCTGAGGATTGCTGCTTTGGGAGGATGAAATTGTATCATCTCCTAAGAACGTACAAGCACGTGAACTACCTATTAAAGATGGGTAAGGGGAGGGAGAAGGAGGAGAGGATGAGAGTGAGGGAAGAGAAAAATTCACTCCATGTATGCCACTCACTGGCTCTTTTGTTCCAGTTTTGCCTCATTCTTAAAATGATACATTTAACTGGAATTAAGCATGAATTTCAGGCCAAATAGATTGAAGTGAGAATATGTCTGGCTTGCCAACTCCCTTTGTCCCATGGGCAACTATCTCCATGGCACTGCAGTAGAAATACCCCACCTTTCCCAGGGGCATGTTTTTCCTGCCATCCCTCCTTCTCCAGCTCCCCCTTTGCAGCTCAAACATCCAGAATTGGGAGCAAGCTCCGAAATAGCAGAGAAAAGAAAGGGAAAATCAGATTACTCTACCCCAGATAATTCATGGCTGTTTTCCTTGTCCTCACAGATGCCTTGGCACTGCACAAGGGTATTTCAGCAAAAAGGATGCCATGGTAAGTTAATAGGAATTTCCTTTCATTGTTGTTCACACCTGAGCTATGCAAGCCTTTATGTCTGGAGTTTGTTATTGCTCAGGTTAACTGAGGCAGTGCAAGTTTCCCCTTCATAAGCTTTAAAAGCAGAACAAGAGGTGTTTTCTCATCTCTAGTCATAAATCTCAAAATGTCAAAATGCAAATATATAATACAGATTAATTGCTTACTTTTTTTTTTTTTTTTGTCTGGGATTAATTAGCTGTTTTTCAACTGAAATCAGTCAAGCTAGCACAAAAGCACAACAAGGGGAAGGAGACCCAAAATCTTCATAGTCAAGTAGGTTTTGGATGGCTCAATTTTTGTACCATTTTTCTGCTTTTCTATGTCTCATCTTATGTACAAACATCCTTACATGTATACTCAGAAATCCATCTCACTGCTCTCTTTCAACCCTTTTTTTAGGATCCAAAATCACTGCACAAGCCCTGTGGTGAAGGTAATTTCACAGCATCTCACATTGCTCCCAGCTGCTTCAGACCTTGGGCTCTTTTTCACCCCATGAGAACAAACCTATCCATTTTTCACCTCAGACTCCAGCTTCTTTGAAGCAGTTGCCAGGTTTTTACTGTATCATGATTACTTAGTTGGCATTAAAAGAAAAAGAATACGTATCTGTGTATACATATATACACAAAGACACGCACACATCTGTAATACATATATACATAGAAATAGATATATGTGTGTGAAAAATAACAAGGCTACTTACAGGTTTTCTGTTTGAGTGTGAGCATTACACAGGTGAACCAAAATATGACCCTGGCTATGCATCATCAGTGCAAAAACGGCTGGGAACACACAGATGACCCCAGTTTTTACTTAGATGTATATATATACAGGCTAAGTTCAAGAGCCTTCACACTTTATGGAGAAAAACACCCTCTTTCATTGTCAGAAATATCAGCTTTCTTGCCTGTTGACTGGATTAAAAGTAGTAATACCAATGAAGAGTTTATTCAAGGATAAGAAGACTATTCTCTAGATATGGCATAAGAGCCATAGAGCAGCAAAAGTAGGTGACAGCAGGTGACAGATTTATGTCTTCTGAGGACTTTTCTTCTCAAAAGGCAAAGAAGACTTTGCATTGACTGGCATAAAACAGAGATGATGTTAAAAGTTTACATATCAAAAACATTTAGACAAATTAATGGACAACACCCACCCCCACCAAGGACTGTTAAAGACACTACCTTGGGCTGGGAAATCCCTTGGAGTGTTTTTGGGAGACGGGCTTCCCTTGTGCATATATTGCACATGGACTTGCTCTTGGCAATTTTGAATTTCAGTCATCAAAAGAGATGGGACCTATGATAACTTTTTCTACATTCTTGTTAAGCTTCAGTGTATTTTGATGAGTTACATGCTAACCTATACCAATTATTTTAATGATTACCATAGAATTTAGTTAAAGAAACACAATTTTAAGTTTGTTGATTTTAGAGAAAATACTTCATTAAAAACACTTGTATTATGCTGTCCCTGGTTACTCAGACAGTAAAGCAAAATCACTAGGTTTTCTTGGCTTTCCTGCATTTTTGTGTAATTTCATTCAGGTTAGTGCAAGTTCCTGAGTAAATGGAATTACTGCTGAATGCAGCACTCTAATCATGGGGAAAAACATGTCATCCTCACTAATAGTGAACATAAACAGAAACAGCTTTTAGTTTCATTAAACTAGGTAAGACCTCTTGGACAGTAAAATATTATTTAAGCTGATTAAGCATAGCAGAATCAGTTAGTGTATGAGTTAGTTCAGGTTATTTTTATATTGTAGCTCCAAACATAGAAAGAATAACTTCAGCTGCAATTTACCATTGAAAGCTGATAGCTGTTTCTGACTTAAGAGGAAGAAATGGTCCTGCTGGTCATTTACAGGAGCTTTGCTGCTTTATTTTGAAAAGAAACACCTTGTCACTGCTACTTACATAAATTGCCTACAGCCCCCAGTTTTGTAAAAAAATTCAGGCCCACTTGCACTTCTAGAACAGTCCCTATAAACAAACACAATAAAAATCAAATACCCCTGGAAAACCTTGTATATTAGAGTCTGACATGGGGATCCAAATGGTCATTTTCTCCTGTGCTGCTCCCGATAAACAATGGCTTAAACTCATGAGCAGGGCTGGGGTTGGGGCAGGAACAAAGCACCAAAACAGAATGGGAGAAAAGCCAAAGCTCTGCAAGCAGGGATGTGGTGCTCAGGTGGGCACGTGACAAGAGCAGCTCACATGGAATGCTGGCACACCTGGAGGACCAGATTTTAGTTCCTTTTGTGACCCAT
Source organism: Falcunculus frontatus (assembly GCA_013398115.1). Lineage (NCBI taxonomy): Eukaryota > Metazoa > Chordata > Aves > Passeriformes > Falcunculus > Falcunculus frontatus. Next base: position 1,853,335 of record VZRV01005742.1, on the reverse strand, counting down.
TTGAGGGACAAATTCCCACAAATGCCCGTGCACTCAGTTATTCTGAACCCTAGTAACCAAATGGCTGAAATTAGACGCGCCCTGGGTTGAATGAATTTTCACTAATGAAATTCTAAATGTTAGGCAACACTCCTTCTGTGTATATATCTGTCTAAACACAAAGGGATATATTTTAATTTTAATGTGCAGAGGAGTCATATATATAGCATATTAACATTGTAGGGAAAACCTTCATGTACTAAGAAAAGATTCTATTTTTGTTTATTAGGCATACTGTCTTTTATCAGCTGTCTCACTACAATGAACCAATAAATAAGCATGTCTGACAAAAATATGATTGTGAATGAGATATAATCACAAATTCAGCCCTTATTACAAAAATAAGAAGGTATCATAGCTATTCTGAGATAGTAACAATTCTATTTTTTTTCCATCTAAATTGAGATGTTACAATGGTAGGTAGGTTCATGAGCCATGGAGTCTTGGAAGAAGACCAGCTGAAAATGAAAACCAGGCTTAAAGAATTGGAACTACTTAAAAAACCCAAACAACCCAAACAACAAAATGTGGACTCTACTAATGTTTTTCTCACTTTGATTCTGAGCAGAGTTGGGATTCTAGGTGAAAAAAATAATGTGAAGAGAGAAACAAAGTATGCTCCTTGTAAGAACAGAAGTAAGAATTTTTACTGTTGAACTATTGAGTCCTGTTCCCAGATCCGGACATTGGGACCTCCAGCTCCAAGTGTTTTATAAACAGACTGAATGAATCTGTTCTGCTCTGAAGGGCAGCCCCACCTCTCACACACTCAGTAGCACCTTATTGCTTCCACAATTTCACTAAAAATTAGTGGGACTTTTCAAGCACCGGTTGAAAGTAAGTAATGGCATTGAGTCCGTTCCTAAGCAGTCAAAAGCAAGGAGAGACAGAAAAATAACACTGCCCTTCTGCCAGTGCTGAACTGTGGTGCTGAGCGGCACATTCCCAACAGTTTGCAAGAAATTGATGGCAGGAGCAAGAGCTGCCTGCAGATCTCCTGAGTCTCAGCCCAACATCTGTACCACCACACAAACACCACTAATGCGTTGGAGCTTTGTTCTCCTGGGGAGGTCAGCGCACAGCGCCACTTCGTTCCCAATGAATGCTTCAAAAAGCAATCATCTCTCTCATTGACAGATATTTCTCTCTGTCAAACTGTTTTTAATGGCTCTCCACATATTCTGGGTTACTTATATTTCCTCTACCTCCTTAGAAAACATATTTTTAGAAGTATGTGGTGCAATCCAACAGAGATAAGTCACTGCAGAGGTAAGGGGAAAGAATATTTTGCTTGCCCATTTCCAAGGGAGATTACAGCCACTGGCCTAGGTGATTTATTGTCTTGGATTGTGAACAGCATGCTGTAGCCTGCAGTAAAGACCCCTTGTAAAACAGCAAGGCATTCTGCTTTTATATTCTCTTACACATACTGCTGTCAGCTAGGACAAATTCACTGAAGTCAATCTTCACTGATATAAAACCATACAATAGAAAAGAGTAAAGTTCTAAATACTCCGGTATTGTACCAAAGAATTAAAAACAAACAAACAGAAAACTACAAAAGCATAATGATAAGAAAAGTTTCATCAAACGAGAACAAGATATTCTTTCATTCCCCACTAGGAAGCAGCATAACCATGTTTCTAACAATCTGGAAATAATAACTATTCAAGTCAGACTTCTGGAATATTTAAAGAGAGGACCAGAAGACAAAAAAAAAGCTATTTCAGTCTGCTGACTACATCAACTGCTTGTGACACTGAATGCCCCTGCAGGACAGTGCAACTGGAGAGAATTCTGAACATGATGGGAAAGCTTCATGGGAGGTATTTTCCCCATGATTAAAGGAGATAAACCTTTGCAATCTTCCTTGCATCCTTCCTGCACATGATTAGCAAGAAAAAAAAAACAAAACAAAACCAAAAAGCACAGAGGCACTGCTACTTTACTGTTTTGCACCAGGCAAGGGGCTCAGTTACAGCTTTTGAAACTTTCTTATGTCTTCGTAGAATACTTTTAAAAAGGTCTGAGCAGCATGGTGTATTCATAAAAACATGAAAAAAAATGACAGTATCATCCTAAAAATCTATGGAACGAAGTTTACCAGATTGGATTTGGGGCTAGATTAGTGTTTAGGATATGGAACTGGTGACAACTCTTGCTACATATATCATACTTTGTGATAATGCATTTTGCATCTGTCTTTAGCGAGAAAAGGAGTGGAAAATACTTCATCTCTGTCTATAGGGTCAATGAGTCCATAATCCTCCTGACCCTTAAGTCCTAAAGATGTCCTAATTATTTCAGTAATAAGATGTCATATTCTTAACTGAGATTTCATTAACAAGAAAAGTAAGAAGGTTTAGATTCTCTTGCAATTCAAATATGACAACAAGATTACTTATTGTGGTAATAGCACTTAACATTTACATCCCCTCATTCATCAGCTATTTCACAAACATCATCTAATAAGGCAGACTTGGAGGTGTTTATTTTCTTCACCTTCTAAACCAGAAACCCAGTCCAGGGAAGTGATTCATTAGTCAAGAGCAATGCATACCAAAGTCCACAATGTTACTTTCCCCTTTTTTTGCTATCTGAAACCACTCTGTTACACTTCTGGGTATATATTGTGTTTCAGGACATTGCTAAAGTGAATGCACTGCTTTAAATTCTAAGTAATAATTTATTACTTCCCAGAGTATCAAATGCAGTTATCTTACCTCTTAATCTCCATATAAAAGGGTGGTTATTTTTGAAATATTACCAAATGAAAATGTTAGTTTGATAAATACTTCGTAATTTTCACCATTTGCAAATATGTTACTGGTTTTATACTGATACAAATAATGCTTATCTCTCTTACATCTTTTCTAGGCGGAAAATCTCAATTTGGTACAAAATAGTGGATTTTTTTCAATCCTGACTTGTACTCTCCAGAACCTGTACTCCAAGGGATACTACAAACACTTCTCAGCTCTTCTGAATCTTTCCTATTTCTCTTTGTTGCACATCAAGACATTTCCCTTGCTCTTTGTAATTTAATTCTGTCAGTTTTGAAGACTGCTGACCAAGCCCTTGGCAAAACATCCTGTTGGTATTTATTCTAGCCTTAATGTAAAATGTCATTGAAATTCACACGCACACAAAGGATCAGCATTGACATCACCTAAGAGAGTTTACACGACCCCCTAGGCATCAGGGTCATCACTAGAAGGCAGATTAGGTTGGGCTGGGTAAACAGACTCACCCACTCCCATTTCGTGCCAGTCTCTGCAATCACACAAAACACATACTGTCAAATGAGCAGCACTAAAACTCTTTTAATTATGGAAAGGATTGCAGGAAAACGTACATTTTTATGGAAGCATAAAAACTTTAGTATTGGGTTGGTCAAGGCTGGGGATTCTGTGAGTCAAACTGGTACCTGAGGGAAAGCTACAAACACAGGCCAAACGTAACCAAGGAGGGAGAGGATAAAGGTAATCTGGGACTGCATCTTGGAGCCTCAGTGAAGGCTGTGGCAAAAATTGCTAGAACCGCAGAGTGAGGACTTCATTCTGACTTAAGACTTCATAGTTCTCCCCAGGCATTTTAGTGAGCTTGCTCTGAGTCTTTCGGGAGCAGGAGGAGGGAAGACTCCTTTCTGAATTAAAATATTTTCAAATTTATGCTTCATAGTAATAATAAAACACGACCTAAAGCAGAAATGCTGAGATTTCTCCTCCCTCAACGAACTCGTTTAAATATAGGAAACAGGATGAAAATATAGTACCATGCATCACAGCCAGCAGTATAAATGATACAGAAATGAAATATAGCCTGGCTGGCAGCATTCCAGCCTTCTTGGCTACTTATCAACTCTCTGATGTGATGATATGCTGCATGAGATTTGCCTCGCTATCTTCTACACATAACCCTTATCTGACTGGGGTCTAAACAATGGCCTTCAGAGGAAATGGATTATGAATGCAGCAGTTTGCATTTCAAGCTAAATTCCACAATTAAGTATAATTATGCACCATACGTTTTCATCCTTTCAATTTTACGTTGTCTTAAAAACTAAGTAAGTAAATATGCAGGCCCATAAAATAATGGGCTGTGTCACTGCCCTGATGCAGCATCTGTGGTACACTGCTGCAATTCTAAAATGAAAATACAGTCAATGTAATTATTCTAAACTAAGCTATCAGAATTACAGCATGGTTACCATATGTATGTGGAACAGCTTTGAAAGTTTGCCCACTTCTACTTCCTACTATAGTCAGGTGCCATTTCAAATCTCCTAAATGTTGAAGATCGCAAAGGAACCAACAACAGTGCTCCCTAAGCCAGTACAATTTCCCCAAAAAACAAATGAAGGTATGACCTCTGTTCATCTATTCACAGTGAGCATTATTGAGAACTATAATTTCATTTCTATAAACCTCTAAATTCAAGTACATTTATTTTATTTCTTTGTTTGGAATTGGTTTTGGGGTGATTTTTGAGTCATTTTCTCAATTAATAATAAGCCACAATCAACTAATTCTCAGATACTCAAGAAATTATGATGTTTTCTCCTTTAAAACAAAGAATTTTTTAATACTGTGCAAACACTACAGTGAAGAATACACCACAGAAACCCTAAGAATTGGAAAGCTGTTTCAATTACAGAAACCAAGCCTCCAAGACTGAAAATTAAGTATTTTAAAAGAGGATAATTCTAGTAGAGCAGACATGCAAGCAATTAACTTAGTTGACAGTGCAGCAAAGAAATTGTCCTTATAAACTTAATCTATTTTTAAATATAAAATATATAACTATGCAGTTTTAATGAAACATGAAAAAATAACTAACGAGCCCTATACAAGCACAATGTTGCTCTACTTCCAACAGGATAACTATCAAAACATGTCCTTTCGTGACTTAGGAATTGCATGAAAAACGGACTCATGATGGAAATGCTACATCAACCAGAATTACACTACAGCATCAGTTATGGTCTGATGTATTTCCTCCCAAAAAAACCCCACTCTAATGATTTTTATCTGATACTTTAGATGTCACATTTAGGACCATCTTTAAAATAAAAAATATGCAGAGCCATGCTTCATCATAAGGAATGTAATTGAAGACTCTGCTAATGAAGCATTAAGGACTCTCTGTGATTAATAATTTTCTTTTCCCCGAAATATTTTTCCACAGAATTGACCACTATGCAGTTTTTGTTAGCTGTTGCATGCCAGTAACAATTACCATTCACTATGACAGTTTGTGTACACAGTAACATATTAAAAGATATTTCTACCAATGGAATAAGACTACAAAATAAACCAACAGTACTCCATTGTCTAAATCAGCAATGAAAGACAAAAAATGCACCTTTAAAGACATTTGGAAATCTTTCTTCCATGGTGTATATAGGTCCTAGAATGCTGCAATTTTGGTTTTTAAACATTCACACTAGAAATAACATTCTAGAAAAGAAACCACCAAACAACGAAGACAAATTCTCTGTGGTGACCTTGGAGTCCTAACACAGTTAGCACTCTTGCTACAGATAAGCATCAGTAAACTATAATTTTAAATTAAGACTCTGAAGAAATATATCACAAGTATGAATCAAAAGTTATTTTTCATTCCTACTTAAGATACGTTGTAGCATCCAGAAGTCAGCTACAGATAAGAAATACTCTTGTTTTCAGAGTTTAAACAACTAATACTCTTGGTCTATTGGAATGTCCAGCTACTACCCCAAATCCCACTCATTCTTAACCTCTACTCCAATAACAAACTTCACAATCTCCTTTGAGGGTTTTATTATGGAATAGACCAATTCAAGATTATTATTATTATCACTGACTTTATTGAAGCACTGCACTTCCATTAAGCTAATATGCTTCTGCTGAATTTTTACAGTTAGTCTAAAATGATGTACTTATTTTATAAAGATAATACATCTCACTCTTCATCTTGCAAGAGATTCTTAAATGAACCAAAGCTCAAGAGTGAACCTCCCAAATACATTCTAAAGGTTCTTTTTCTGATCTTGCACAAGCTGCTCCTTCAAAAAAGTAGTCAAGATAGCATGTGTGTGGGGAAAAAGGGCAAGAGTAAATCAAAGAGGTAAGAGAAATGAGAAAAAAATTAGCAAAGTCACAAGAGAATGAATCAAGCAGAATGAGTCAAGACAAATCTGGGGCTCAGCCAGGAATCAGCAGATTCCTGTCGCATGCGTGCAGCTGTATATCTAATATGACAGAAGGAAAAAGTAGAACCTTATGAAATCGTATGATTTCAGGTAATGCAAGTGATTAGAATAGTCCAACAGACCTGTAAACCTTCTCAACATTTTCAGACAACTAAACGGCCTGCACACGGAGCAGCTGTTTCTAGAGAGATATATCTCTCCCTCCTACTCTTACTCTAGTAGAGACTACATGCAGTCCTGAAATAAGAACATGCCTGGTGGCCAGCAGCAGAGTTCAAGAAGCATTTCATGGCTCAGAGCCTGAACTGAGAGCTCACAGTCAGCCTGGCCTCTCACTGGTAATTCTAAACCTCCACTCTGTTGCATAAATCTTTAAATAGCTTAAACTCTCTTTCCATTGATCACTGACAAGGTATTTAACAAGTTTTGTCCAGCGAAACATTCACTACCCATGATCTCTTTAGATTATAAAGAAGGAAATAACTGATGATATGGTAAACACATAAATTTATGATTACCTGGAGCAGGTTTCTCAAATTACTGGCAGAAGGAAAAGTCAGCTTCTGTACCACCTTGTTTGTTTGCTTGTTTACAAATAAAAGCCATAAAGTTTTCGCTTTCTGGTCTCCTTCAGTATTTCTATTTAGGATACTAAAAGCTGTTGGGGCTGCAAGGACAGAGATTGTGTTACAGTGAAATGGAAATTAAATTCTATGGTCTTGGCTGGGCTATGAAGTGATGCACATAAGAACCAGAAAGCAGAAGAAAGTGCCATGAGATGTGTACAGCACCAGTTTGCTGCTTTTACAGCACTGTATGGATCATCCAGGGAGGGATTTTGCACAGAACATTTTGCTGGGAATCCCTCTTGGATTTTCCTCGCTCAGTTCTCACAGGTGATGAACAAAATACAGCGGGTGGCTTGGGCTCCATCTGGATCCAGTGCTTAGCACTGTTATGCCACGGTAGAAAACCACAGTGAGTCCACGTCTTGAGTACTACATACAAACCAAAGGTAGCATATAGCACAAATAGAAATAATTCAGGAAAGAGCAATAAAATTGATGGGAGACAGACAGCAGAGTTTGCATGAGGAGGGATAAGGTAGCCTAGGATTTTTCAGGTGGTTTTGATTCTGAGACTTGATCACTTATTTGATGCTGTTGATTTATTTTGAAAAAATTTCCTGCACATTTTCATTTTTATGCTTTTCAACCTTTATTTCCTAGTAATCAACAAAAATAGGCTCTTTTCCATAAACTCATTTCATTGCCTAAATTACAGCCCTGCTTGCCACAAAAGGTTGGCAACACCTAAAACAAAAATTGTGACTGAAATTCCCTGCAGTGGAAGACGGTTCTGAGGAAGAAAATATGGGCTTTATGTTCGTGATGCTCATGATGAGATGTGGGAAGGGACTGTCCACTCCCGATGCAATGAAAGCTGAGCTGACCTCGACACAGAAGGGTCTGTAGGGCAGCTTTTAGGCTACCTCAGATGGTGAGGTGCAGGTTAACAATAGAGCCCAACACAGACTACAAAAATGTCTAACAAAACTAACAGAACCTGGAAGAAAGCAAAGGGCTTGTGATGGTTTGAGTCTGTGTTCTCCTTCCCAACTGCTGGGGACTCCCAGCCATTTTACTGGGATTTACTTTAGCTGTGCATTTCAATTGTGAAGTCTACCTATATTTGATTACAAGCACTGCTGCAGCACTGTACTAAATCAAAATCCCAAGTCACATCAGATAATCCCAAATAAGTAAATCTGTTTTAAATATCAAACCCTTCATGCTGGGAATATTAAAAAAAAAAAAGCTGGTCAGAGAGAAGTGGATTCTTGACATTAATGAAGTCCAGTGTGGTCTGATCAGTGTAAGGATCTTTAAGGACTATTAAACACCATAATTAGTACAATCATTCACCTGAAATTCCCTAATCTGCACATGAGGAGAAATACCATCTTACAACAGTTTTCTTCCCCTAAGCTGCTGGTCAGAAAAAAACCCAAGTGGTCCTTTAGCCTGTTCTGGTACATTGTTCTTGCATGGGATAATTCAGAAGCTCGAAAATAGGTCTATCTGTTTAGTTAGTATGTTTGTTTATTGGGGGTGCAAGGGGTTGACAGCGAAATCTGGTCATTTATTCTCAATTTTTATCTTCTGTATCTAAGTCAGTTTTTGTTATGATACAACACAACTCTTACAGCTTGCATCCCACGACTATTCAATATTTTTGTTAAGGGTTGCAAGATCTCTTCAAAGTCTCAGCGGTGTCTAAACAAAATGTCAGTTATGATCTTCTTAATATGCTCATTTATTAACGTGTTTGTAAAAATTCAACAGATCAAGAAGGGAGAGTTGTTCTTTTTCACACAGCCTTTTCTGCCAAGGATTTCCATGGAGTTGTCTCCCAGGTTTTCCCTTGCACTAATAGACAAGGCTGACATACATAGTTTGGAGGCCTGTAGCCCTTTGGTTCAAAAACAGACCTCTGTAAAATGTGAGTGCAATATCTGTCACTCACCACTCCTCTGAACAAGAAAAACCTACATTTTTAATAGCCTATTGTTCATTTTATACGCCACTTTTTAAAGCAGATTTGAATTTGTCCTATTTGATTTTGGTTTTAAGTGTGAATAGTCCCAGAAGCTCTCCAAATTCTCAGATTTTACTGCCAGAAAAGGGAGGTATTTCCTCACACCCATGTGTCAGCAAGTCATGCATACAGTTCATTTAGCTGCTTACCGCTTTCCATTGCTCCCATGATTTCCATTTCTACATAATCAACCCATTTCTTACTTAAACATAGCAGAAAGGTTTCCGTCTGAATTCTCTATGTAAAAAAATAGCTCTTTTAATGTGTTTAAATGAATCTCAATTAGTCCTAAATGACAACATTAGGATTCTATTTTCTACTACCTTTTAGCAGTTATCGAGGTTGGCTTCACCACTGGTGCATACGCTCGTACAAGAATTCCAGCTAAAAAGGAGTTTATCTGTTATTGTGGCAGAGAAGTTTCATATTATCGTTGGTGAAGACGTAGGTAAATAGCAAACACTCTCTGGCATTAGAATAACTATACTTCTGATTAAAAATTGAATTTAAAATTATTAAAAAAAAAGCACTCAAATATTAAACTAGGCAGAAAACAAATCCAATTCCTCCTTATTTTCTGACAGTTAATAAATCAACTTTAAACAAATTAGTACATGTGCTCAGAACAGGCCTGTTTGAAAAACAATCTTCTGAGCTCATGGGAAGTGATGGTTTAGTGAACAAACTTAATTTCCATGTTTTCACAAAGAAGAAGAATGAAACCAGATACTTCCTGCATACGTCTATGGACTCACACCTTCAAGTTAAATCCTGCCATAATCAACAAGCAGAACATTTGACAAATTCCATTTGCTGTTTCTTCTTCTTTTTTTTTTAATCTTTTGCCACTCTGCAATTCATCATGCTAAAATCTTTGATCCCTAGCACTGAGCAGACATGAATTTCCTAAATGACTAAAACTTATGGGTAAGTGTTTCCTTTTAGAGTTGTGTGTAAATGCAATGTTAAATTTTATTTTTGTAATCTCTTTAATCAGAAACAAGGGAATTAGCCAGCTGTTTGGAACTGGTGTTAAGATCTAATTAAGCATCTGATTGGATTTCTGCACATATCAAACAGCAAAGGCTGGTATTTGCACACAAGACCGATCATTTTCATTAAAATAAAAATCCCACCAAATGACAACGGAAAGGGTTTACTCCAATAGTTTGTCTCAGAGACATCCCTCCACTAGAAAGCACACATTGGAATGGCAAAAAAAATTTGCTTTATGTGTCAATCACGCCAACAGGATCCCTTACTGAGTGACACCTAGCTTTCCCTTACATCTGTACTGCATGCTCCTGCAATACGCCAAGGAATTGCCTGTCTTGAAGGCTTCACACAGGAAAAAAAAATCTCCCACAAATTGTCAATTACTCCAGAGTGGAAAGAGGCTTTACTGCCACCTGTGCATACTTGATTTTTATTTATTTATTTGGTGTGGAATGCTTTTTTACTTTTTAATTCCTAGTGAAAGGCCTATTTAAAAGGATTGCTGTTGAGGTTTATGTATTTATATCACATATTGCCAAGATTATTATACCTGGTAAAGGAAAAAACAAGTTTTCCCCTTTCCATTGGATATTGCCCAGAGATGATTACTAAGAAAGATGAAAATGTATTCTGTGTTGTAATGCTAACAGATAAGTACAATAATGAACAAATTTCAAACACAGTTTTATGGTGTAGGATGAGGTCTGGTAAACAAATTACTGGACAAAACTGCTTCTTTATGCAGTTTCACCTCAAGAAAAGCAGGACCATCTCCTTGACTATTGCAATCAACTCTGATTTAGGGCATAGCACCCATGTTCCCTATGTGCTAGCTAGGAACAAATCAGAGCCAGGAAGGAGTGCCATTAAAGTAGGGTGGTTAATGTCCTTTTGTCTCAGTTTCCAAGAGTGGATTAGGGTTAAACCACCGAGATGAGCTTAAAAATTCAAAAGATTGTACAAAGTTTTCCAAAGAACAGCCAAAGTGGCTCTTGCTAGAAAATACCTGTTCAGAATGTAACAGAAAATTCTATCTGGTCTAGTTATTACAAAGAAGGTATTTATTCCTAGAAAGAATAACGCTCATATTATTACATATTATCACAATGTTGAAGAGATTGAACTTGACACTTTTCTTGACACTTGACACTCTGGCACTCTGTGCCAGAGTTCTTGCCTGGAATCCAGGAGATGGCCGGGACTTTCCACGCTTCTTGCTTTCAGATAGTTGTTTATTAAGTCTTATCAGAGAAACAGAGTCACTGGCGTGACCCTGAACATCACAGAGCAGAGGATGCAAGAGAAAAGCTGAATTATCAAGATTACACCGTCTTTTAAAGGTAAATTATCCAATGAGAACCTAAAACCAAAGATATTTTTACTTTTCTACCAATGTTCACTAAATCACTTTATCACGTGAAGAGAAACTGCGGAATTTTTCACCCAGTCATCTCAATTCACCTCTGCTGCAGAACATGGAGTAGTAGAAGAAGAAAAGAAGGTTTGGAGAACAACAACAATCCTCCATTTTGACATTTTTGCTTTTTATCTATTTACTATATTTTATCTATTTATCTATTATCTATTTACTATATTACTAAATCCAACACCTCACCAATTTTTCACCCTGTGACAATCTTACATAATATCCTATCACCTAGTTCACACCAGTGTAGATTCTAATTCTTCTGAGAGGGTAGCCAATTTTCTCCATGGATGAGGGTCAAAGACAGTGTTGTCCAGGGGGGTAGAACCCCCTCAAAACAGGCAGAGAAATATTCCCTGCGTCTGGACTCCAACATAATTTTAAGTTTTTCAGCAACTATTTTTGTTTATACCAAATAACTACATGGTCACTAGAAAGTGTCATGAATGAAAGAAAGAGTTTCTTCCACAAAAGAAGCAAACCATATGGAATGTCCAACAAAGAATATTTTTTCCACTCCAACCACACTGAGTATTCTCCACCATAGAGCACTAAGAGCAAACAATATTTCCTAACATGAAAAACACTTGGGGTAAAATATTTGGGCTTTTTACAAAGTACCCCAAGCAAACACAACCTCCTCTAGAATGGGTGATAGTGGAATTGGATGTAAGTAGAGAAACTACGTGACCTTACGTCTAGCAATATATAGGAGTACATTAGACACAAGCACACATTTGTTTATACGTAAAAATAATTTTCAACACTGGTTTTGTTCAAAATCCAAAGCATAATATCAACATGGTTGTCTAAAAAGATGAGAAGACTCTTCTTCTCTTAGCACATGCAGCCATGCCAGTCAGAATTCTACTCATAATATGCCTCTGATTGCAAAGAATCTGTGACTTAATATGTGGTTACTAGTCTATGAGTTCTTTGTGTAAGTAACAGAATATCCTTTCTATTTGTTCTGTTTTCTCATTAAAGTTCCCCTCTTCTTTCCCAGCTACTGAAGGGTTTAGAAACTAATATTCTAGATGATAGCAAATGATGACTGAATAGACTTTTCATTGGCAAAACCAGTCCCAAACCAGTTCTGATTGTTAGTTATCAATTATGGTTCATAAACTTAGTGTTAGTTTGGAATTTTTCATGTCTTTTTTCCTTCTTCTGTAGAACAAATATTGGATAAATTGTCTTGCACAAAATTGAAGTTACACTCTTATAGCTACTCTCTCGCACTGGATAGCAAACACAGCTCTGCAAATAAACTACACTGTGGTAGGTAAGATTTGCTTTCCTCAAACTTTCTGCTTTAAATACTATCCTAAAACAACAATTACTGTCATAGGATAGACTTTACTCAGTCAATTTAGAGAAGGAATTCTGCAAAAAGTAGATTTCACATTGCAGCTTTGACTAAAACACTTGCTAAGGCTTGATCTGTGTAAGTTTAAAAAACTCACTTTACACATATAGCTCTCCATGCCTTTAATTTGATAAAACTCAATTTAAAAATGGGGGAGTCAGCTATTTTGAATGAGTTCATCAGCTTTTTCCTGAAATTTGGACAGGGTTCCATTCAATCTATATCCGTAATCTTTGCTCTGAGACTGATTCCACTACTCACTGTTTGTGAAACACTAACACCCGGATCTCTTGTGATGGAACAGGGTCCAGTCAAGAGCTATCTTAGTGAACAGGAAGAAGAAAACTGCCCCATTACTATGAAGTTAGGAATTTAGCTGAAACTACCCAGCATTTCATTGGAGTTTCAAATCCTCAGGTTCTGCAGTCATATGATTCTGTCAGGCCCTCAATCTTTATGTATTAATTTGTTTGAAGAGACCGAAAAAAATTTGAAACTCAAATACAGAGAATTTAAATATTTGGAAAGGAAAATAAATGCCTTTTTTTCTCAGCCTATATCATGATTTTTTTAAAGCTTTGGGTAGGCAGTGTTGGATGTGAGTGATATTTTCAACTTTAACTATTTGTATCAATAACAAATGTTATTACAGTTTCCAAGTAAAGAGGAAAAAAAACCAAGCCAAACCTCAAATATCAACTATGATGCAACCATGCTTCAGAATAGACAGAGAACCCTCACATGGCCCACAGTGACCGTAACAATGGTTCTATAAATCAGTTATGAAGCAGCATTAACTGTATAAAACCATGTACTCAGAAAGTGACCTTGTAGAGAGAAATCATGAAAGGTAACATTCACCTACCAACTCTGATATTTTCATAGCCTGTGGTTGCACTTAATGATCTTAAAGATCTTTTGCAACCTACATGATTCTATGTTTCTAATTATTACTGAGCAGAAGGTCTGCACACATTTCCTGAATCCTCGGTTCAGAGAAAATATCCTTTTCCCTAGTTGTTATCAATATTCTTCCATAAATAGTTTTCTCAAGCCAAAACAAAACACAAGAGTCTCTATCTTTCTCACAATACCTTAAAACTCAGATTAAGCATTTGTCCACAGATGTGTATAATATTTGCTACTATATCTGAAATCAGTTCCTCTTTCCATGGTCTGCTGGCTAGAGACTAAATTGTCTTAATACTCACAGGTATTAAGAACAGGGCTTTAATTCAATTTAATTTTAGATGGAGTCGATTTTAGTTCTAAGTGTAGGAGACCACATGTCCCTGTGCAATGGCATCATAGACATTTCAGTCACACTTCACCTTGGAGGCTCAAGTACTTGTTGCCTTGGCAACACCGTGCTTAATGTGTTTCATTTTTGCCTCTCTTCTTCTTTTGTGAGTATGAACTTAAAAACGGAGGAGAAAGTAATATATCACACCTTTTCCTAAGCAAAATCCTATTAAAGTAACTGCTAATAATAATAATACCACCATAGGAGTGATCACTTTGTAGACAAACCATGAAAACAATATATGTTATAGAAAAAAGACAACCTGTTCTCTCAGAACTGAACTCAAGTATTCAGGTTATTGTCAGCACCAGATCCTGTTTCCTTCAGAGCATAAGAATGAAAAATATCTTTTTCCCCTTTATTGGAGAAATGCTATTAACTTTATACATTTTTTATAACTCTCTACACACATGCATATTGTATTTTAATAAAAATTAAAATAATTTCTTAAAATTTCAGATTTTACAATGATGTCAGTACTTTCAGTGAGATCACTGACAACCTTCAGAACCCTCCAGCATCTCTGCTGCCTTGACAACACCTTTTAGTAATGGATAGGCCCATGGCACTGTATTTCTGCACAGAAAGATGCACATACTCTTGCCCATTGCTCACACTCAGTTTTACACACCTATGTAACACCTGCACTCGCAGCTGCAACTGAACACGAGGAGATCAGAGCTCTTAATTCTTCAGTAGGTTCAAAAATTAGGTCCGAGTGGAAGATACAGAGCAGGCACTTCCGATCTAATCCTCTCAGCATCTCAGTTCCTCATTTACAAATCAGGATAATGGCTCTCTTTTACCTTGTTGGAGTCATGTGAAGATAAATTCAGTGGTATTTCTAAATCACTCGGTTACATTTGGAATGAGCTGGGAGAGACCATCATAAAATTAATTGCTGTCTTCAAAGCTAAGCAGTGAATTCAGCCTGTATCCGTAAAACCATGAATATCAGGTACTACCAGGAGTTTTAATCATCTTTCAAATTTGCCACATTTCTGTCCTTTAGGAGAGCTACTGGTTTTACATGAGTATTTTAGAAAGAGTAGTGGATGACATAGTCTGGCACAGATTTTATGAGTGTGCAGTTGGGATTGTCACTCATGGGTAGCTATGTCAAAAATTAATTGTATAGATGAGCCTGAACAAATGCAAACAAAGTGTTTCTGTTGCATTGTTTTGTGTTTTCTATGTCATGAACAGAACACTATTTGAATGAGCTATTTGACAAGGACCTAAGAGGTTTCAGTAATTTTTAACTGTTACACTTAGCTCACTACATGCAGTATAATTCAGTTCTGCAATAGACACACAATGTTTGCTTGACTCTAGTTGACTCAGCCTGGCTGGAAGAAAAGGACCTAAATTAAAAAATTTTTTCCTCTATTTAAAATATAGAAGAGATAATGTTATGACCTTATTTTTAAATATAATTAATGTTTTATTTGGGGACACTTCCAGGCTGCAGCATTTCCCAACTGTGTGTGTACCACTGCAGTGAAGGCTGTGTATGCTCAGTTAGAAACTGAGATCCCTTTTTAAAATTCAAAGTTTAATCTAATTCACATATATTTATTAAAAATAAGGATCAATCATTCCTTCTCCCCCAAACCCCAGTATTTTTCCCTATTTCCATTACCTTGAATTTTCTTACAGTTACAGAAGCCATATTAATCTCAAAACAAACTTAAACCATGGTGGTATCTAATGCACCTGCTTGTTTCCTTTTGGGGACAACACCTCTATTGCTCTTTGAAAAAATTCTTAGGCTTTTTCCAAAAGTTAATATTCTGCTTGCCACCATGTTCTCTGTCCCCATCATACACCCAGGTGCACATGTCTGCATACCCAAAGAAAAAAAAAAACCCACTTCTAGCATCAAGCAAGCAAAAGGATTAACCTTTTTTTGAAAAGAAATATCATATTTTAGCTCTGCAAGGTTATATATTTAACCAACTGGACCAAATCTCAGTTCTAATAATAACTACTCTATATATAATAAAAACATAGATACTCTACATATTAGATATATAATATAATATATATTATATACTCCATATGATATATTATATAGAAACTCTATATAATAAGATACAGAGTAGTTATTATTATATATAATAACTACTCTACACCCAGCAATTAAGGCAGTGCTGATCCTTAACAGTGAATTTGGTCAACCATTTACATCCTCACCCTAAACCAGTAGGAACCAACATAAAATGAAGTTCTAAGGTTTTATACACTGTATACAATTTGCTGGTGGTTTCTCCCTATGTAGCCAACAACAACAGCTTTCTTCCATCAGCAAACTGGACATGGAGTGTCTTTAATATTGTCTTATGGGGACAGACAGTTAAATATCCTATTATTTGGGTTTGACCCTATACCCTTAAATGCATAAAATACAATGAAGACAGAAGATACAGAACAGCACATTTTCCAGAAAGCATCCCACTGAAACATTTCATGTCTGCTATTAAAGGCATGACACAAGTGTCATGAAAAAGTTGCTCATACATTTATGCTGTCACTAAATTGATTAATGATGAAGAGGAGGTGAATAGTTCAGCAGAGTTAAGGCTGAATCTAATACATACCAAGGCACAGGCATTTGCTGAACAAAAACGATCTTGTTTTTATTAGTTAGGTTCAGATTTGATGGGATGAACCATTCACCCAGACACAGTCATAACTCAAGAGAACTATAAGCAACAATAAAACGTCTCTTCTACTTCGGCATTTTATATCTAAATGTACAGACATAACATGGGTCAAATCCGACCCTTTAGAATTAAAATGCTTGAAAACTGGTTATCAAAAATATTAAATAAATATACTCTCATCTGAGTAGAAGTACTTGCCTACCATAATATAGCACTGTTTTCCCATCCAATCCTCTTAGGAAAAGATGTAATTCAAATATGGATTTTTTTGAATAAATAATGAAACGAGGAATATTCACAGCTACAAGAAGCCTATGCACAATCCATAGGCTTAAATTTCGCAATACCCTTAGGTTTCTTTGCCCATGGAGCACTGGGCCATAGGGTTTGCCTCCTCACATATTTTTGGATGTCAAGAAACATGTAAGGAGGAAATTTGCCACTTTTTTCCTTATTTCTCTGTCTCTCTCTCACTGGAGCACATGAAATATGCAGAATCTAACAAATGAATGTTTAAAGGGCATTGAAAGGACAATTTAGAAGCATATTTGCAGTTCCTAGAAAGATGTTTTTAATCACTCATCATTAAGTACAGTTATCACATTAATCTGTAGCAGTGTGAACCAGCAAGGATATGGACCACGGCCAAGTACACTGGCAGAGAAATTAAAGGGCCAATGAAAATTTAGAAGGAATATGTTACACTGAAAACAATGGAACTACATTATATGATCAAAACCAACAGAGGTAAAATCTGACAACTGAATTGTTTAAATATTCTTAAACTGTGGAAATTCTCAACTCGAAAAGCATGAAATAAATATATATTTCAAGGTGTATTATCACAAACTTGTTAATGAATTTTCAGTTGTTCGTGATTTTATGTGTACCATAAATATAATGTTATTAATAATTTGCAATAATTAATAATTAAAATAATTAATAATTAATTAGCTTATTGGGAAGGGATCAGTGGCTATTATGATCTATTTGAAGCAGCAGTAATTGTCAGGCTGCTCTTGTCTCCTAAGACTGGTAAATTGTATTCATTTCCTTATGTGATTATAATTATTTGTTTAAGGGCGGGTATTGTAGTTTTTAACTGAAATCATTGTGATAAATACTATATAAGCACACATATTTCTGATATGATCCTTGGCTGGAAACTTTGACATTCCTACTGAAAGGAACAACAGAGTGATTACAAAACAAAGAAGGGAACAATGAAGACGGAGTTCAATAACAAATCTTTTTGCTTACAAAAACAACCATATGCATAAATAATATATTCTTTACCCTTTAATGTATTCTGTTTTCAAATGTCAGCTTCTATTTGATCTGCTTTTCACTGGTTTCTCACTAATATCACTGCTGAAATAGCTACTGATGCAAACTAATATTCCCAGTTGAAAGGGAACATTACACTCTATGTGTAATTTGGAAACTTTCTGAACTTCAGGTTTTAGTAGACCTCTCTTTTAAAAAGTGTGTGCACTGCAGTTATAGCTCAAAACATTGCCAAAAGTGACTTTCTGGTCATTATAGCTAAGCCTCATACAAATAAAAGTCTAGTTAACATTTGGGAACCAGATCAGTCTATTAACCAGGACACACATACAGATCTGTATCCTGTGGTACTTAAGGACATTAAATAAATTCCAATAACCGAGTTAAATTAACATGCAGAAATTATGCGTGAATATCTGAAAGTACTTTAAACATGATTAATGAAGTCTGGATGACAATTACATTAGGAAACCAGTAGCATTAAAAAAAGATAATTCTGTGCAAAAGAACAAAATTCATCAAAAATTTTAACAAATGGGTGAAAGATTAAAGACAAAAATCCAACTCAATTACAGTCTATGGCCCCAATCCAGAAAACCACTTAGAGCTTAAGTTTAGTTTTATCAAAGTTAACAGACCTCATCAGTCTAAAGATAAGCATCTGCCTCGGGCACTTTTTACTCTGGGGTCTATGGACACTTTGCAACTGCACCAAAACACAACATATTTGCCTGGCAATAGTTACATATTTGACTATTAATTAAAATGATATCTCTGTTCAAGCAAAGTGTTCTCTAAAAGGTTTTGGTGAAACACAAATGATTATGTTTCTAGCCCTGATACATTCAGAATGAACTGGAAAATTTTCCAGGAAGCTAAGAGGTCTCTGATCTCTAATCGCAGAAGTAGACTGAGTTGTATAACCCTTTTTTTTTTTCCCCCTTAGAATTTGGGCCTCTTAGAAGCATATTTAACTATTGAAAAAAAAAAAAAAATCCATGATGGTTGAATGAAATTTAAGCATAGCCACCCTGCCAGCATTCAGCATTTGCTTCAGCTTTTTAGAATGAAAGAAATCTCCTTAACAAAAGGCAAAGCCTTTTGGGATAGTGATAAGACCACTATCATTGGACCTGGATATCAGTAGAGACCTCTCCTGAAAATTAAGGAGTAAATCTTATTAGCAATTATGTTTTACATTGAATATACAGCTTAGGGAACAAATACTGCCCTTGGGAATATGCCTATCTGCATGTGAAATTTGAAGATCTCTTCACCACTGAATCACCAGCTCCTGACACATTTTTAGACACAGCTTCAATAAGAAGAATAAACAAACAGAACAAGGTAGTTTAAAAATAAACTCGATTAATTATATGTTGATAACTGTAAGAACAGGTACATAATATAAAGTGAACCTGTAAACAAACTTTTAATCATAGTCAACTCAATACAGAACAAAGTGCTATCGAAAAACCCAGAGATCAGACTGTGATATTGCCCTGGAATGTTGAAGACTAAAAAGAAAAACTAAGCCAGAGACTGTTTTCTAGAGAAGAGGTACTTCTATCAGAGAATGAGCAGAGGAAATACTAGCTGAACAACAGCAGGCATGTCTTCTTAGAATTGCTTTTTGAGGGCATAAAAATTGGTAAAATCTGAGAAATTTTGACTATAGTAAAATGTATTTTTGTGGGTTTTAAAAGTACTTGACAATATAATATTACATTGAAATTTCAATTGAATTATTTTTTCCCCTTTGGTAGTTGTGAAAGAGCCAACAAAGAAGGGCTGACTTCACTCGGTGTCTTGATGACTCAAGATTTCATTCATTAAGGAGAAAGTTGTTGTTGATGAAGTGCTGATGAGTTGAAGTGTGGTGTTTCTTGTCCTCTCTTCTTATAAAAATCCAGTACCAAGAACAGAAAATTCCTGACAAATATTTCAGTTTCTTCTCTGTTTGAACAGTTTCAACACATGAGACCTTATCTCAGGAAGTGATAAATGTTTGAAGTACTAATGATGGTAGGACTAATGATGAAGTACTAATGATGGACTGGACATGTTCTCAATTTAATTATTTTAAAAAGGAGCAGGGCTAAAGCACAAAGTTTGGAAAGACATTCTAACCAGCAGATGAGACAAAAAGTGTCTTCTAAAATGCAAACATTGTCACAAGAACACCAGAGCATAGACATTTGTGATGGGTTAACACTGGCTGGACATCAGGTGCCCACCAAAGTGGCTCTATCACTCCCCTCCTCACTCGACAGGGGAGAGAAAATAAAACCAAATGTTTATGGGTCAAGGTAAAGGACAAGGAGAGATCACTCACGAGTTACCATCATGGACAAAAGAGACATGACTTGAGGAACTTAATGGAATTGATTCCAAATCAAATTAGATTATGGTAATAAGAAATAAAACCAGTCTTAAAACACCTTCCCTCTATTTGTCTCTTCTTCCTGGGCTTAACTTTATTCCTGATCTCTACCTCTTCCTGCCCAGTGTTGCAGGGGAATGGGGTTCATCACACATTGCTTCTGCCACTGCTTCCTGGGCAGAATAGGACTCCTCACACTTTTCCCCTGCACAGTGTGGGTCCCCTCCTACGGGAGACAGTCCTTCTGCTTCAGCATGGGCCCCTCCATGGGGTGCAGACCTCCAGGAACAGAGTGCTCCATCATGGGTTCTCTATAGGGTCACAAGTCTGTCACCCCGAGTTTTGCAGTTCTTCGATGTTTTCATTTCTCTATAAGAGTTTCTCACGCACTTTTCTGTAAACATAGTTATGTTTTTGTAACTTTGTTCTATTGTTTGCATTCTTTTTTCCTGGGCGGAGATGTTTGATGGATTTTCCTTCGACGAGTGTGGTTGAGAGGTGTAAACCTCACCCTCCAATCCAAGGTGATTATTAAGAAGATATATAATAAAGTCCGAGGTCTTCTCGGCCTCTTTTTTTTCTGCTTCTCTCCCTGAACAGGTGTCTGCGTGTTCTCTTTGTGTCCAAGTGTGACACAAGTCCTGCCAGCAAATTTGCTCCAGCATGGGATCTTCTCTCTATGGGTACTTCTATCCTGGATCCATCTCCACTGCAGGTCTCCCTGGGGGTCAGAGCCTCCTCTGGCCATGCACCCGCTCCTTTGTAGGTTTCAGGAGCTCAGTTGCCTCACAATGGTCTTCACAGGCTGCAGGAGAATCTCAGCTTCTGGAGCACTTCCCCCCTCCCTCTTTCTTCCGTGACCTTGAGGCTATTCCTCTCCCATATCCTGAGCCCCTCTCCAGCTACAGTTTATATTGCAGAGTTCTGTCCTCCCCTTCTTAAATACATTATTCCAGAGGCACTAGACTTCTACTGATAGGTTTGGCCCTGGCCAGAGACAGGTCCATCTTGGAGTCTCCTGGCATTGACTCCATCACACATAAGGGAAACTTCTGGAAGATTCTCACAGAAGCCACCCATCACCAAAACCTCACCACACAAACTCAATACAACATTTTCTCTCAGTTGCATACAGGGATTCATTTCAGGATGTAATGGAGATTCTATTGCTTTGCATAGCATCATGTACAGGTATAACACAACCGTAATTTGAAAATACGTAGAAGCATTTCAGTTAATTAAAAGTGTTGGAACAATAAAATGCGTGCAAAGAAAATACACAAAATATTACTCACCAGCCGTATGGAAGAAGACTGTGCACATTACTTAGGTTAATTTATTGGACATGGTTGAAGTAGCTAACCATTAAATCTTCAAAAAAGAATATTCATCCTATTAAATATTATTCCACATTTCAGCTAAATTTTTGATAATTCACAATTTATGTATGCGTTTTGGTAACTTGAAAAAACTTCATGGGTAGGACCCAGGCAATGCATTCAGTCAGTGGAACTTGGATGTAACAGTTCTCACTTTTTAGTTGGTGGCAAGACAGAAAATGCTGTCGTGATGCAATTCCAGGGGATGTACAAAATCAGGACCTGCCAATCCTGCCCCACAAAAACCCCACTTCATATTTTCCAATTCTATTTGAGATCCCTGGGTGTGAAAGCACTGTTTGTCTACACTGGTAATATTAAATTGATTACTTTGGAAAGCATCAGGGTTAGGGTGTCGTTCTTCAACCAATGCATATTTCTTTCATGTTCAAAAGAACATTCTAAAGAAATGCCAAAAAATAAATAGGTGGGCTCACCATTAAATCAAGCATATATATCTATTGTTCTTGACTTGTAGGATTCTAACAATTCTACCATTTAATGCATCAGATATACTATGCTGAAGCATTTCCCTTTTTAAGATCCAGAAAACTTTCATTGTTTCAACAAGTTCTTACTCATACAGCATTTACAAAGACTGCAATATCTTTTTCAACAATAACTTTTTTTTTTTAATAGAGCAAACATAACTTTCAAAAAACATCCAGAAGTCACTTTGTCTCAGGTTCCCCCAGCTGGATTTTAAATTTTTTTTAGCCTATTTAGTTATAATTGAGAAAAAATATGATGTCAAATAAACACATGGAAGCATAGATTTTTAAGGGTGTCATTCCTTCCTGTTGCAAGTCAGAGATGGCTAGTTCAGCAGGTGTGAAATTCCAGTTTAAGTACAAGCTACTCTAATTTCACAGTTGAATCACAGAGTTCCCACAGAGTCCCCATTGAGCAAATTCCACATTTGCATGCATTCAAGGTCATTACTGAAGGTGATTGAAATGAGACTCGACATCTCCATTTATTTATTGTCAGAGAATGGGTCTGAAATTTGCACTGGCTCTAATCACTCTGATTCCATGTCTAAGTCAAGGTTATTGCAGTCTCATCTTGCCATGTCAAAGAAGAATTTCCACTTCTAAAACACTAGCTTACAATAACTCCCATCTTTGATCAGATTTCAAGCTCAATAATTCAGACACAGGTACTGTACAATCTGCTTGTACATCGCTTCATCAATTCATATTATTATCTCTCTTTGGATTAAACCAGCATCTTTTTCTTTCCTTTACTATATTCCTGAACTCTTCATTCAATGAGGTACCTCAGCATCTTAAATAGCACAGAATAAAGTTTAAAATAGATGTATAATTGTGCCTGTCTTTAACAAGAAAACCCTTTCTTTGCATAAATACATTTACACATGTAGGCATATGGTGTATATATAACATATATCCATGAAAATGCAAACATGCATCTAGAGAGACTCATATAACGAGACAATTTGGGCTTTACATACAGATAGAAAAAAACCAATGTGTGATGACTAACAGCAATTTGAATCACGGTTACAGTAGAAACTCTGTAAGAATGAAAATCACCCAAATATTAAAGTGTACTAAAAATCTTATTAATTAATTAAAACTAAAACCAGTCATGCCCAATAACTGTTTTTGAAGGTGAAGCCTGGAAAAATATGTTATTGAAAAAAAAGCACATTTAGTCTCAGTTTGATTAGTCTTAAAATAAGAAAATTTCAAAATCACAATACTTGTCCAAAATGACACATTAATCCAGAAGTGTTGAGAAGCCACCACAGACTACAATTCCTTACTCTAAAAATTATATTATTATAACAATTTACTATTCCTTTCAGAGCAAGTCCCAGGAATCAATAATTTCCTTTCTTCTCTAGCATCCTGATGCAGCTCCTGAAGTCCACAGGTTTGTTGGTTTGCTTTAATGGCATATTTTTCAGGCTTTGAACTTGAACTTGGAACAGGCTTAATTTAGTCTATGATTGATCATATGTAGTTATTATGAAATAAATTTCTTATGTCAGACTCATGAAGTCAAACCACCCTCGTTTGAAAGGTCCAGCTATATTTTCTTGGATTAACTTCCATGGCTAGATAATCTCTAAACAGACCGGAGAGGCAACTGCTATCAATTGATTTCCTTTCACTCGTTAAAAAGCTTTCTGTTGAGGTGAAAAATAAGCAGTGAATTGATAAGTGTGAAATCAATTTCTTTTTACCCTTTGCAGGCCAAAGATAAATACTTGTAATAGACTAGGAAGTTCTAGCACATGGCTAACTTTTGATCCTTGTACTCCCTGCACTGCACTATATGTCGGAGTTATCAGAGTTTGTCTGATTGACAGATCCATTTCTCTTCCCTAAAAATATTAAGTTAAAATGTCACAATAAGGGAGCATAAGGAAGAACATCAATAAACTGTTAATTTGGTCACCACATTTATGTAAACCGGTCTTCCACTGGGATTTTTGCTGAGCTTAATACAGTTCATGTTACACATTTCAGATCTTTTCTAGGTATGCAGAAATAGATAATGACTTTAGTATCAGACTTTTTCAGGTACCACTATGTTTATTCTCACATATACTTATCATTCAGGAATATTACTATCTAACTTTACAGATTAACAGAAAATAACTGTTTTATAACAGTTATTATAACAGTTATTATAACTGTTTTATAACTGTAAATAATTTTCAGGAATATTAAAAGAACTTAATTTAGCTGCACAAACAGGCTACACAAAGGCCGAGGAAAGAATCCTCAGCACTGAGGGCATTACCCATGAGCATTTACTGACAGGTCCTCTGGGAGACATTGTCTATCCATCAAGGGAGTGTTCAGTACTAGTTCCCAGTAATAGGGAAAACATTCCTTCAATATAACAAAGTTTTTAATCCTGTTTCTAAATAAATATTTTTATTGCTGTTTAATTAATCATTCCAACCTTGAAAAATTTAAAATAATGACTTAATAGAATAAATTTAGACGTCGATCTTTTTTGGTTTCTGTCCATTCAAAAGGAAAGATCAGATTTCTTAATCTTGTTTCAACTATTCTAAGAAAACCTGTTTCTCCTGACTGTAGAGCTTCAGAAACAAATCTTATGCAGAACAGGAATTCTGGCTACAAAGGGCAGAGAAACACCCCAAGAATCCTCCGGTCCCTTTCCAGCTGACTTTTAGCAATACCTCTTCAACAATTTACTTTAAGAGTCTCCATAGCTAAAATTAACACTGATCCCTAAAAGGTGCTAGGTGGTTTCTTGATGAACTTTAGGTATTTCTGAGATTCAGATTTCTTCTTTTAGGAAACAGATAACTATGAACGTGTTTAAAAAGTCTTTCAAGGGCTTGTGATTCTTGTGTGCCTACGATAGTGAATTAAACACTACACTGAGGTCCTTCTGCATGGTGCAAGTCCTGTCTGTGCTACCAAATTGTTTTAGTCTCCAGGGGATGGAAAACTGCAGGGGCTGTTTTCTGGACAATGCTAATGTCCAATCATGACTCTTTTTCACGATATCTAGTTTGTACAACCCTAAACTGAGCTTTGACTTTCAGAAACTCAGCACATTCTCCCATTGGTATACAAGCTAGAATTCTCTTATCAGCCCTGAATATCATTCTTGAAACTATAATGCAGCTAATAGTATATGCTAATAATAAGCTAATAGTTGTAGGGAGTGTCTGTAATTTTACTTTAAGTCAATAACGCCCTTAGATTCCTATTTAAAAAGATGTTCAATATTACAAAAAGTCTAAACATTCAACTGGTTGCAATAACTTAAGAAGACTTTAGGTGACAACTGTCAGGTGATTATTAGATTATAGTAATATCTGATGGAAGTGCAACTAAATAATATGATATTTTGTCTTTTTTTATAATACAAAACCTAAAAAAAAGACAGTGAGAAAAGAATTAAATAAAACACAAGCTACACAAAGTCCTAAAATGTGCTCATATTTTAAAATTGCCTTTCATGAAAAACCAGCGGAGAGCTTGCTTCTGAATGATGTTTGACATTCTGAATAACATTACATCCCTTTCTAACAAGACATAAAATGATGGGTCACAAAGTCTACTCTTCTTTCTAAAACACATTGTGGATAATGAAACTAATTCTTGAAGTGCTGACAACTTATTTTCTGAGTCTAAAATTGATTTGTGTTCCTTGCCCATTGATTTCATGACAGAAAAGTGTGAAATGTATCTGGGATGCATTGATATTTAATGATTTGAAGGAAAATATATCTTTTGAATAAAAATATCACGTTTTAACTTGTCTACCTGTTGCTCCAAGGAGTTTTTGCGACTTTGCTTTTGAAAAGGAACATTTTTAACTTGAGTTCTAGGTTGCACTTTTGAAAAGTAGAAATGCAACATACAGAAGCCTACGAAGGAAAAACTTTAAAAATACACACAAAAAAATTCAAGCTGTCTCAGCAAGCCAGCAAGCAAATAGTACCTTTACAACTGGATTTACAGAAATCTGCCTTGTTTATAGACACATTTTCTTGCAGACATACAAACCCAATGCTTTTTGTCTTTCCTCCTTTGCCCTGAAGAAGAAGCTACCCAGAGTTTCCCCAAAAACTGCTTCAGGGTAATGTAGAGCAGCCATAGCCCAAGACAAGCACTATACCTAAAGTATCTCCCTCCTGATTTATCTTCTCACCTGCCACGAAGTATTGTACAGTTCTACCTTTATGATACAAAAGCCAGTCAAAGGTATGGCGCAATTAAAGAAAACTTAGGGACATATGCTAAGTAGAACTGAGGTGACTGAAATTTGGTTTTCTTTTCTTCCAAGAGGGGAAGAAATAAAGCTGTTTATGTGTTTTGTTTTGAAGTTCCTCAGGAGTCTGCAGCCACACTTCTAAAAATGCCCAGAGCAGCCTCTAACCAAGAAGCCTATGAAGATCAGTTCAACTCACCAAGACTACTCAGCCAGGATCAAGTCAACATGGATTTGTTTCATGACAGAATATTTCCTTTTCAGAGACCAGTGCTCCTCCAACCTGTGCGAGAACCTTTCCTGCAAGGCTTTAAGCCTGGCTGAAGAACGTCACCTGGGCAGGAGCTACCCGCAGAACCACCATCGACGGTGATTTCAGCCCACACAGAGAAGATTCAATGCACAAATGTCCTTCAAGAAAACAGTAATACTAAAAGATGTACATTATTATCTTCATTGTAACACTGAAATAGGTACAAGAGACTACATGCTGCAAAACATTGTGTGAAGAACTCTTCAGGTGCCTCCTGACCAACTGCAGTGAGCAGGCTCATGCTGCTTCTGGGCCACGCTATGGACCTGAGTAGAAATGGTTTAGTCCCGTATGACCAGAATGAATACCCTGGGTAGGAAAAAGGGCCCTTACTCTGTATCTTTCAGGTGTCAGAAACTCTGTACAGGAGTTATAAAGGTACCAATCCATGTTATTGCTCACATTTTCCTGCTTGTCTTAGCACGCGCAGTATGAAGAAAACAAAATATATTTCTGTCATCCTGCAATCTCCGGGACAATTTTTTGGTTCATCTGCTTCCAACCTCACTATTGTTTTCCCATAAAGATGACACTACACTCTAACACATACATTTACTTGTCAAATGGTTACATACGCAGCAAAACCACTAAGGCACAGACACACTGAAAGCACATTGCTTGCCAGTTAAAGAGTGAATTGTTGAAAAAAGATACAGTGCTCTTTCCCTGATATGTTCCCCCTATATTCTGCAATTACCAGATCATAGACTTTCAGTGCTAAAAACAGCATTTGGTACGGAAGGGGTTTTTTTAAATCCATTAATTTTTCCAGTTAATTTCTGACATATCTTGTGGTAAGAAGTCCCTCAAGCTGACTAAACATTACATAAAAGAAGAACAAGGTGATTGGCTTGTTTATTTTCATTATGGGTTTGTTTTGTTTGTTATTTTTTTTTTTTTTGATCAAGAAACCTTTCTTAAGTACAATTAAAAACAGAAGAGAAGAAACATTTAGTTTAACTAACAAGTTTTCCTTTTTTCATTGTTTTTAAGTTTTAGGCAGGCAGAAATACATGTGAAAAAAAAAATATACTGGCTTTATAATTCTGCTCTTAGGAGTCTGTCCTAGCTCAGAAAACTCCTTCAACTATTAAGTTGCAAACTGCAGAGCTGCAGGTCCCACAGCAGCAATCACAGCCTATGCAGCAGGTGAAGGAGTTAGTTGATTCCCAAGTTGAAAAGCAGGTATTGTTGTGTTTGCTGCTTGCAGCTCATTTCTGCTTCAATTGAAGTCAAAAGTGAAATATCCACTGAGTTCTTCCAAACTGAATCAAATGGAAGTGCATGTGTTAATATAAATGCAAAATAGAGCTAGTACGGAAAGGGGTTGCATCAACACAAGGAAGGGAAAACTCAAAGAAATCTGTAGAATGAGCCCTGAAAAGGTAAAACTTTCCTAACTTCATGAGCAAGTCAGAAAAATTTGAAATATTCAAGAATGCTGATTTTCAAAAGAGCAACGAAAATATTTTGGTGCCTTGGTTATAGTAAGAGCTTCTGACAATTGCTTTAATGATTTTTTTTTTTCTAGATATTAAATTTGTCAGAGATAGAAAGGGGAAAGATTCAGGTAACCGGTTACTATATACCACCAACAAACGCAGACTCGGCAATCTGCATTACCCCTGTTTTAGATACTACTTTAACACATAGTCTCTGACAAATTTTATACATATTAGTTCCTGGCATCAGAAAAGTAAAAATTATTATCATCATAAAATTGGCACTTTTTAAAGTCAGAACTTTACATTTAGCTCTGCAGCCAGTGGAAGAAATAGCTGTGACATAAAAGAAATAGGGAGGTGGACACAGGTCTTGCCTGAAATCCCATCTTATATAAGAACAGCTCTCCAAGCGCTTGGTTCCTGCCTCCAACAACAAACAGTGATCAATGCCCATCAGAGCACATCTCTGGGCAAAGGAAAAGTGCTCCTTCCCTAATGTGCTTTCCCTAAAGTCAACAATTACCAGGGCATGGACTTCTGCTGATAAAAGTAGTGTTTGGTGTGGAAGAGCACTTTTTCTTCCCTTAATTCTTCCAGTCAATTTTTGACATGGTGTCTTGTGGTGATGAGTCCTCCAGGCTGACTGTTATATAAATGAATAAACTGTACATAAAAGAAGAACAAGATGACTTGTCCATGGAGGTTTTATGGTTATTTTTTCCACAAATTTTTCTCCTGTAAATGTTACTGAATATTTCCAGTTCTCAAAGAAAATCTAGTGGGCAATCACTCCAAACTCAGTTTCTCTGTTACAACCATATTTTCTAAATCTCCATTCTTTCTACCTTTAACTGTCTCTCAAGGGCTGAATAGTTCTTAATTGATAAATCACTCTTTCTATTCAGTCACACTCACTGTTTTTCTCCATTTTCCAGCCCCACTACAAACTAGAATCAACTTCATACAGTATTCAAAATTTTAGCACACTAGAGATTTTTATATATGCATAATGTTATTTGCCTTATGCTAGATTCCTTTCCTAATAACACCTAATATTTGATTTGCCTTTTTCTTGACTGTTACTGAGCTCTAACTGACATTTTCATAGAACTATCAATCATAACTCCAAAATCTCATTTGCTAATTTCCATGTGATAATAGGCAGCTAGGAATCCATCATTACATATGTAAAGTTGGAATTGTTTATTTCCCATGTGCGTCACTTCATATTTATCTAGATTGCATTTCATCTGCTGTTTTACTGCAGTTACTTTGCACGGTAATATCTTTCTTCCCTTCATCATAGTCAGCCTTTGTTCCTATTACCTTGAAATACTTGGTGTCATCAGTAAATTCTGTCTGCTCACACACACCCACCTTTTCAGTACTAATGAAAATGTTGAACAATACAGACAGGTGTGACTCTGCTGGCAACCTCCCTCCTCTCTCAAGAGAAACCGTTTATTCCTATCTTCTCTTTCCTGACTGACTTGACTCTGCCTGGAGAGTCACACAATTCTGCCTTTATTTTCCAGCTCTTTCCCGTACCCCTGTTTTCGCTATTTTGCTAACATCTCTTCAACATCATCTTATAATATTCTAAACTGATGTCCAGATGCCTTCTACAATAAAACCAACAACAGCTAAAATAGGTAACTTCTGGACAGATGGATTGGAACTGCCCACATGGGGATATGTAACAAACCTAACCCTTATTGTGTGTATTTTTTGATAGCTGTTATAGGAGTACCAACAAAAAAAAACCACACGTGAATCCCCAAAATATTTTATAACCATCAAATACATACAAATGAAATCTCCATGTCCGATGTAATGAGCCTAAAATGACTGGTGCAAACTGCAATACCTCACCATGTTAAAGAACTGGGACAACTACTTAGTGAAGAGCCACATATTATGTCACTTATTTTTCCTCTTTTCAATGCCTTGCCAATTTCTTTACAAGAGTTACAGTCACTGTGAATCATATTTCACAGTGTATTTCACATATTGTACCCCTTTAGAATGTGGGCAACTCCAGCTTCAGTATCTGATTATTAAAAACATTTTGAATCATTCTGCAGCAGTTTTCAAGAGTATGTAAATACTTATTTATTAGATGACTGACTCTTTCATTATAACACATTGACAATATGTACCTACAACAAGATAGATTTCTTTCTCTTTAGCTTTTATTTGGATATCTATGAGACTTTCAAATTATATCTATTTACAGTAAGTACCGGGATAAAAATGGAGATTCTTGTTCCTATTCCCCTGCTTGGGCTGATTCTAACACCAAAATGAAGGTACCTGGGGCTTCACAGAAAATAATTGCTACCTGCAAGCAAGTGCAGGGGTAATAAGGAAGGTTTGCCTCCTTGCAAAGTGGTCCATTCAATTTTCTTATATGTACTGCAGGTTTTAAATTGCTTCACGTGAAGATGTAAAGTTCTATACTGCTGCTCCCATCTTCATGCTTTTCTTGTTTTGCCTGCCCATGCTTCTCAACTCTCTTGCAAGAAGAATCAGAAGAAAGAGTACATTTTATCTGCGGCGTTACTGCCTCTTTTGCCTCTGAGATCAGTAAAGGTCTAGACCTGTGCAATCTACCCTACTGTCCACATACCTTAACTCTCACACTAGCAACATGACACACCCTACACTGACATAAATAAGCCTTGGCCAGGATGGCACTTACCTTCCCCGTTCAGTGATTTAAAAAAAAAAAAAAACACTACACTTAAAAAACCCTGAAAAATCCACTTTCACCTAAAAGTGAGAATACTACTTTTCATGTTTTTTTAAGAAATGTAATAGATACTTTCAAAATGCATTGAATCCATTGCTTTTTTTCACCCCATTGAGCACTCGAGATTTTTAATTTTCATAAGCATCTTTTATATGTATATGAGGAGGCTTTGAATGTCATTTGTGAAGTACCTTCTATAATGTTTTCCTTATTCCACTATTAGAGTCTCCTTTGCTTGCTGTTCAAAAGTCATTAAAGCCAGAAAGCACTGAACTAACTTGCATTTGACAGTTCATTTAAAATAATCTAGTATGACATCTTATATCACATCTCACATTTGTAGAGAAAAACACAAATTATGCATCCCAGCAATTTTATGAATTTTCCCGGGTGATTTAGCCACACCAGTAATTTTGTACACCTGAATGCATCCCCAAAAGAATATGTAAAACCATTTCAGCTTCTCAGGTCTCTTCTCTCTAATCTTTTTAATGTATTTTGCTAGCACTCCTTCATTGCTCCCTGAATATACAGGCATAAAGCTGGAGTCCGAATCACTACATACACTGAGTAGAGATAATGCAGATATTGAACACAATTTGAATTATTTAAATAATAAATAATTATTTAAAGATTAACTTTTTAAGAAGTTCCTACAATTAAATTTGCAACATGGCATACAAGCACCTGACACGGCAGAAAAGAAATTTCCTTTTCTAATCACAAACACAGCCTCAATTCTGTGAGTGAGCACAATTCATCTTTCACTTGAAATATCCTTTTAAGTCTAGAATTAAAAGGAACAGATGAAAGAGTCTATCCCATCAACCTTTTCCCACCCTGTACATTAGATAGGCCACAGAAGGTAAACTGAAAGAGGTAGTATTTCACCCAATTAATTTCGCAGCATGAATATTAAAAAGTGGGTCATAGTAACTGAATAGTAATTCTGCATTCTCTTAATTTTAATGAAAAAATAACAAGAATTGCCACAGTTCAGTACTTTTCAATATGACCGGCACCTAAGCATATTGTACATGTCTTCTTTTATTAAAAAATATGCGTTATTGCTAACAAAGTATCATTATCTTTCTGCTATATGACAGCCCTACATTGGAAAGACTGTGTGTGACCACTATGTGTATGTTGATAAGCCACGTTACAGTCTTCTGTTAAAATATTATAAAGAATTATCAGTAAAGGTATTCAATTGATTCTTCTTGCTATTGCAAAAGCTACAGAACATTTTTTCTGACATTAGTGGCCAATCTACATTATGGTGCTGGTGCACTAAAATAGTTCAGGATCCATTAATAAGGAGGGAAGCACTTTGCAGTGATGGGAAACTGGAAGATAACAGACACAAACTGAAAAGAAAGAGGTTTGGACTGGATACAAGAAAAAGCTTTCCCCCCATGAAGTCAGTCAAGAATTGGAGGAGGTTTCTCAGACAGGTGGTACAAACTGAGTCTGGAGATTTCCAAGAAGTGACTTGAAGGCTTATCTGACCTGGTGGCTGACCCTTTTTCAAACAGTGATATCCCAAGGCTGCTCCAACATGAACTATTCCACATTCCTGTGACTGTCCACTCTGTCTACAAGCTGGTGATGTCATCAGGCTCCCACCTGGAGCATAATCTTGGTTCCTTACCAAAAACAACCCAGCTCCTGGGTGCCCAGCAATGCACAAACATACCCACAACACACATTCTCTGTTTTAATGATACCTGATACAACCAGAATTTCCTCAAAAACCTGGTGGCGCTGGGTACCATGTTCTGATTTACGTTAAACGTGTATTAAAGTACAAAGGATTTAATTTGAACAGAAGGACTGCCTATAAATGTCTTGTCACTTGACTGTGTTTTGATATCTTCAGGGTGGGGGGGGGGAATTTAAATATTAAGATAACATGAATAATGCACTGATATATTTCAGAAGGAGATTTCCTTTCATATGGTGACTTCACACTGATCCGGTGGACTGAAAGAATACAAGGATAAGACTTTTAAGATATATGAAGGAACACTTTAAACTATGCCAAATCTTCCCCACCTTTACTCAAAGAAAATAGGTAGCTTAGTTTGCAGACTGGAATCAGTTGCCTGACTGTGAAAAATATGTGTCAGGGTAGTATTAATTAACAGGAATCCTGATGAAACACATTTTGAATTGGCAGACTGACAATAAAATACATTTTTAAAACTATGTAGAATATGTACTAGTGACAATTTTAGAAATAGATATATAAAGTAATTGATCTCACATTTTTCACAGCTCTCTTTTCCATATCCAAGTCTTTCCTGCTTTTGGCTTGAGTGATCAAGATTACTTTGTTACTATTTGGCACTTCACTGTTACCTTCTCTGAATCTTTATTTTTATACCTGTCCACTACATTGTGGTTCCTCTCAGATAA
Organism: Falcunculus frontatus; assembly: GCA_013398115.1. Classification (NCBI taxonomy): domain Eukaryota; kingdom Metazoa; phylum Chordata; class Aves; order Passeriformes; genus Falcunculus; species Falcunculus frontatus. The sequence goes on along the minus strand of VZRV01005742.1, from coordinate 1,820,037 downwards.
AAGACCTTTCTTTGTTATCTCCCCGCCCTTCTTTATCCCTCACTGCACTTGCAAGGAGAGAAAGCACTTTCTCCATTCATACTTCCAATTACCTCTGGCAACTCCCCAATCTGAACTGCTTTAATTTCACTACCATGTCTTATAAAAACAGTGTTCATCCCACAGTGCAATATCTTTTAGAATGAACTCTTTACTGAGGTTTCCCCTTGTTTTCAGAGCCTATCAGGAAATTTCAGCTTATAAAGTTGTGATTGATATGAAGAGCTCAGGAAACTTCTTAAACATGACGGCTTGAAAGCATCCTGCTGAGTCACACTGTAAAATCTGAGCTATCCTGGAAGTCAGTCTTGGTACAAGGTGATGGAAACTTGGCTGGGGAAAAAGGAATCTCACGTTTAGTGAGTCTCTTCATTTCAGATGGAGGATCTCAGCATTCATTACTGTGTCATCAAATAGTTGAATTTATGCTGGATTCTTATTTTTTATTCATTTTCTGATCCACAAGTCTTCCTCATTGCTGACTCTATTCCTTAAAAAATATAGCCAGGTGAGGGCTAGGAGATTATTTATTTGTCATGTAGGATAGATTAAAATATGTTAGCTTGTTTATGAATTTTCAACAGTTCCTTGTCACATTACTGATTTTCAGAAGATAAACTCAGCATGGAATTATTTTAATTCCAATAAGATTCAGTCTCTAGATGTGGAAAACACTACAAGGCATCTATGACCCTGTGATTCTTTCAGTGCCCTGAGAAGAGTGGTTCAGAGTATCAGAACAGTGAATCTGTGCATCTCTGAAGAGTCCACTTGATCGACTAATTTTGTATTAATTCTGAAACCTGTACTAAGAAGTGATGTATACTTTTCTCTGTGCTATCTGTTGAAAGTGATTTGTATGTGATTAAAAAGGACAATTTTTAGTATAGTCGACATGAGGTTTTTCTATTCCTAAACCTTGTGTTAATTTTTTAAATACTATTTAGTCTACGCAGACATCTTCCCAAAGAACAAAAAATTTATGAACAAACAAAGCATCATAAAGGTAGCATAACTGCAAGTGAAAGAAAAATCACAACATTAAAAAAAAATATTTTAGAATTATATCTTTCTTGCAACCAATCAGTTTGTCTATTTGTTCTAAATAATAATCCCTTGATTATGAGATAAGCTTCTCTATGCCAGACCCTAGCTCAAAACTCACAGGTCTTCTTTTCAGTGATAAAATGTAGTAATATCCATTGGTCATCTCACTTTGCCTCAAGCCGGCCTTCATGTTACAGCTTCAACAGTAAAAATACTAACCCCCAGCTTTGTTAAAGGTCTTTTAAAAACTTCTCAATTCCTTGTTACTGCGATAACTGAGACAGTACACAATTTATTATTCTGAATTCATATAAATTCAGATAAACTCACTAATAAAATAATTTTCTGAGGTATCCATTTAGAAGCACATTTTCTTGCACACTTACCTGAGAGCACAGTAGTTGCCTGAACTACTGATGTGTTTTGATATAAAAGTATTAAAAAGATAGAGTGACTATAGTGACTTCTGAGAAAGTCTCAGTGGCTGTCTGACATGTTTGAATTGCACTGTGAGCACTAAAAAATCTCCCTGAGTGGCACATGGGAGGTTAATTCATGTCACCAGACATGTCACCACACAGAGCTGAATCCTTTAGTCAAATGCTCTTTTTATTTCGCTTTTCTCTTGGAAAGTGAATGTATTGTTCCTGGGGCTCCTTTCTCCTTTTCTCTCGCCTTTGGGCTACAGCTCTAAATCTCATGTTAGTTCTCGAGTTCTCAGGATGCTCACTCTAAATTTTAACAGCTAGTGAGTATGTGCCTCAAATATTGCTGTAAGGATACAACTTGTAGGACTTCTACCTTTTATTCTCTCTCCCCTCTGTTACTGCATTTCTTTCATTTCACAGACGTGTTTAGTAAAAGCCTCACAGCTATTTATCTAGCAATTTCCCTCATCCTTAACAGATAATCCCCCAAATGCATGTATTTTCTCTGCTCTTTGTCCTCTGAGTTCAGAGAGTAGGGCTCCCCAGTAAAAGGAATCTGCTCTTCCTTTCAATGCATGAAAAGACTTGGACATAGCAAGAGCAGAAACTCTTCTCTCTCAAAATTTACTCAGCCCATAATAAAAATCAGATATTACTTGATGGATTTTAGGCAGCTGTAAAAATTTCAGTCTCACAAAGCTATTAATAATAGCTCAGCAAAAGCAGCATTCAGTACCCCAAAAACAACACTCAAAGCCCCAAACCATCACAGAATAATAACACTTGAATGATTAAAAAAATGGCAGGTTGTCTGTAGTGAAAACCATCCATCTCCTTTTCATTATCAGCATGTAAACTGGGATCACTGCTCCATTATTCACATGAGAGTTTAAAATTTGATGGTTCACTTGTGCAATATAATTTTCAGGAATCAGTAAGTAATATGACGTTTCTTATCTTTAGGTAAGGATGCTCACTGCTACAGCAAACAACTACACTGAATTATAGCCCTAACATGGAAATTACATCTGAACCATGCTGGGGCAATGACTTCTGTATGCGCAAATTAAAGAGGCTTTTAATAACAGAGAAATAAAATCTTTCATGCAGAAGTCTGTGTAATAAACAGTATCAAAAGCACAGCAATAATAATATGTATATTTTTACTGTGCTTGCAACATTGGGTGATAACTACATCTATAATTCACGAAGCGTGCAAAAATGCAGGAGCAATAAAACACTAACATCAACACACTGAGTCATTAATAGGGAGATAACTTCAATTTATGAGTAGCAATTAATTGTAAAGGACTGTGATATCTGTTGGTCCAACAATCATTCCAGGGGTAAATCCCTGAATATTTTTAGACTCCAAAGAACACCAAATATTTATAAATACAAGTATGGAAACCATTAAATTTCTACATTCCATTTCACTTCAGTAAGCCAGTCTGGGGTTTATAAATATCACAGGCCTTTGATAATCCATGTGAGAAATCATGAGAAATTTTGGGAAGATCTAAACAGTTTCAAGGGTGGTTTGGAGTGCAAGAGAAATTAAAAAAGCACGACATCAAGAAATAAAACTTTGTTGTGGGACTAAAATACCTATATGTAAAATTATGCAAATGCTATCTTCATGTGCTATAAATTAGGGAATTGGGATATGCTTGTGAAGTTAGAATGTGAAGGTTTACTTTCATGCTTGTGAAATGAATAGATTGACATTTGAAGTACAAGCAGAATGTAAGATGAAGTACTTCCTATGTATTCTCTCTCAATTTAAATTTAAATTAGTTCAATTAAACAGTTTTAAATTAGTTATGTTAGTTCTAATTATTCTAAAACCCATTTTTCCATACCTTTTTGAAGTCTTTGCCTGGAGCAAGTCTTGATATGACAAGGCATGCCCAAACCTATTTTTGTGTACACTCTTTTACAAATCTTAAAACACCAGTGTGATTAAAAAAACTGCAGCATATAACAGAATTTAAAATGACATTTGAAAATGAAATATTCTCATTATCTTTTCTAACTATCATGCAGACAAAAATCCCACCAAATTATTACTCTGACAAATGTGTACAGTCTGACAGGAAACCTTGGTTCTTAGTTCTGCAGTGATCTGTTCCCCTGTCCTGTGCCAAGAATTTCACAATTTTATTGTTATGGTATTTTGTAGCAGAAAAGGCCAAGCAACTTTCAAAATAGATGATTTCAACCTCAACATTATTTTTCTGGCCTTCTGCAAAACTAGGATATTTTACATGGGTTTATGGTGTTGGGTTTTTTTAATTTATTTAAAGAGCAATTAAAAAGTGAAATTCAACATTTAGGAAATGTCAGCAAAATAATCATATGCAAAACCTTAATTTCTTCTTATTATTTTCTTCTCTCTGTTAAGTTTATTCACACAGCAGAATATCTCTTCCAGTACAAAGGCTGAAGATTGGTCACAATACCTAGCTGCAATACTTCATTTTGTTGTCTTCTTTAAAACTGTGAACCTATTTTATTTAAGGCAAAGCCTAGTAATAAATTACTTTCTCTGGTGGTTCCTATGTTGATCTCTTAAACTATATTCTTAAGCATTTTTTTTTTTTAAATTCCCGTAAGAGGAGAAAAGTAGTCCCAAGAAGAAATAGTTTGCAATTTAATCTAACACTCCTTCACTACATGCACATTCTGGGACAAAAGTAGAATAAGGCAGTCCAGAATGTTCCTCAGAGCCTGACAGCTGAAGAAGCTTGGGGATCTGAGGAGTGTGAAAAGAATTGCAGTATCCCATATTAGAGCAAGTGATGTCAAGTCTCCTTCACGATGTCGGTGATATTTCTTATGCAGCATACCCATTTCCTGGCTCAACAGAAAATGAGAACACAGTTTTTAGCCTGGAGAGTGTAGCTGGATTTTTGCTAAGTCTCATCACCATCCAGATGAGAAAACTACTCAAGTTTGATCCAAAATCAGACACTCACCTATATCGTTACTGTTTCCTTCTGTAGCCAATGATGAGACACAGGTAGTCAAGGAATAATTCAGCCCACTTCCACCTTGGCTTCAAGGGTGCCCTAACTCAGCCGTCCCTACTTAAGCTGGAATTAATTCAGATCCTCATAGCAACTCCTTATTTTATTTCCTTGAGTTTTACACGGTTGAGCTTTTGCCTCCTGAGACTGGTTAACTTTCAGGCACTATGCCCGGGGTTAAAGCTCCAGGCATAACTCTTTTTCCTCTCCTGAGATCTGAGATGCTCTCACCCAGCAGCTGAAGCTTGTGACTCACTCCAGAGACTCACTCCAGAGTCCCTTCCAAGAGGATGCTGAAGACTTCACAAAGATTTAAAAATTTCCTCATTTCTTAGACCATCATGTTCAAATGATGCCATGGAAATATATCATGTGTTCCCACAGCCTTGTTTACCTCTGAAAATGCCTCTGAATCCCTAATACTTCCACTCTCTGCACTAGTGCTACAAGTCTTATTTCACAGTGAGAGACAGCTCTGTCCCTGGAGCACTGTAGAGGGAACAGGCATCAAGGGAAAAATGTTTACTTTTTACTGCTTCCCTGATGTATTTCACTCAACCAGTCGCTCTCAGAATAGGTTAGAAAACGTACTTTTATATATCATCTTTAGGTCTTTTCAGCTTGACAATGAAACAGGTCTCACATTTAAAATCTAAAGACTTGTATGCTACAACAAAATTAGTTGGTCTAGTAGCACGCCCACAGACTGACCCCAGCTTCAGGCAAGCCCTAAGGGCCCTTTTCCTACACTTTGGTTTTCCTGGATAGAAAACAGGAACATGAAGACTACAGCACAGCCACAGCAAAAGTTGTCTTGATCTTCCATTTGGATAATTAGAGGACAAATAGGTGCAAGATAAACAGCAGCATATCCATTGTTTAGTCTAGAGGCAGCCCAGTCGTCAGAAAAGACTTAACAGACTCCAAGGATGGGATTTATCTGACCAAAGGTAAACCCATACTCTTTAGTTTAGTAGAGGGAGAGAACAGACAACTAGAGAGGGCAACCCCCAACAGTGCACCTAGAACGCCTCAACTCTACTCTGAATTGCCCCACTCTATTGAGTATAAATTATTTAGAGCCTAAACGATCAGTTCAGATGTAAGTATCTACAGCATTACATATGTGTGTCTGTGATGCTGGCTAGGTGGATGACGGTCATCAAATGTCAGCACAGAGATGGAAAATCTTCATATTTGACAGGTCCAAATAATTTCTTGCAACTTTGCACTGTGCTACAAAGCACAGTGAGATTTCTTGGTTACAATGTTGCTCAAAAATGTTTTGGGTTTTTTTTTTTTTCCAAATATTTGGTTATTTGTTAAGTTTGTAGACAAAAGTTACAGTGCTGTTAGGCTGCTGTTTTTGAGCAGTTAGATTCAGAGTTCTGCATACAGCAGTACTGAAAATCAATCATTGGTAAACCCCTACTGTTTATTTCCCCTTAAAATCTGTAAAAAAAGACCCCAAAACAATCAATATGCAAAAATATACAACAATGTAAGGGAATTTTTACTGTATTATTTTAACTTTACCACAGTACACTATACTCTCAAAGTATGTGAACTTCATAATTTTCCCCATGTAAAAAATTATTTATTCCCTTACACAGAGATGGAAATTATAGGGAACTACTGGCCATGGTATACTTAGAGCTTCCACCAATACTGCACAGATAGACTAAGACAAGGTAGGCCTCATTTTTAACGAGTATTTCACACCTTAACAAGCTTATTTTGTGGTGAAAAATGTGATTATATGTAATTCTAATGGCAAATTCTCAGACCTGCTGGAAAATATGTTCATGGGGGTCAAATTAGGTAAGTCATGGAATGAGATGTGGACTATTAATGTCCATGAGTTGGCAGTTTGTTTGAAGTCCCTTGTGCATCAGCACTTGGGAAACCTGTGGCAGATGCATGGATGGGCTCCAGTTCTCTGTGGCTGAACAGGAAACAAAGGAGGCATTGTAAAACCATCAGGGTTTTCTTTTACATTACCCTGCTTGCAGTCCAGGAGCACTGTTCACTCTAAGGTGGGGGGGATATTGTAGAAAAATGTACTGTTTCATAAGCCATAAATCGAACAAAGCACAGCCTTCTCTCCTCTTACATTCTCCCAACGTGATATTCCTAGGTCATTATGAAATACTCTCTGAAATCCTTTCAGAAGTGACTTCATTTCTGCTCCAGTCAGTCTACACCTTTCTCTACATAGCCCAATTCTCACGTGAATGTCTCGTCTCTTCAAATTCTCTTTTCCTGGAACATCCAAAAAAATTGGTGAATAGATTCCAAGACTAGTGAAGGAAGGAGGATTAAAGAAAATGAGAGAAGAATTGCAGACTTGATTAGCCTGCATATGTACGCTACTATCAGATAAACTAAACCATACACAGAATATCACAGTGCACAGTAACATGTCTGCAATAGGAGTTTCGACAGTATGGACACAGAGCTGACAGCATGAAATGCTAACTCATGTCATATTAAACAGGATAAGGATAAGAAGTAAACAGGCTTTGAGCACAGAGGTGCTCAACTGACACAGCATATTCTGTTTTCCTAATTCCTTAATACAAACATCCTCTGACTTTTCCATATTGATTTCACCAGACTGGCTCTTCCATTCAGCACCTCCCTCCTGGAAACTTATTTGGCATCACCTTAAGGGCACAAAAGATTGGGTAATCTTCCTGATAACTTTAGCAAAGTCCAACTCCTATTCTTCAGGAGCAATGATAGGATTGACAAAATTTTCCTCTTCTAATCTGAGAACACAAAGCATTTTTTAAAATTCCATCAATATATCAAATACAAGATCAGCTGCTGAACATGAGAATTCACTGGCCTGTATGACTGGAGTATACTTGAAGTAACTTTTCTAAGAACAGACAAAATGTCAAGCAAGCCCCATGGCCAGTTTTAAATTCTTGCTCCAAAATGTTAAGGATTTATTAGTAAAAGACTCCTTTTTTATGACCTTTTTTTTGGAAAACAAATAAACAAACAAAAAGCCACACTAAAAACCCAACAACCCTGAGCTGCTTCTCTTACATTAAACAAGCATATGGATTTGGTTCACCTGGAAACATGGAAAATTGCAATTTAAATGATTAAGCTAGTTAAATGATAGGCCCTAATAATTGGAGCTATCAATATGGTCAAGTTCATTGCTTTATCACTACTGAAGACTGAAATAAACTTTCCAAGTGATGGAGAACTTTACTGTATGGTTGTAACTGAACAGGAAAAAAAAATTAAAAGATATTTGCGTTTGATAAAAAAATCATGCAATTCCTGAATATTTTACTTACCTAAACAGGCTAAAAAAAAAAGAAAAATGAGTCGTTCTGTAGACAAATGCAAGATAAAGCAAACATAAGGAAACAAGGTAGGAATGAAGAATTCTGCTGTGAAAATGCAGCAAACCAGTCTTTTAGAGCTGGTAAATGAAACAGGATGTACCTCTATGAAGCTGAATGGAGACATATTAAAGATAAAAATAGGAGGCAAGACAAAGGCTTCAATTGAAGATGATGCAGAACACTTAATTCCTGACTTTGAAAGAAGTAAATTAATTTATAGGTTTTGATGGTGATTGCCGATGTCCTATGGCCCTTTAGAGGAATTTTTTAAACCTTTTTAGAGAAGTATTAAAGTATTGCTTATGCTTAGTTACTTACATGAATATTTATGTCATCAACTATCAGAATAAGGATTTTACACAATTGGCCAGAATCGAGCAGTTTTACTCTAGATCTTCCTTCAGATTCAAAAAACATGGGGAAAATGTGCCTTTATGAATTTTAAACATATTACTGTAGCCATATACACCACACACGCTTTTGCTTTTTTTTTTAATTTTTAAAAGAGGATAGACTAGTTGGTTTATTTCTAGCAGCGTCAGTCTTTCTGAATTAGCCAAATAGACTGCTCTGCAAGTGCTGATCAAGGGATTTCAGTTATTTCTTACAAGGTGACTGCAACACAGATGGATTGGAATTTCTGCAATAATAGAAAGGTTAAATATTTCGAACTAGAGCTCAAAGCCAGACTTGACACTGACTGAATACCTTCATAAGCTACAACTGACCTCAGACCATCCTTTTTCCTCACTGTAGTAAGTTCCTTTGAAAGAGTAGATGATGCAGACTTTCCTGCTGAAGCACACGCAACTTACAATGTTTAAAAAAACCCCTCTGAACAGCCTTTCAAAAGCCATGGGAGACAAAATGCCTTAACAATAGAATATTTCTGGGGGAAAAAAAATCAGGAATTAGAAGCCATTTCATTTACAAGCTATATTATAACTTCTAAAATATCTACAATAGGACAAAACACCACAGAGTCTTGCAAGAAAAGCAGCACTATGAAATAAAGACAACAGACAGTGAAAGAACAGAGACTGCAATGTAAAGTCAAAGTGCCAGGCTAGCTTTAAATAAGCTCGCTCAGGTCCCAGAAGTAATCTAGCCATGACAGCAGGGAGCTCAATTTGGGTAAGCTGTCTGAATGCTGGAAAGAGTGGAACCTAAGTTAACATTTTGACCTCTCCATGCAGCAAACACTTTCAAGGACAGGGAAATTCCATTAAAAAAAAAAAAAAAAAAAGCTTTAAAGAGATGGAAAATAAACCAGGCAGGCAGTAATCATTGTCCTCTTCCCAGTCCTAAGTTTCATGCATTTTAGTTAAAATTCAGAATTGTCTGTATATTTTGGAAAGTTTAAATTAAATTCACATGGCAGTTGTGATCAGTATGTCAAATTGCCATGATTAACTTATGAGAACAATCCAAGCTGCCTTCTCCATCACAAGTGCTAAAATAAAGTTATTGCCTAAGAAGCTTTTACTCCTGCAAACCAGAAACCCTCCATGAATGTTATTTCAGAAACAGACCACGAAAGAGCCGAAATTTAAAACCAGATGTTACCTTCGTAGTGCAAGGTGGCTGAAGTAAACATGACATCTGCAGTAAAGCAGATCACAGCTGTTTCAGACAGTAAATAGCAAACAAATCTAAAAATTGAAGGTTAAAATTCAAACATGTTTAAACAACCAATAAAAGCAAAAAAAAAAGTAACATACAGGAAATAAATAAGAATTGAAAATAATAAATTCCTATAGAAGTTACAAATAGATCAGATTAAAGAACCAACTGAACATTTGCAGCCAGTAGGTATTTAGGTCTTACTTAACCATCTCTAAATTATTTCCAAATCTTTCTCCGTGGAAGATGTAGTTGTGAACATTCACAAGGACTCTAATCACTCTGCTAACTCCAATTCTGAATTAACACAATGCCCAGTCCTGATTTCATAGCCAGATAAAGTCCAGCTGATCAGCTCCCATTCATGAGCAAAGATGTGCTTAAGAGAGGTGGCAGAAAGAGCTGATGGAAACTGATGAACAGAAGTGGTCATGGGCACCACATCCTTCAAAAACACAGGTCAAACAAGCAAAGAGGTCTAAGTGTGCATCAAATTTCAAGTCTTAACCTGTCCTAGACATTTTAAGTAGCATATATTGAAAGACAACACTCTTACATATTAAGTATTTTCAAAAAGCACAAGTGATCAGCTCTGTGCTAGGTCAGTGCCATGACCTTTGATGAGTGTTAGTGAGTATAACAAAGCGTGTCTTGTGAAATGGTATTACACATGAACAGGACATTTAAATTTTCACCTCTATTTTTAAGTGCCAGATGGACATAAGGAGAACTGGAAATTGTTTAATCTTACTGTGAGTACTGCATGTGAATGCAATCCGGAAGGGCATAACTGATCCATTTTGCAAAGACAGAGAGAAAGGAAGAAAAAAACCCCACAAACATGCTTTTGTTTCTTACCATAAACTGCCTTTTTATTTTCATATATTAAAAGCGTGACCTTGGTGGTCGCTTGTGTGTCATAATGAAGTAGGCTTAAAACCTCGGTTGTTTATGATCTGATTTAAAAACCAAGTTCTAAATAACATCATTAAGTTTTACCCTTAGGGTAATGTTAGGGAGAGAATTAAAAAAAAACAAAAAGAAAAACCAAACACAAGAAAAAAACACACCCAAAATGTAATTAAAGCAATGTCTAAACATGGGAACTTAACAGCAAATGGCTAACCAGATGTGCTTCCCAGCACTTTTAAGGGTTCTTTTATCTTTGTGGTAGTCTGTAACAATGCCTTGAGCAAAACACATTTGTAAAGGATAGGTGTTTCTTTGTTTTCATGCAGCAGAGGGGAGGGGACTGACTGGTTTAGTAGTAGCAAATACACAGAATACAGATAATAACAATAATATTTTAACACATAAAATATCTGATGTTATTTTAACCATTAGCCTACAATAATTAATGCAGGAAAAATATTTAATATGTATTAACAAAAATAGAAACTCACCGAAACTTTCAATACCTACAGCCTTATACTGCTAAATTTACCAAATGTGAAGTATTGACTCCTCTAAATATGGGCCATATACAAGTTGTCTTCTGGGCCAAAAATAATATGTGGTGATTATTAAATCTTTACTTTTAGAGAAAAGTAAAGGATTTTCATAAACATTCATAAAATGCTATAAAAACGGTTGGAATACAGAAGATGCAGAATAGTTATTCACACAATGCTGTACTGATAATACCAACAAAATATAAATACTTAGAATAAGGTTATTGTCAATCTAACTCAACAGTTAAGGTAGAGAAAGGAGCTTAAAATAAGACTTGTTTCTTTCACCAATTTCACTTTGATTTAAAATTCAGATTAGCCAAAAGGGAGTAATTTCCTGTTTCATTTATGCAAAAATAAGGTGGCAGACTGACAAAAGGATATTTTTTTTCTGCATATGCAGATACAGGTGCATATAAATCACCCTTTGTCAGGGCAGGAATTCTGCAAATATGTTCTACACTTATTAAAATATCTAATAAAGCATCTCTAGACACTCTATTTCACAGCACTGAAAATAAATTAGTGAGTGTAGATATGTCTACTGTAACCCCTTGAGTAGTCACAAGTGAAAACACCCTTGTAAATTGTTACATTCTTTTACTGATACGACTGAAATTAGTTTTATAATTGATGCTAAAGACATGAAATTGCTTTGAAGCATTAACAGATTGATCATCTAAATAAATATTAGATTCAATAGAGACTATGTCATTTTGTGCTCTACTTTTCTAACTGAAAATTATTCTCAGGATAATTGAAAAATTATGTAAAGAAACATCTATTCTTGTTAATTTTGAGATGGGTAGAACAACTTATTGGGAAAATTATATTTATATTACCTCCAAATATACACAGAGCATTTATGCCAGTTTCTCCATTAACCATATGAAACACAATCTTTATTGAAGAATTTAAGTAAATGTATTATTCTTAAATTCTCATGTCCAAAAACCTGTACAGTAACCTTATTATTAAATTGGGAGTGTCACAGAGCTATGTAAATTAGGAAAGCTTTGCAAACTAAGTTTATAATGCATATAAAAGGTATGCAAAACCCGATTATGTCATTCTCATAATCACCATATTTTTGTCTCCAAGAACCTAAGAGCTTCAAGTAAAACTATTCATGAAACAAGGAATGAGTATTTACCAAAAATTTTACCAATAAAAACTTCTGATTCTGGTCTACACACTTACAAAATCTTTAGCTGTGCCCAACCAAGTCCATATAGAAAAACCGATTACATCCTCATCATATATACTTAAACTTTTTTATATCCTCATGACTGTTATTGAATTTTTTTTCTTCTTGTTTACTTTAAAATTTATGTTAGTGGGCAGCCTTCTCAAATCCTGGTTTTGAGATCAGTTTTGGTGAATGCTCTGCCAGTGCATCCAAAACAAGTAGAATATCATTATATTTTGAATGAAAATTGCAGGCATCAACCTCTGAAGGAAAAAGAAAAGGATGAAACACCTCTGAGATTACATCCTTGAAAAGCAAAAGAAAAGAAAGACAAACAAAGCAAAGTGTCCCTTCTTACATACACAGAAACAGCTCATAAAGGCACCTACCTACAGGCACAATGACAGCAGCTGTAGCATCTCACCTCTATCAGTCATAATCTAGAACAGTGCCACTTTCTATTAACCAAGCAATAGAGGAACTAAAATTACTTATACTGGTCTACGCAAGTCCCTCCAGTTGCTCCAGTGCATTTTGATGACTTAATTAGGAAGACTGTGCAGCACATGTGGTTTTCCAGCCAGGTTCATCACAAAGGCCACATCATCAAAGCACAAGAGTTGTGTCTTCTACAGCTAGATTAAAAATAGGGATTTCTTCATTAAGTGTCGTGCAGCTGACTGTGCCTCTTGGTTTGTCTCCATCTATTCAGACAATTAAATAAAGTGTCATGCTTTATTTATTTCTTTTTAAAGGCTAATAAAGAAGCTGTGAATTGAAGTACAGCTGGCAATCTTTTTATTTATTAAGACCTCAGTGTACACAGTGACAATCTCTGAAGGCAAGGCACATGCTGGGACTCTTTTTTTTTTCCCTTTTAATATATGTGCTCTTTGCAGGCACAACCTTTCTACTAATAGGTATTAGAAACCTTTGTCATCCTGTCCAGCAAGAAGAGGAGCCAAAAAAAAAAAAAATCACAAAAAGCCCAAGACAATTAAAAAACAAGACAAAACTAGGCCTACCACCCAAAAGGGAAAACCTAAGATCACACAAAAAAAGCTTACAAATGTAAATATTCTGAATACTTTGAAAAAGGTGGGTAAATAACAAAACTGTATTTAAAATTAGGTCACAATATTCCAAATTAATAAAAAATAGCTATTTGCTTTTACGTCTATGAGCAAGGATGGATGACTAGAAAAATTACATGATTGTTGTGTAGGTATATTAACTGAAAATATTATACCAGATTTACTACACACTATTAATTTCCTGATAACAAGAAATTATTATCTCTTGTGTTATTAAGTAATCCCATTTGTACAGCCATAATGGAAATTATGCATGGTAATATCATACCATGGAAACATCATGATGCTTCCTTGATAACAAATACATTGTATCACAACATAATGGGATTAGTTCATGAATATTAGGACCTTTGAAAAATATTCTACAAGGATGACATATTGCTCTGCACCTCAAAGAAAGCTGAATGCTCATGAAGCAAGATGATTTTCCAGTTTTAAGAGTCACTAACTGATAATTGTATGTCATTATGCGTATTTACAAAGGCATATGCACATGCATACAAAAAAAAGCTGTGGTCAGATGAGATGACCTCAGTTGGCAGTTCTTTCTTCCTGCAAGAGGTTTCAGGTTGGCCTATGAATGTTGCGGGGATAAAAGAGAAGGAAGAGACAGATGTGACCACAAAAAAGTCTCTATAAGAGCAGAGATTCCAGTTTTTCCTAATTTCTTAATTTTCTTTTTATTTTTTCATTCTCTTATTAACTCAGCCTAAATAGAACCCCTTTTTTGGAAGGCCTAGCAAAAATGTGAGTGGTGTTTGGTTTGGGTTTTGGTTTATTTTTTTTTTTTTTTCAGATCTGAATTGACAAGTATTTTCTATCTGTTTCAAGTTAATTGGATGTGCATGATAGAAGCACATCTTTCCACATGTTCCTTGACCCCAGCAAGGCCTAAACTGTCTGTCTACTCTCCCTGAATTTGACCTTGACTTCCACAATCTACAAACTTGGTGGCACTTACAAGTGGAAGCAATACATTAAATCATCACCCCTTGCTACACATCACTTACAGATGCATTTGTCACTGTTATATTGAATTAGGATCACAAAAATGTAATTTATGGCCAAGATTGACATTTCATAAAGGCTGTGAAAACAAATTACTAGAGAACGTGCACCAAAACACGGTATTTCTTGCCACTCCAGTCTGTCAACAGAACAGATCCTCCACGATTATGCTCTCTACAGTAGAAGTTACGTGATGGAAAGTTAAGAGCACGACAAGATGAATCTGGGAGCCTGGTTGGTGAGCTGGATTTGAGCTGGCACTGTGCCCTTGACCTAGGGAAGGCTACCAACATTCTGGGATGCTTTAGTGAGAGCACAGCCAGCAGGGCAAGGGGTGATGGATTCCCTCCAGTTGCAATTCATGAGTGCACATGGAAGGAAAAGAAAGAGTGCATCCAGTGCAGACCGAATGACTTCGATGTGCCTTCCAACCTGATGACTTCCCTGATTCCATGAGTGTTCCTACATCTGAGCTACACACTTCCACTCATATCTATGCATATGTATTTAATAAAAAATAGGTAAAGGTTATTTTCTTTTGGGCTCAGTTTCAAGGAAAGAAGTGGAATTTGCACAGAATTTGAGGACATACTTTTAAAAATCTTACTCTCTTAAATCATATCCTTCCTTCTTTAGCGTTAACATTACTCTGGGGTTTATAGCTCTGTACCTGAGAAGGTGCAACTTTATCTAATGTTTTTGTTTGCTTTTTTTATCCTTCTGTCCTTTGCCTTTTGTGACCTAAAAATCAAGCTTTGGAAGGCTTAGTGGTTCATCTCAAAATAGTTACAAACATCACTTTACTTTCAAACAATACAAATTTATAACAAAAAAAAAAACCTGACTCCTCTGCCATTTTTTTTAATATGAGCTTAGCTCTTGGATCACTTGCTCAGGAAAGGTGAAAACTATTCTCAAGTACCTTCTCACCAAAGGAATTTAAACCCATATCCACCACTTGAAATTTCTTGAAGAGAGAGCACCAATCACTTTAATTTCCTTAGCTCAGTGAGTCTTCATTCTTCCTCCACATCTTTATGATCAGGGGCTTACATGAAATTTAAGCATTCAATTCTCTTTGGCTCTCAGCCTGTGTCAGAAGGCAGCCAAGAGATAAACTATGGGTTGGTTGAGTTTGGCTGAACATTGTTTTTTAAACATTATTCTCAGAAAAAGACCTGCACAACCACAAAACAAGCTAAATTCTTCATCTGAACTATTCAATGCCTTGTTCAGTCATTGACACATTTATTCTGAATATTTGATTGAAAATCCATTTGGGCACTAAAAAAAGTACAGAAGAACGTTCGAATGCACATTACAAGACCCTGATTTTCTTTATGAAGCAGCAAATTAACATCTTCCAGGGCTAGGAGCCATTTTTTCAAGGTACCTTCACAGGCTGCAGGGAAACTAGAAGTACGTAGAATTTCTTGTCAAAATGTATCAATCAAACATACAAGCCCCAAGTATCATATTCAGAGAACAAGTTCAGTAAAGTTACATGTAGGTCAAAAATACAAATCTTGTTTTCTCTAGACGGATAACAAAGTTTGAAATACTAAAAAGTTACCAGTGATTTAAAAAAACCCAAAAAAGCTGATACCAAACAATTCAGTCACTTATGTTACTGTATTTTGATTGACTTGTCAAAAGCTCTAACGAAAGAGCATTCCGATTCCAAAAAATATTGCCTCTTTTTCACTACCTCTAAGATGCTGCAGTTTAAAAAATCTGAATTTATGGGAGTTTCATTATGAACTGTCTCCTGTTGAAAACAGGCAAACAAGGTAGGATGGTGAATTTATTTCCTGTAGTGTTTCATTAATAAGCCAGGAAGTATTAGGGAAAAGGAAATTTAAAATACTACTTTCTGCCCCAGGAAAAGTCAAATCCTGAACTGATTGTCTTCAGTATACTTTTATGACCGCCAAAGAAGGTTGTTTATTTTATGTTTTTTCACACTTACTCCCTTAAATAATTTCTCAAATTTGTATTCCATGATGTATGATTTATATATCCTATGGTTTATTATATATCTGCATCTCTTAAAAGAAACCTCTTTTCTGGAGAAACAATGCACAGTACTTGTAAACCACAGATGCCTAGAAGCTCCTATCAAAAATTTCTCAAAAAATCTAGTTCAGAAGAGCTATTTTCCTCATCCTCCTCTACATAAAATCTCCAAAGAATTCTTTCGCAAAAATCTATTTTAATCTATCAGGAACATTCAAAATTTTTCCTTGTTTGTTTTCGGCATTGTTGACAAATTTGTCATGTTTTTACAAGGCTTTCTTTGTGCAGGGATCTCTGTGAAGCTCAAGGATTGACGAGACACAACACAGGTGGCATCAGTTCCAGTTCAGATGGAGAGCCCTTCCACAACACTCGCTGCTAAAGAACCAGGTTCCAAACCCAGCCAAATCCAGCAGGAATAGGCTCATGTTGTCTTTATTAGCTGTCCAAAAATTTGTAAGTTTGCAGTTATTGATGTCAAAATGGAAAATAAAAACCAAAACAGTTTAAATTATTAACATCTTTTGCTGTATGTCAGATGTATAGTTTTGTTTGGGGTTTTTTTGACACTCTAGTAACCGGTAAGTTTAAAACACTTTAAAGACTTAACTGAAAACACAGAGCTCAACATACGCATCTAAACATAATATGGCATTAGTTAATGCCATGTTTTCTTAGATCAGTGCACTTTAAAATCAGCTATCAAGTTTTTCAGCTTTTAAATATGCAGAACAACTGGCAAGGAAAAAAAAAATCACATCTTTCCCAGATAATGTTCAATCCCTGATTAAATAAAGATGTGCCAAGGCAGAGATACTTTATGCCTCAGGAGACAGCCATAGTGGAATTGTGAGTGTATTTTATATGTGAATTAGAGGTAAGATGTAATGACATGAGATGAAAGGCTCAGCCGTGATTTTAATAAAGGGGGAGACAGTGCTTCCCTGTGGACCCCATATGCAAAAGAGTGAGACTCAACAAGAATATATGAAAAGGTTCAGCAAAAACTACAACAAATATTTCAAAGTTATAAGACCACCATTAAAATTCATCGCATTTTACCGAAGCTGAGTATTCCAGATCTGAGGGTAAGCTCCAACACATTTCTGATAGCTTTAATTTCATGTGACAAACTATGTCATCAGTAAGGCTGGAACAATTTCAATTTTTAGGTAAGATGGAATTGGAGAGCTTGAAACCATAACATTTCATTTTTTAGAGGTTCCTAATAACATGATCTAAAAATAATTCAATTTAATTTGTTATCTTAAAAGCATGTTTTTTATTGAAATAAAATACCCACTTTTTAGCAGTACTATGATGACATATTTCAGCTGCTTTTAGCAATCTTCAGGAAGAGCTGTTACCTATTGCTGTATAGATTTTTTTTTTTTTATGGCTACAGCAGAATTGTAAAGAAACATTATTTCTTTTTCCCACAAGAAATTAAAGAAAAAGTTTGAGGTTTTTCACAGTTCTCTCTCTTTCTGTACACTGAAAAAGAAAAAAAATTAAAAGAGACATGCCTTTGTAAGGAATAGACATGAAAAGAGCAAAATGAATGGGATGAACTGCTCATAGGAAAAAAAAAATAATCCTGCTTTATTTGATCTTTTGTGATAATCACACTCCTGGCACCCTGCCAGCAACGCTCAGCATGCTGATGTCTGGCCAAGTACAGTAATCTCTTGGTTCAAGTCTCAGGTCTGTGATGAAAATTACAAAGCAGGGACAAAAATCAAAATGCCACCTGTGATTTTATTCTGAAACTAATTTGATAGAAAAAGTATTATCATGAAAACAGTCTTTTTAGTAGAGACTACAAAACTACGACTAAATTGAAACCAATGCAAGTGGATGGAGGTAGCTATCATGCAAATACATTTGGATCTGCAGGCGTTCCTTTTAAAATGAGCAGTAGATGTCTTTGTGACAGGTAAATTGCTTTGAGATTATGTTTGAAGTCCGAGGTCAAACTTTTAAAATGATAATTTTAACTTACATCTTCCTTTATTCTGGAGTCTTTCTGCATTTGAAACCAACAAAACCAGGGGAAAAAATAACAATTCATTTCCTTATTTTATTTTCTGTGAACCACCATTCAATACAGGAGAACAAATCCTTGAGGAAATCTATTTCCTTTCTCTTTTCATTCAGTAGTCTATATTTGAGCTAGTTGCCCAGAGATGTAGGGGAGAGAATTGTACAGCCACAAAATTCTGCATGCACAATGTATTCAACCTAGAAATTCAGCCAGTGAAGTCTTCTAAATTATCATTCAGATTGAAAGCAGAAAAAGGAACCAGTAAAAACCAGCATGTCACTTTTTTTTTTTTTATATAACTATTATGTTTTCTTGAATGGTTGCTTGTCATTAGTGGAACTGATCAAAGTTTGTTTAGATTTTTCTTTACAAATATTGAAAATTATTCAGAATTACTTGGAAGCTGCTTTTACAGATTTATTCTTAAAAAAAAACCCCAATACAACAAAACACATTTTGTTTCCTTTGCATTACTAGAACAAAAATCCACTGCTTGCTGAAGTGATATGGGTTCCCTATTTTACCACCACCTTCTTTATAAAGTCGAAGAGTATCTTGCAGTTTTTGCACACACTACTCCTCTCTGCACCAGTAAGAATTGCCATACAAGCACCAGGACAATCTTTGATCTCCAGGTCCTCACTGTAACACTGCATCTCAGCATTTCCCAGTTGCTGCTATTTTGCTCCTTCTTCAGGAAGGTTCTCTATAGATTTCCAATTCTCTTTGATATTCAAGTCTGTTTCTGCACTCTATATCTTCCCCCCCACCAACAGTGCTAATCAAAGAAATGCCTTAATAGCCACCTTAACCTCCTGAAACTTATGTTTTCACGCCACTCCTTTTCTATATTCTCCTTTGCAGTCAAAAAACCCCAATCACTGCAGCGCAGACAATACAATTAAGTTATCAAATTCTGTGTGTTACATGCACAGATACACTCACAACTTTCTTAACTCCACACATACACACGTTTTAACACCCAGAGAGAACATCAGGTATATTCAGGCACATACTCACACGGACAGCATAAAAACATGAACATTTATGTTAAAATAAAAGGCACCTACCTGGAATGAGCTGACCCAGTAACTGATGGCATCTGGAAAGGCTGAATACAGCTACTACAGCCAGAAAAGGATAATGTTTCCATTTCATGATGTGTCCCTCCTTGCATTACACCAGCTCGGCAGCGCTAACGTAAATGTCACCTGCAACACACAACAGAAATAGGAACAGAAGAATTAATGATAAATTGAGGTACTTCCAAATGTTTTCATCCAGAGTAATTCTCTGAAGAATGCTGGTTTCAATACAGTTTTAACTATTAAAATAATGTTAAATAATCTAACAGTTAGGCAGCTGAAAACTACAACCAGAATATTAGCTATGCTTGCAGAGCAGACAACCCCAAACCAGATGTTTTAAACGGAGACATGAGGATCCCTGTAGTGCACATATGTATTTTAAAGTGCTGCATGTTGTTCGGTTAAGTTATTAAAGAAATGGCTCACTTCAGCAAGATAATTAAACACATGTTTAATCCATCTCAGTGCAAGGAAATACTTAAATTCTCGCATAAGTTGACAAAACCGTTAAGGCTATCCAATTTGCTATGAAAGTGGAGTTCAAACTTTACTTTAGTCCTCTTATGAAATAATGTTTTGCTGAATGAAGATAGGGATAATTTTACCCGGTAAAACTTGGACTGTTAAGACAGTTTTCTGGTGAATTTCTATGTTCTTAAAGGCAGAAATTTTTCATCTGACTCACAGGAAAATGGAATCTTATGAAGGAAGATATTATCTTAAATTTTAAAAAAATGCAAAAATCAAAATATTTTTAATCAAAATACAACTTTTAGACTCATCTTTCTGACCACCACATCTGTATATTAAAAAGCATTCACAGCTCTACCAGTGCTTAAAAGTCATCTCTTCTCATCCTACTCATTTGTTTATTCTTTACCTACATTAATGCTTAGTATAGACTTGTCCAAAAATCACAGAATTGTTAGGGTTGGAAGGGACCCCTGGAGATCATCCAGTCCAGCTCCCAAGGGAGCATCACCTGGAGCAGGTTACACAGGAAAGCATCCAGGTGGGTTTGGAACGTCCCCTGAGAGGGAGACTCCACAGCCTCTAGCCTTGTTTTCATCCTGCTCCAAATGCCTTTCCTCTAAATCTTTTCAAACTACTTTTTTCAGATGATTTTGGTAGGTTTCTGAGGACAGTGAGATGATTTTTAGATAATTAATACACACAATCTGAAATCTAATTTTTTGTTTTGAGGGATGTTCTTTATTTTTTTTTTCTAAAGGGCCTTTCTCTCAATACAAACCCAAACGCATGAGAATGTAATGTTCCACATATTCTGTAGTATCTGGGGTTCATGTCAAGATCTTGATGATGAAAAGAGACACTATTTTAAGTGTCTGTCAAGTTATGAGATATGCCAAATTGCCTGACCCTAACCAACAACTAGAGACCACCAAACAACTGTAAATCTGATGTACATTGACACATCAAAATCTACTCCGGCAATAAATAACTTTTAAAATCTTGATAACTTTGCAGCTACTCTTCTTACTTACGTCTCCTTGTCCTCCTTGTAGCTAATGCATACTCAGAGATGACCAGTTTGGGTTATGACTCCTACATTACCTAAATGCCAGCAGACATCATTGTAATAGTGAAGGAAACTATAATGACACCAGTCACTTGTTCAATCTGTTGGGACAGGGGAGTTTCATCTCTAAACCTAATACATATTTAATGACTACAGATTGAAGAGTTGTGTGATTATTCAGAGCATTCAGTGCCACCTGACACTTTTGGATGTTCAAAAATGCATAAATAAGTGTAATGTGAACAGATTCAATCTCTTACATATGTTGCATTTTAAATTTTCTTTTTGTGTTGTACCTGTGCTTCTATTATCTCAGCAACTAGAAATAATAACAGTCCATTTCCTATTACAATTACGTGTATCCTACAAAATATTTTACTTCTTTTTTTTTCCTCATTTCAGCCACAGTGCACACAAAAACTCCAGGTTCCTTCCATCCCCATTCTTTTAATTTCCCCTATCACTTGTATGGCTGCTCTTCTGTTGCAAACAGCTTGACAGCTCTTGATGGCAGAGTTAACAGCAATTAATGGCCATGGTGTTACATGCTGCTCTAAATGTTATTCATGGTATGACTCCGAGACTGAAACGAGGATTTGCAAGCCCAGACCCTTAGAAAATCCATCTCTTTCTCTGCACATTAGTACAAGTTAACTCTGTAAAACTATTTACTACTCTGGTTTCAGACTCCCGTGGTTTCTTCATCTTTACTCTTTGCTGCAAACACAAGACTCAATGTTGCTTCTAACACAAAGCTGAGGAGGCAGCCCTTTGATCTTGCTTCATCAAACAAAACCCCAAAGCATAACACTTTCACGTCAAGATTCACTTCTTTCATTATAACATGAGGTAAAGGAACACTGAGGTGAAGGCAGAAGGAGAGAGAAGAGCTGCTCCAGGTGCCCGAACAGATTCCCGTGCATGCCATGGACAGGACAATGCTGGAGCAGGCATACATACTGCAGCCCAGGTGAATGTTCCCTGGAGAAAGCTGAAGTCCATGCAGGAACACGTTTATCCTGAAGGATTGCAGCCCACAGGAAGTAACTACTCTGGAGCAGAGGGAAAGTGTAAGGAAGAAGAAGGAGAGGCATAGAGGAGCTCTTACAGACCAGCCACACTCTCCCATTCCCCATCTCCCTGCACCACTCCAGAGAAAGGTGGGGTAGCAGAGGTAGATGAGTTGGGGATGTAGGGATGGAGTTGAAACTAGGAAAAACAGGAAGGGAGGAAGGAGGAGAGTTTTAATTTTTGTCTTTTTTTCTCACCTTCCAGCTCTATTTTAATCAGAAATAAAGTTTGCCCTTTAGCCAGGGCCAGCTCACCCCAGCTGTAAAGTTGTAGGGGAGAGATGAATCCCAGGAACACACCTGATGGCACCCACCTTCTCTGTGAAGGCATGTCATGCATGAATCCAACATTCTCTTTCCACACCTCCCTCTTGCATTTATTTAACTGGTAGATTATGACTTCTTTCTATTCTCTGCACGTGACAGAGCTCCGCAGGGAGCTCTGACTGTGAGTGCTTGGCTGTTTAGTTAAAAGTTTTTTCCACCCTCTTGTTCTGCTTGTGATCTTATGTTTGAAATATATTTCATTCTAAAAACTGAAATTATCTGAATGTTATTAAAATATTATTCTTACAGAAATCTTCAGTGAAGATATCTTTCATGAAGCCAAATCACTTTAATGTGAAAACAAAGGTTTTTAACCTACAGTTTAAAAGCAATTTCTGTAGAAATTCCTTGAAAACAATCCTTAATAGGAGGCTAATTCTCTTTATTTGGGCTATGAGCTTCTGAAAGAATAGCCCTGATAGTGGGAAAGACAAAGTAGAAAGAGTTGTCATCAGAATGGTTTTCAGATAGAAGCTGAGTCCAGCAAAAGAGAAACAGGACCTTTCTTTTCATCATCTACTGCCACAATGCCATATTCTTTGCGCTACACGACAATGGAAGAAACATCCAGGAATGTACTGCAGCCAAATGGACTCAGGTGCAATTCTCTGCAATTAGTCTTTCAGTGTCTGACCCACAAAACTAATACTGCAGAATAAGGACTGGCACTAATTAGACATTGTCAGTGACAGGCAAAGGATGCACTCAGCACAGACACTTCAGCTGGCCTGAGACCTCACCTCACTCTGTATGAAACGGCCACAGACCTACGCCAGAATGTGCAAGAAAGGATTCAGATCCAATGCCTTGTCCTGATTGCACAATGAAGATAAACACTGGCTTCTCTATGACATTATAATCATTAAAGAATCAATGGCAAATTAAACGGCACAAGCCCAGAGGGGAAAGAAGTACTATGGTAAATGCAGAGAAGAGGTCTAATCGATTATTTTCTTCCACTTCCAAAGTCTAGTGCTATTTATCACTATGACCAGTGCAAAAGCAAAGACACAGACAAGATCAAAACCAATGCTGGTTTTATTTTCATGTCTTTGGGTATTTTTAAAGAGCTTGATAACTATTGACGCTTCTCTTACATAACCAGCTTCCTAAGACTAGATTTTTCCAGTCTTTGAGTAGGAAGAATGGACACAAAAGTCAGGTGATTAAGATTCTAACTTACAAAAGTAACTTCTCTTTATAAAATCTGTGCACTTTGGTAAATGTTATGCTGAAGAAAATTGCTCATCTACAGAAGGAGACAGAATTTTCATTTGCCATGTACCCGACCATTTAGGAGTGGACTGGCAAAATTTCACTGAACAGAGGAAAAAAAAAAATAGAAAATCTTCCTTTTGAAGCGAGATTAACTATTTTTGGAAGTGGAATTTTTTTAAGCTTGTCATGCATTGTTAGGCCTGCTGGTAGTGGATGGTCCTCCCCATATTTTCAATCCTCATGCCTATCAGTCAGAGCCCTGGTTATCACCTCTGATAACCTGGTCATCTCTGTTTAGACTGACATTACTCCTGAGCTTACTCCTCCTGTTCATTACCAACAGTACAGTTATAGATCACTGAAATCAAGAACTTCCCTCTACTATTTTAAAGATCCTGTCTATGTTAAACTAAACTTATTTAAAGTTCTAGGAGGATGAGAAAGAAGCACTGCCATACATTGTCTCAACTGCGTCCATTGAGGAGCAAAAATGACAGGGATTTGATGAACTAGGGGGAAAAGTCTGCCTAGCTCCTTTACTGTTATAAAATATGTCTACTCTACTAAGATCAAAGCAGCTCAAAAACATAAATCTATTTAAACTAGAGTAGTTATCAATATAACACATCTGTGGTTCTGGACTGTGATCCTTTCAGTGACAGTTTCAGCAGACATTCATGAAGCTCACCTTATTTAATCTTCTAGTATTCCCAGACATTTGCTTCTTTAGAACCAATTGTAAACAACTGGTTTTAACAATTATGGTGCAAGATTTGCACTTTACTTACTTTAAGCTGTGGTTTGTATTTTTTATGCAGTGAGAAACCCAAGAGTAAAATATTTATTATTATTAATGATAGTAATGTATTGAATGTGCTCAATTTACATTTCTAAGCTGGCAGATGACAAACTTATACATAAAACAGTCTTAGCCAGACTGTATTTGACTTGATTTCTTTATGGTATATTTACTGCCTAAGCAGTATCACAGGAATAGTTCACTGACTATAATTCACATTAAAAAGAAGCTGTGTCCATGCTCATCCCCTTGTACTTAAACTCAGTGTGAGGAGCCAAATATATGACAAAAGAAACAGTTTTTCTGTCACCGGTCTCAGTCTCATAAACAGTTACTCCACCAGAAGTTCTGCTATCTCTAATGTTTCCTTCATGTCTGACCATACAAACTGAAGTTAATGTTGTTTAAAGGATGACTTGAACAAAGAAGCTTTCCTCAGGGAGGAGTATGTCCGTGAGACAGTGAGCAACAGAACAGTATTTCTGTGTAAGGAAGCAATACATTTATAATGTAACATAAATGTGCAATGAAAGGTATGGAACATGAAGTGGAGTGTTAAGGAGTGTAAATAGAATGAAAAAAAAAATTATCCCATGAATTGTATTTTGTGTGTCTAGGTCTTTTTAAAACGATTCCTCAGGTACATTAAAAAGCAATTTCATCTGGTTTTTTTTCAGAAACACACATATGCACGGGACACAAAAGCAAAAAAAAAGAACAGGAGAGGTAAGGCTCTTTCCTTGAAGGAGTTGATACTTATCACTCAACAGAACCAGAATAGAAACAAACTCCCCAAGCAATCAGTTCTAAGAGATTCCCCAGGACTCCAGATTTTCCAGTGTGTGTCTCATGTTCTCCCCACCACCACTGCCATTCACACCGTGGCCGCCCTGCAGCAGCAAAGAGGAGCTGGCACCCATCCCTTATTGGCTGGCACCAAGTAAAAATCAGCTCAATGTCAAGACTAAACAAAAGAGAAAAAAAAATGTGGCACTGGGGTTTTGCCTTAGTCTTCAGGCAGGAATTGAGAACACTCAAGAAAAGTGACAGTGCTCTGCAGGCTCCTGCCCCTGCCTGACCCCCCGAGTGCTGGTCTCTCTCAAGGACTCAGATTAGGTTATCAAGTGCTTCCTGCTCTCTGTCTTTGCTGCCTGCTCTGTCAGGAGCAATATAGTCAGTGTCTGAGCATGCAGGGAAAACAAAGCCCACCCGGAAGGCAGTCTGACAAGGCACATGAAGGGCAGAAAGAAGGACTCCTACAAATACATAAACAGCAAAAGAAAGACCAGGGAGTTGAGGTGGGGGACCTGGAGACAAAGGACATGAAAAAGGCTGAGGTATTTGGTGTCTTCTTTTGTCTCAGTTTTTGTTGTAAGGACCGGCCTTCAGGAATCCCAGGGCCCTAGAATGGGAAGAGAAGTCTGAACTAAGGAATATTTGCTCTCAGTGGAGGTTGACCAGGTTAGGAAGCACTTAAACCAGCTGGACACGCACACACCAGTTCCTGGGACCTGACAGATGCACAGGAGAGACCCCTGAGAACGGGAAGAAAGCAAATCTTGCCCCTATCTTCAGGATGAAGGATTCAGGGAAGAGCAGGCCCGTTAGCCTCATCTCAAACCCTAAGAAGGTGGGGGATGAACCCATCCTGGAGACCATGTCCATATGCAAGGAAGGATGAGAAGGTGATCAGTAATCAACATGGTTTTATAAAGAGAAAATCATGTTTAACCAACCTGAAAGCCTCCTGTGATGAGATGATTGGCTTAGTAGATAAGGGGAGACAAGTGAGTATTGTTTATCTTGACTATAAAAAGGTCTTTCTTCCATAAGATCCTCATAAAGAAGCTGATGAGGTACAAACTAGAACGGCAGAGAGCGAGATGGACTGAAAACTGCCTGAACTATCAGGTTTTAAGAGATTGTTGTCAGCATCATAAAGCCCAGATGTACATCCAGTCCCTTGAAGTACATTGCAGGGATTGCTACTGGTTTCCACACTGTTTAACATCTTTACCACTTACCTGGACAGTAAGACTGAGTACACCCTCAGCAAGTTTGCAGTTGACATAAAACGGTGAGGAGTGGAGGATGGTTGTTCCACTATCCAGAGGGACCTCTGAAGGTTGGAACTTCTCATGAAATTTAAAGGATAATCCCAAATCCTGCACACGGTAAGGAATAATCCAAGGCACCAGTATACCCTAGAAGGCAATTGGCTGGAAAGCAGCTCTACCAAGAAGGACTTGGTGCTCCTCCTCCTGGATAAAAAGTTGAGTAGCAATGCGTTCTTGCAGAAAAGAAAGCCAAAAGTATCCTGGACTACTCTGGGAAAGCACTGACAGCAGGTAGGAGGAGGAGTTCCTTCTCCCTCTCCTAAGCAGAGGCAAGGCCACACCTGCAGCGCTGGGTCCAACATTGGGCTCCCCAGCACAAGACTAACAGTAGAGAAAATTCAGCAGAGGGGCACAAAAGTGATTAAGAGTTAGGAACATCTGTCATTTGGGGAGAGGCTGGGACTGCTCAGTCAGCAGAAGATCAGGGGAATCTGATCCATGTGGATAAATCCTTGCTGTGATGGAATGAAAAAAAAAAAAGAGCCAAGCTCTAGGCAGTGGTGGCCATTGACAGGGCTAAAAGCACAAACTGAAAGACAGAAATTCCACTTAGATATAAGAAAA
Source organism: Falcunculus frontatus (assembly GCA_013398115.1). Classification (NCBI taxonomy): domain Eukaryota; kingdom Metazoa; phylum Chordata; class Aves; order Passeriformes; genus Falcunculus; species Falcunculus frontatus. The sequence goes on along the minus strand of VZRV01005742.1, from coordinate 1,792,978 downwards.
AAAACTTCTCTACTGTGAGGGTGAATGCACAGTGGAATAGGCAGCCCAGATAAATATGAAGACTCTGTCTTGATATACAAAACTTGACAAGACACAATCCTGAGCAACTAAATTACCACTTCCCTGCCTCATCCGTGATTATCCTGCTTCCCTGCTTAGGAGCCATCACACCAAAATCGGCAATCCATATTCTGTTTTGGGAATTAGCATATTATAAAGTGTCCAGCACAGAATGAGGAAAGGCTACCATCTTATTGAAAGCTGGTCACAAAATGCTCAGGAGCTGTAGTGTAGGGTGACTAGAAAAGCTGTCAGCATCAAATGGTCCTGGAGCAGGGGTAGACATGATGGAGATAGCATGCTAGGGATGTCTTTTAGAGTTTAAAAGAAAATAAAAAATTAAAATAATATGAATACTAGAAAAATCACTTATCCTGTGAGAAGTCCTCAATTCACGGTCAATAAACAGAAAGTTGAGGAGGTTTGTGATGACATTTTTAGGGGAATAACCTTATGATTCCACAGGGAAAGAGAACAAGGAGAAAGATGAACGCTTAAATATGCTATGCAGCATTGTAAGCTATAGCCTGTCATCACTGTGATAGTTGTGTTCAGGTTGATTATTCCCCTGGAATGCAAAAATCAATTCTAACTTGCAGACTATTATTTTGCACAGACCCTCGGTATTGCAGATTTTGTTCTCTATTTTATATTCAGTCACTCTCAGGGGAGCAATCAGAGGCCAAAAGGTAATTGGCAACAGTCACCAGTGAATTCACTGAACAAAACTTTCCTCAAATCCAGAAAGTGATTTCATTCTGCTAATTAGCCTTTTCTTGTGGAAACTGCTGATATAGCTAAAAGGTGGGGGAAGAGAGGGGAGAAGTGAAGATATGTGTGTCATCACTCCCAAGAAGCTGTTCAAGAGAGGGAAAGACATCGAGGTCTTAGCTAAGAGTTTTACAGTGGAGGACAGTCTGTGTGCACACACAAGTGCTTGAGTGAGAGGAAAATGTGATGCAGCTTTAGAGATCTTTAATCTGTAAATTTACTTGTGCTTCAAACCTAGAGGAAGGTGACACTTTTAGGTTGTTCTTCCCAATGGTAACCAAACAGCCTCACAAAATTCATGCTCAGAGAACAGGGAATTTCTCTATAATTAAAATAAATCTGCCAAAGGAGCAGAACTACCATCAAAAGGATCTTCAGCTGACTTTCTCCATGCAAATGCAAAACACAAGACTTTTGAAACAGTTGTTTGGGGTGGTTTTTAATGCAGTTTCATGTTTTTCAAAATTTTATTGTCTGTAATCAGCCTGGGCCTCCCTTTCTGCATAATTGGGCACTGTCTATTAATAAGGGCAAGCAATCAAATGGGAAACAAATCCTGCAGTAACTAACAGCACTACAGAAAACCCTACAAGAATATGAATAGAATTCAGACCTGGATTTGGATGTAGTACCATATGTAAAATATAAAGCAGGAAAGGAACAGAAAAAGCCAAAAAATCTTGCTTAGTTGCTGGATCACTAACTGAGGCAAGGTATCTGCAAAGAAATTGCAGATAGTCATGAGAATAAAAATGATAACAAAATTAATGAATTATCTATAAAATTGCTATAATTTAAATGCTTTGCCTTGTTATACTGAGATTTTTCCTTTTCTGACTGTGATTGAACAACCAGAAAATAAAACTTCAACATGATTCTGAACCCAAATGACAAGACTGTCAAACATCACGTACTAGTTTATACCTACTCAGAAGAAAGCAACACGTATGACGGGAAGTATTTTTCTCCTAATTTCTCAAGCCTGGAAGTTTCTCAATTTAGAAGTCTCCTACTTGTGAATGTCAGGAAGAAAGAAAGTGGTACTCTATTATATCAAATAATTCCACCTTTCCATTCTACAAACTCCTTTTGCACATAAGTGGTGCAAGAATTAAGTACCTCCAGTTCAAAGGTAAATAGGTTCCTTCAAGGAGGTTTGAACTTCTTGAAAGAAATGTTATCTTTTGAAAATAATCTAAACGTATGAGAAATTCAGTAACAGTTTAATGAGGCCTGTGTTTTCCAACAGAAAAAATTGAAAACCTGGCAAAATGTTTAAAAATTTTGTGCACAACTAAGGATTGATCTAAATAAAGCAAAAACTCTCATACTTTATATTACTGATGCACTATCTCCTTCTGTTCTTTGGCAAATTAAGAAAGACTCATGTCTCATCTACCAAGATTTTTCAAGAGAGTGTTTGGGAACTGTGTTTTCCAGAACTATGCACTCATCACTTTTTAACAGAAAAAAAAAAATTAGTAATGTCTTGGTGTAATTAGTAGTTTCTTGATTTGTAAGAAATACTGACAGTTTTCAAACACTATTAAGTAGTGGACATCTGAAGAAGTGGTTGTTGTCAAAAGTGTTTCCAAGTACAGTCAGATTGGAAAAGAAACAACATTTGATAGAAAGAAAATCCAGTGTCTGAAAGGTTAAGAAAAAAAACCCAAACCATTTCTTTAACTACATTTTGACTCCTCTGTTATACCTGATGTAAAAAACCAAGGGTTTTTCAAAGGCATTAAGCTTTAAACATTCACAGTATCTTTGAATGTCTTCAGCAGCACCAGAAAAGAGGGATTCAATTTTCAAAGATAATTGTGTCAGATAACTGTCTCATCCCTTTTCAGAAACAATCTGATAAATACCTAATTACCAGCCAAGTGATTTCAGAGCCACACAGCTGGGCCTGAGAAAAGGCTACAGGGAATGACAAAGTCCCCTAAAGCCATCGAGAACAAGAGGCATTTGGTTTGTGAATTACTTCATTTATTCAGCTGATAAAATGCATAGAAAGTCCCCAGAGACAACAAAATATTCATAAAATGTTGAAATAATAAATAGAACCAATATTTAACCAGAGAAGCAAAATATTTTCAAATAACACAGAATTGCATACTACAGAACAATTACATTCCAAAATTCACAATGGTAATTATTCGGGTCCTTAAAAACACCGTTTTTTTTCCAGAAAACATTTGTACACTACTCAGACTAATCTTATCTTTTCTTGATACATAATGCTGTGTAATGGGAAGATTGCTTCACAGTAAATTTATATTGCAATTTTGTTGCAAACTTGAAAAACATTCTGAACTTAAACAATTATAGTCCTAGCTGTAAAACAAGAAAGAATTATAAATTATCACCAATGTTAAGGAACTCCCTCATTTTTCTCAAAAAAACTGGTAATACAGCAATCTTTTCTAAAAAGAACTTTGTTTCACTTTTAAGTTATTTCCATCAATTAAAAAACCCTACAGGTATATCATGTAGCACCTCAAATTTCAGTGAATCTTTTTAAAATCTATGCTGTAAAAGCCAATCCTGTAATCTTGCTGAACTCCTTGTGCTTGTAGAAGTGCTGGCCCCTATTACATATCCTAAATGTTAATGGATTGGAGAGTGTGAAATATCGAAATAATGATGTAGAGTTCAGAATCACAGATGGGAAGGAGAAGATTACTGATAATGCTTCGACAGTATTAAGTTGACCAAGTTACATATTCCTCAGGCTTTATGTGAAAATGCCTGGGGTGGTGATCTCAAAAGTACCTATTTCTGACCTAAATCTGATTCCAGACAGGAGCAAACTGATTGGAATTCTGAAAATGCAATGAAACAGGGATGGATCTGAGCAATTCTGTAAATCTCACTCACATAATTTAGAAATGAGGACACAAAACCACCTTGCATATTCATACCACATAGACGTGAGTCAATGGTTATTGAGCAACGTGAGGGATCAGACTGCCCAGGAAAGTGGTGGAGTCACCATCCCGAAGTATTTAAAAGACATTTGATGTGGCACTTGGAGGGAGACATGGTTTAGAGGTGACCTTGGCAGGGCTGACTTAACAGATTGAGTTGGACTCAACCTTAGGGGCCTTTTACAACCTAAAAAAATTCTATAATTCTGTGAAAAAGATTTAAACTTTGTTTTAATCAGCACTGGTTTGCCTTTCCTCTGCTACCTCACGGTAGTGGTGATCGCACAATCAACAGTGTGACAGTTTTCAAACCTGCTCCTTTCTGATTCTCAGCCAGTAAGTTCCAGTGTTTCTGCATATGTCATTATTCACCTTGCACATAAAAATGAAATAAAGCTGTCTGGGAAGAGCTGACACTCCGTTAGCATTTAAGTTCCAGCGGTCAGGAGTGCATATTCAGTGGGGCACGCTGCAAAAGATCCTGGGGTTTGCTTGTTTGAAAACTAAGACTTGACCTCAGGTCACAGCTTTGGCATAACCACTGTTCTGAAACTGTTTAAATTATGGAAGTAAAATTCCTCGATAAATTCTCCCCTCTTAGCTACAACTGAGAAAAGAGAGACTTGACTGCAAACCACGCAGTGCAAAGAAACACCCAGTTTCCAATTCAGTACATGGTGAAATCTTTGTGTTCATCTAGTTTCCAAACTTCTTAAGCTTCCATCTATCATGGCAGGCGGGGACATTAAATGCCCTCTCAAAAATAAACTCTGTGAAATTAAAAAAAAAAAGAGAATTCTAGTCAAAACAGGGACTGCTTTCTACTGCAAAACTACGAAACAACAAGCATTTTAGGACTGTGAGCTGCAGTTGCTGCAGCAAAAGGCTTACTGGAATTATTTTCCACTTGAGATTCAACTTTGAAGGAAAGAAAAATAGCTTGGCTTATGCCCTTAGTAAGAACAAGCGCAATTAGAAAGGATTTCCACAACCTGCCTCACCAACAAGCCTTCTCAGAGACAGAAATGTACTCCAGTATTCAAAGAATATTCGGCTCTCCTCTAAAGCACACTCATCCTTCTGGCGTCACCTGGAAAGGTGAAGCTTAAACAATGCAAGGACTTTCAACCTTGTCTGCTTCTTGGTTAAAGAGACTTCTGTGAAATGCTAACTCCTTGGGGGAAAGGAAGAAGATGCCAGCTTTCAGGAAGCTACTGGAAGAGTGGCAGAATCCCTTTGAAACTGAGACTGATCTGATAAGGTCGTTATGGTTGTTAATAGCAACTCTTCCCTCTGCTTCCTTGAAGGAGACTGTGGCCTTTAGTGGCTGTTCAGGGCAGCCAGCAGCCGAGCTGTCATTGCAGGGCTGTGACTCTGAAAGCCCCACGCTGTCCATATCCAGCAGACAAAAGAGCTTCTCCCCGTAAGTGAGGAGTATTAATGCCTCCTAATGTTTCTGGAACCGAAGCTGGTAGCTTTTTGTTATGCCTCATACTTAAAGCAGATCTGGCCATCTCACTGATTTTGTTCCCACTGGCTTTTACCCACGAGTCCAGAGAAACAAAAAGATTTAAAGTAACTGCATATCTACAGCTCCCGAGACTGTAAATCTTTGGGTCAAAGGTAAAAATCCTAAATGTCACCACTCCCAGCCCCAAGAGGAACGCAGGGAGGATGTGACCCTTACCTCTCCTGTCTGGCTAATGGGCTCATGCAAAATTCCACACTATCTCCGGGGCAGAGAGATGCAGAGCAGTGCAGTGGTGGGCCTAAAATACATGGGAGGGAATGAAAACAGATCTGGGATTATTTCAAAGCGCAAGCTTAGTGGATGCAGGAATCCTTCAGTTCCTTGCAGTCTTGCTATTTTTGTTTCAAACTTCTATGAGGAGAAGAGCCAATGAGGCAGTGGGACCACAGACTTCATGCAAGAAAATGTTATTCTGTAAACCCTGATAATCACTCAAAGATGCTTTATGAAAGGGATTTGTTCAGTGTATGTGCTGTCAGCAACTTATGAAAGGTTAAGGTATCACCAGCAAGCTCCTCCCAGGAATGGGCTTCCAGTTCTTAGAAACACAAGGAAAGAGAAAATCTGAGGCAAGACCTGAAAACTTATTTTTAATATTTCTATGGAGTCTCAGACAAAATACATTTAAAAGCTACACTAAATTTGATGAAGAGCAGGACATGCAAAAGAAGCTTCCTTCATAATCTAAACGCTAATTTGAAAATGAAGATCACTCCTAAAAAGAATATTGTCCTCTTTTCTCCCCACCCCTCTTCCTCCTTAGTTTTTTCCTTTTAAGAAAGTCCTTTACAGCATATTTTTAGTCATCTCAGAGTCTATTGACTCATAAGCTCTGGAACATAATTTAGGGGCTTAAGTTATCTGTTATAGAGCTAACAGTAGAAGAAAATTCAAATGGATAGACTGAGCATTCTGACCCTGGAAAATTTCTCTTGTGAGGATGCTCCCAGATCATTAATTCTGCCTGTTAGAAATACAAAAGCTGATAGTGTCCTTTAGTATATGAAATACAGTAAACAACAGGGTATTTTCAAAGTTTTGTTTCCAAGTATAACTGTAGAAAAGTAAATTAAAAAGATAAAGCTAAAAATGTCCTGACCAGGAAAGCACAACAGATATGGAAAAGAGGATGAAGGACTTATGTCTTGAAAAGGCTATCCAAAATTATAAATTCTGTGCAAAACTTGAAATAACCTTTACATACAAGAACAAACAACCATATGTGTCTCAATACCAAATTCTATCAGCTATTCGAGTAGCACCGTAACCCAAAATTTCATACATATTTTCTCCTATCAATACAGTGCACTGTTCTGAGAGAAAACATTCAGTCAAACAAAAGGGATTTTATCAGAATATATTTAATACTAAAAGTTCAGATTAACTGGCTATTATTTTGACAGATCTGCAGTTCCTAGCATGGATCCTCAGGCATTTTGCATCTGTCAGATGCATGATCAGATGCTCACACATGTATCACACTCTCTGTAAGTACCAGGGACACCAGCTATAAACATATTTTAAAAGTTATGGATGTGCCTGACATAACTGGTGTGACCTTTCCTGATAGAGGAACTGCTGTATAATCACTCTCATGTGGGCAAGAAAATACAACATCATCTTGAACCACTGAATTCAGTCACATCAGGAGGAATTGGAAAATACAGACCGATTTACTAAACCATATCAGCTCCTAAACCTTTAGAGAATAAAAGAGTTGAAGCTCAAGTTTTCCCAGGCTGGACAGATACAGACAATTGGAAACTTATAGAGGTGGACAACTGATTTCCTAGAAGTAAACCATAATGATGACACTAACCTTTAATGGAAAAATAACTAGTTAGGGGTAGAAAAAACAACTGGATCCTCAGGAATTGTATATTCATGACTTAATAATCAGCTGTATTTCTGCATGTTTTATTTAAATGGTTTTTGTGATCTCAGACTGCTAAAGGAGTGACTACACACAGGAATTGTGAGAGTGTAACTTTAAAAAGGGTAAGAACGGTTCAAACGAAGTATCACTGTCTTTGACTTCAGAAAATTTACTTTCATTGAAGCAGTTGTCTCTCTGAAAGTACCTGAGGTAAAGTGGCATTCATTTTTCCAACAAGCCGTGTACTATTAGAAATAAGATGCCAACAGAACAAGAGAACAATATCGTACACTTTATCTCTGAACTGGAAACTGAAATGAAGAATGTTAATTTGATAATAAAGCAAATGATATATGTGCTCATTTATGCTACTGGCACTTTTGGATGGATATATTTTTTTTCTAGAACTCAAAGAAGGGCAACATTAACTTAACTCAGCAAAAGAAAGTCACTGTAAAAAATGACTCAAGATATTTTTACCTCATTCACGCCTATTTTAAATAAGAATTTTGTTCTAATATTTCCGTTGGCTAGGCTTTCCAGCACACACACATTCCCTACTTCCTTTTCAGGTAAGTCCATGTAGATGGGTGCTTTGCAGCACACTAATGCTGCCAACAGTGAGAAGGCAGTGGATTAGATGCTCACACGGCTGCAGTGTAAATTTGTTCACATTTTGAGCTCATGATTTATCATAGAGTCAGATGAACTAATCAGTATTGATGAAGAGGTTCATAACATGCCTCAAAGTCACATTCCTAGCACACATTAAACTGATTCAGAGGCACCCTTCTCCAGTTATTTTCCTGTTAGTGAAAAGGAAATAATTTTATTTTAAATCCTTGCTCTCATCTACACCAACCTATATCACAACCATTCATTTCCATTCATTTCCTGATAAATGGATACTTAATTTGTTTTCAGCCAGCCTTGGAGATCTCCAGTATGTATTGACAGACAAAAACCAAATGTGTTGAATGTCACAAAAGGCACATTCTATAGAAAACAAAGTATTCCTAAACTTTGTCACTAGAAAAAAGCGACAGGTAATAATATTTTCTCTGAAAAGTTAGAATGCAATATCATTTTTTGTGTGCTTACAGTATAAGACTGTCTTGCACAGCAAGCACTAAAATTGAAACCCCTAACGATATATTATCACAATTAATAAATTCACACCAGTAAATCATGTTTTAACCTCAAAGCAGTTCAAGAATTTTCGTATGTGAAACAAAATATATTAATTATTCCCTGGTACTCTTCCCATTTTTTTCATGTCACTCTGTGTGCATACTTTTAATTATGTCTTTTTCACAGGTAGCAGCATCACAAATCTTAGTCAAACTTTGCTGACTGAGCTTTTACTGACGTTATTTCCATGGAATGATCTGCTCCTCAGCATGAAATCTACAGCTATCCTGGTCTTTAAGAGTGGTTTATACCTTTTGTTTATAAAGAGTTCCTCCCCCTCAACAACAACTTCAATAACTCAGTTTTTCCATCCCAGCTGAGGCAAGGCTGCCATGAAAACCTGTTTCCCAGTTCCACGAAAGCTCAGCTTATTCAGAGTACTCAAATAACTCAAGAGCCAAGAACTGAAGTGCCAGCAGATGACAAATCAAAATCTCGTTTTTATAAAATGAACACTACCTCTCCTGGCATTTAAAGTTCTTGTCAGAATTGCCTTTGATGAAAGAAGAAAGTTAAATTAAAGCCAGGGAGAAAGAGCATGCAAAAGTACATTATTATGCTCGCCAGTGGACCAACAAAGACACACAGTGGGACACATCCTAATGCGTGTTTTGGAAGAAAACACCTTCATCAGTACACTGGGAAAAAATTTGCCCTCATTAATGCCTACAAAAAAATAGCTCTCTGCTTCTCTCCTCCAGAAAAATCACCTTAAAAGATACTCTCACAGATAAAACATAACCAAACACAAAATAATTCATGACTGACAAGTTGTTGACATTCTTCAAAGCAATAGATGCTGCTCTACTACTGCAAGCAAGGAAGACTAAGACAAAAACATAAGGCATGAATAGAAATGACAGCAGGTTTGATTGCAGTGAAAAATAAGAAAATCCAAAGCTCCTGAAAAGTCATTTGAAAACCAACACTCCTTGGCAAGAAGGAAAAAAGAAAACCCACAACCTGTCTCTCAAATGACATTCAGAAAATCAAATTTCCCTGCAAAAAACTTTTCCTTTTTAAATATTCAGACTCCAATCTTCAAAAGCCGACATTCATGAGACTCCTCTTTTAGCAACTTGCTGCACCAATCTAAAATAGCATTGCTCATATTTACATATAAATTAAGCCAACTACATCTTCACATTCTTTAAGCAGTTTATTTACTGTGTACTTGGCAAAGCATCTGTTTCAGGTTTCCATAAAATAGAAAATATCATATAGAAAAACATACATCTTCTCTGAACATGGAAATGGAATAAACTGAACTGTCTGCTCAGTGCGATACAGCAGATTCAGAAGAAGAAAGGAATATACAGATACATCACAAGAAAGGAAGTAGGAAAACAGTGAAGGAACGACATTTTTACTTCCATTTAGTGCAACCTGTCAGTCTAACTGTGAGCCTAAACCACTAAATTCCACATATGAAGGTCAATCTGATCTGTTAGGCAAACATTCTGGCAATTTATTTTAGTGGATCACTGTCTCCAAACATGAACCAAACTCCTTGTTGTAAGCAATAGAAGATACAAGAACAATTTCTGGTAGCAGATCCAACTTTGAGCCATGAAACCTGCAGTAAATGCACGCTTTATTAAAAATATCTTGCAACTGTCAAGGGCTTTTGAGGTTTTTTTGTGCTTTTTGTGGTACTGATACAGGCTTAATAAAAGTATTTACTAAACAGAATACACAAGCAGCTGTATTGACAAATCCCAGATTAACCTCTCCACTTCTGACCTTTCCTGTACCCAATCTCCTACCTCGGCTGTCTCACTGATACCTCACCTAGCTGGCATGCCATCAGCTTAACATGGCCAAAATTGACCTCTTTGTCTTCCCACCAAAGCACTGCATCACCAGCATCCCCCTGTCAGTCAAGCCTGTAATAAAAATGTCATTTTTGTTTCACCTTTCCCTAGCCTTCCTAACCCAGATCATAAATAAATCTTTCTGCTGCTTCTCCTACACATTAAAGATAATTTTCTTCCTTTTTGCCTGCACAGCTAAATGCTCACTTAAGCTTTTGGTTCTCATTTTGATTCATTTATTCTCAAGCTCCATTACATCATATTAACCATTCCCTTTCAGCCCATTCTAAATGCAGGCTTTAGTTTTATCTCCATTTAGGTTTCATCACAGTGAGTAAAAATTCCGAAAGCATAAAACAGTCTAAAATCCAAAAATCCTTGAATCCATTTAGGATTCTAAATGAATATGGGTTATTTTTGCAAGCATTCATGCAGCTCAAGATGCAGATTATTATTAGACACATGGACATCTACAAAAGCTTCTCCTCCTGACAATGGCACATAAGCCCCTAAGTATCTTGGAAATTGGACAATTTTACACTCTCATCCACTCTTGTAATCCTGCCACCTTCTTACGTTTCACACATCCTTTTTTTTTTTTTTTGGGTATAATTTCTTAATTTTGCCCTTTTTTGCCTCATCTTCTCGCTCAGCATTTTAAATTATATTTCTTCTGTTACCATCTATTTTATATAATGTTTTGCCACCTTGTCCCATAAACATCTAAAATTCCATTTCACGTCATGCTTTTGGGATAAAACATCTGTGTACTTCCTCCTTAATGGCACACCTAACTCTTAAGTAGCAGTTCACTAATGCTGGCTCTTTAAGAGGCTTAAAGCTACAATAGCAACAAAGCAAGGAACCGTTCATATAAAGAATGTATATATACCTAAACAACATATATCTGATGGCATATTATCACTCTGCTTACTTTACATTCTATCCATGTAATTTTTGTGTTGAACCATGAGACTGAGTCTTCACTGGAAACAACAAATCATCTGTTTATACATATATTGGACCCATAACTTCTATTAATTCATACACAGAGACTATATAGAAAATATTCAAACACTCGACACTACAATTTTAAAGTCAGCCATACAGAAGTATAAAAGAACAGTATTTCATCCTTTCCTGATTGTTTCTGCCTGGGACTGCCCTCTCTCATAGACCACAGTAAAATTTTGCTGAATTTACTATTAGAAATCTAAATCTTGGAGAGCAAATAAGCAAAAAAAGAAGGTGTTAAAGCAGAGAGAAGTATTTAGCTAGAGAAAATGCACAAGGATCCTGCAGTGTGCCCTGAGGCAGCAGCAGATTAACCACAGTGGTTCACAGCTGACTCAAAGAACAAAGGGAACCAGAACCTGTTGATGTTCCAACAGCCTGTTGTGAGTTCATGTGCTGAATGTCACAGAGGGACGTTTCTGGGCTGTGGAAGACACCAGGCCCTGGGTTGTGCTCAAGTGGCAAGTGATGACAGGACTGGTGATCAGTGGGCCATGGCCCTCAGCCAGCATCCATCCACTTCCACTCTGGAAGGGCAACAGGACTGAATCCCTAGGAACAGTGTGGTTTACAAGTTTGGCTAAAAATTTTGTCCTTGGAGTCCAAATAAACACAAACCACCCATGACATCAAAATCCCAACAGTAGTTTCTCCTGTTTGGCGGCCTGTCCTGTTCCCCCCGCCCCGAACTAGCATCATTGCTAGGTTTTGTGTTCAATGCCTCAAAGTCTCTATCCCTGTAAAAAAAGACCACCCCCAAGCTATTTGCTTAGTTCTGGTGATGTTCTAATTCCTGCAAGAACCCATCCATCCAGCCACTTCCTTTTTATTGGATAAGGCTTCCACTCAGTCTATGCTTCAGCTTCACAAATGCTGCAGGGAGCACGAAGGGCATAATCAGAGTAGGCAGCCATGACTGTGGAAGAGGAAGGAAAGAATTGCTTCTACTGGCATTTGTGCCAAACTAAATGACTAGATGACCATGGCTTTAGACCGTGACCAAATCACAACTCTAACTTGTCAGATATAGTTAATAACAAATCTCTACCTCCTGGATTAATTTTTAAGGTATGCATATGCAAGTGAGAGCAGCACAACAAAACAAAACCCCAGGGAGAAGGTATTTAACAGCCTTCACAGGTAAGCTTTATACATAAATTACTTAAGAAAAAATGCAGAATTCTTTTCTATCCACAACAGAAAATACATATGATCTTCTATTTATATATTTATTTCACAGCTATCAAATAAAGGAATATTTAAGTATTCTAATCAAAATATCAGGGCTTCTTATTTAGTAAATGCTGTTGCATTTTTATGGCTGTTGTTATTAGAATGTTTTTGATAAACACTAAATGTGACAGCAAAACCTATCATGTCTGTTTTATAAAAAGAATTCTACCTTAAAGCCCATATAAATTAATCCCATAAAATACTTGGAACTTTTCCTTCAAAGAGGTACTAAAACTTCCCCCTTTAATTCATTAGTTTTCATTCAACTTTGATTGCTGCTATAAAATGCTATTCCTTTTTTATGACACCATGATCAGGTTTTTTGGCTTACCGTAAAGAAAAAGAACATCAATCATTTGTATTATTCTATCATGATCAGTGCTCAGGCGGGAATGCTCAAGTAATTTTATTAAATCATGCATTACCTACAGCCTTCAGTTAAAGAAAAACAAACCACTGAATCCAAAACTCTAGTTAGCAGAGAAATATGAACTGCCCTTTCTTATATGTATTATTAAGAATCTTGTACAAACAAAAGTCTAATACTGAAGCCAAAAATGATTCACATTAGATAAGTTTAGGGATGAAGCACTAAGAAATTTCAGGCAGAAATGTTAATTCAGCACATTTAATGGCGGAATAACATGGCCCGCGCAAGTATTAATCACCTGATATTATCTTTTGTAAAACAGCACGTGCTCCTCTCCCTTTAATTGTTGCTAGCTGAAATGGCATTTGAGCTGAGTAGAGACACGAGGATTAAGGTCATAATGATATACTCAGCAGAACACCTGGCAAAGTAGTTCTGGTTGTATATCTTGGCCTTGACTGTCAAGGCCCTGCTTCTGCTGAAAGTTGTAATCAAGACACCCAGACAGTAAAAGACATAAAAATGACCCCCAGTCTAAGAGGCATGTCCCAGTTTCTCAAGAAAAAGCATTTGTAATCAACAGACCAAGAATGAACGTGACCAAGAATGTGTTTTCTTTCTGTCTCATGGCGGAAGGAGTAACCATGAGCACAAGACACTTTTCCACACGGGAGTACCACTACTAACAACTCACTCATAAAGATGTTCCTCATGCTAGGCTTTGTACATTCTTACATCTGTTCAGAAGCTTGAAGACTTCCTTCACATTCCTCCCTTTATGTTTCGGTGAACGTAGTTCCCAGAAATGCTGCTAGATACTCAGACCTGCTTATGACTTTATTACCTTGTCCTGTATCATGACAAAATGCACTACAAATACTTCCAGTAACACCACCAGGTTATTTCCACTAGGTTCCAAAGTTTTACTACAAGTCTGTGGGAGTAAAATTATCGACTGTTCTGCATATTCCTTGGATGCACATTTTCGTTAAACTTAATCATCTTCTAGCTCTCAAAATTAAAATGGAGGCATGAAAGCATGCCTCTAAATTAAAAACATGTTATTGAAGAGACAGAACGGGTTAAAGCCAGGCGTAAAGAAGTAAGACAAGTAAAACAATATGATTAAACTCATTTATCCTCTCGCCTGCAAAGAGATGCTGTGCTAACAAATTTATGAAAATGCAAGAAACTCATGAGTAGAGAAAACTGGCCAATTAGTTGCCTGCATATTTAAAAGTGGATGAGGGAGGAAACAATCTGGCTTCAACCCCTGGAGACATAAAAATAATCTCTGCATCTAAAAAACCACAGTTGCTTGGGGATTTGGGCTGGGAAAGATCCAATCTTGTAGAAATGGAGAAATACATCCCCAAGTCATTCTACAGATCCCTGCCTCTAAGGAACACCTTCTAACAGGAAAGCCATGGCACTGTTCAGTTTTGGTGATACCCGGATTGGTATTACAGAAATATTTTCTAGAACAGCAGTCTTCCCATATTTTTCATGGGCTATGTGCACTGAGCTGCTTTGATCCCTATTTCCTATGCCATTTGGCTCGGGGTGGCTCCCATCCACACAGCTCTGTGCAACCTCTCCCTGGTTGCAATTACACCACATGGAGTTCCAATTAATCTCTGGATTGCTCCCTACAGCACAGATATTCAGGCACTGGCATCTTTAGCACATTTGCATAAAGCACATCTGTAACTGCTCAAAAACCACCGGATTTTGTCTGGGGATGCTTGTGCCATATCACACAGGGGTCAGGGAGTGATGTGGCACCACAGACTGAAGATGATCCAGGGCACAGGCGTTCAGAACAAAAGACAGGGATGCCACCTGAACCCCAAAAACAGGAGTGGTAGTTAAGAATGCAGTGAATCCATTTATCAGACCTGGACAGAGGTGTAGCACAAACTACAGTAACGATGCAAAGTGATTGATATGTTGGCCCATCCCGCAAGTCCCATTTGTTTTCCAAAAGGTGTGTCAAATACTGAATCAACCTCTAGAAGACATTATTCTTGTTCTAGACGTTCTAAATTGAAAAGGGATCAAGGTGCTGAGTTTTGTTTTACCAAACACAATAAAAATAAAGACCTGCATGCAAAATTTATCTTCTCAGAAGCTTTTAAATGCTCTCCACATGACGCAGGGCAAAATTCAGGCCTGAAGGTGGGGAGAGGCTACAGCAATTGACTCTAAAAAAAGTTTTTTAAAGTTCCCTAGAAAAAGTAGGCCTGTTTTTCAATTATGATTGGTACTGTCAATACTAAATTATTTGCAAATTCCATCAGGAATCACTCATTTTTTTCTCCTCACCATGTTCAAATATTCCCCTGCTGAAACAGTTAATCCTTGCCGAGACTGGGTACTTATCTGGTGGTAAGGGTAGCAAATAAAAATCTAGTTATCAAAACACCTCGAGAGATTGTATAAGATTCTACAACTAGTCACAGAGTAAGCAAAGCAGCATTTTGTAGATGCAACTCAAATGCTAGTATGGGTAAAAACTCTTCTTATTTCCATATTTAGATGTTAACTCTCTGTAATTCAGTGGAAAAAAAAAAGAAAAAGAAACAAATATCATAAACATAAGTAAGTGGAAATTCTTACTTAATTTTTTTTGTACTTTAACTTTTGGACATTTGCAGGGAAGGTTCCAAAGCACACCTTGAATATCATTGGTCCCTATATTTGTATTTATTTATGCAGATGTTCCTGCATGCAGGATAAGACTTCCAGGTAGTTAAGAGCTGAGACAGTTGAGGTAAAAAGTTCAAGCATGCAACCCCAACCATGCCACACTTTAGGGCTGCCAGGGTTGTCTCTACTTGAGGGGACCCCCTGACCCAGGGGGTTGCATTTCCTCTTCCAGGCAGCACCATCCACTTCCCTCTGCAGGGCTTTGTGTTGGCATTTGCATTACTGTACTTAACACAGGAGGGAAATAAAACCCCCCAAAAAATATTTGTAGACATCTGGACCTCTCTGCCCCCACAGAAAGACTTGGCTCATCTGCCACTCTAGGCCACATCCCTCCCATATTTTTCTCAAAGGAGTTTGAGACTGGAGGACTGACTCTCTCTCTCTCTCTCTCCCTTCTTCTGTGGCCTCCCTCAGTTTAGTACATGGGCATGGCATATTCTGGCAAAACAATTCGAGCCTTGCTAGTACAGTGCTGGGCAGAAAAAGTAGGCAAAACTTTCTCACCTCCCTATTTAATTCTGAAAACTTGCCTCAGGATTAGGCGAAGATCTTTATTTTAATAGCCATGAAATAGAACAAAGTGTCAAGAACTTTGAAGTTAGTCCTGACTTGAGTAGGAGGTTGAACTGGCTGCCAAGTACTCAAATTTGAACATCATCTTATGTGCATGTGTTTCAACTACAAAGACATGGGGAAAACAATCTCCCTTTTCCTCACTCCTGCAGCTCATTAATCCCTATTCTCTGCTTGTCACCTGACCAAAAAGAAGATACTTAGCAGCTTTTAGTTTTCAAGTTCTACTCTCTGAGAAACAGAAGACAATATGCATGTATTTTAGAGTGTCTGAAGTAAAGATTATCCTCCCCAACAGACATTCTACACTGCAGTATTAATACATATAATTCTGATGTAAAGCCGTTTACATAATTTCATATTGCTTTACCCGAGCCTTCCTAAAGTTTTGGTACTGTATGTGCAATTGCTACCTGAGCTTGGTGGATTTATAATCTAATCATATAAATTTCAACATTTTAATAGGAGTAGTTGGAATCTGAAATAGCTTACGGTTGAGTTGAAAGCACACAACCTGTTGACCAAAGTAACTTGCTAAAATTATTTTAAGAAATTTAGTAAAATTATTTTGGTCTTCCTATTTTGTCTGAGTTTGAATACAGAGTCATAAATTACTATTCTATATCCTATATATATGTGAAGTAGTTGCTACTTAGCTCATGGGAAAAGAGCTCGTGAATATAAAGTGTTTCATATTTGTCCCTGAAAGAATAAGAATACTGATGAGTTGAAAAATTGATGTCTTAAATAGAGAAGAGAGACAGCCCCAAGAAAGGGTCTGACATGCTAGAAAACAGCAGTCAGAATAACTGTGGTCTCATCGCCTCCCATGTTTCTTAAAATTACTACTTTCAGAAATAATTTTTACTGCAATATCAGTAGATGCTGCTTTATAGTACTGTACTCTTGCTAGATAGGCAATAGGTCACACACACCTAGGAATGTCTTTGCATCCACTCAGGATAAATCTACATAAAGCTCATTTATCATGCCTTGGTAAGAGGCAGGTCTTCCAGCCTGCTCTTTTTTTCTCTTTTTAATCATGTTAACAAGAAAGCAACCAGAACACCACCACAAAAAAAGCCCCAAACCACACCACAGTCCTCAACGCGTATGGACTGGATACAAATGCATGCAAAATTTGCTGAATCTCCCCCTTTATCAGTCTTCATTTATGAGTTCTCTATGCTTTATTTGGATATCTCTGTTCCTGGTAGTAACTTTGGCACTGGAGAGTTTTCTATTAAGGGAAGCAGTGCTGATTGATTGCTGCCAGCTCCCCCCACTGCTCCCCATGCCAAGCCCCTCACAATGGGCTCATTGCTTCCTTCCATCACCTTAGCCTGAATGCCTGAAGCAATGTATCCATATCTAAGCTTCAGATCAGGTTTTCAAGGAGCAGAGGACCTAATCAAATCAACTGGAAAAGGAGTTTAATCAATAGCAAGCTATAAACTCACATCTGTTCTATCTATAAATACATAAATTACAAAAGAAAAGTTGAATGCAGCAAAAGATATTGAGAGAAGCACTATCCAATCTATGCTATCCAATGCTTCCATTAAATTAAGCCTCAAACTACTTAAAAGAATAGCTTGAATTTCAATCAGGAAATGCAAGATTCATTGTATGCTTTGATTGAAGTAGGTGAAAATCTATAATTTATTCCCTGTTTCCATCTTATTTCAGCTTGCAATTTCTGCTCTTTAACAAACCTTTCCTTCAGCTATTTAAGGTATAAAATTCTTTTCAATTTCCAGTAGTGTTAACCATATACTGCAATCTCTGTCTTTGCCCATTTGATTTGGAATGCAACATAATAGATACATATTCTGGTCAAATATATCTTCATTATTCACAGTTCTCACAGCACTTTCTTTAATTAATGTGTGCAATGTGTTATCTACACAGCACACGGGCTTTTCTGTGCTGTTAAAAGGGACTTTGGCCATCCAGACAGCCTTGATAACCAGAAGTACTACCGTGGTTTCCTCTTTGCATGAAAGTCCTCAGGTTTTCTGCTCTGTTCACATTGTTCTTGCCATCTATGCCTTTATAAGCCACAGGCTCTTTTACTGTTTTCATGTTTGTAAGCTCCTGTTTTAGACTCCACCTGGCTGAGGCAGTGATGAGCTCCATCACACCACCACATGGTGTCCGACTCCATGTGCCACACTCCAACATGCTTGGTCTTAAGCAATTTCTTAAAGAGAAAAAAGTGCATTTTAAAAAGTGCGGAGTCCGCTTCATATAGAGGGCATAACTCAATACTGAATTTCCAGTCCATCCCACCATGCCCACTTTGCTCAACTCCTTTGCAAAGTACTAAGCAAACATTCTTCTCAAACTTGCCTTCTTTTATCATCATGCTGATACCTTCACAATCAAAATAAAAAGAAAGGATTTAATATTTTTAAAATATTACAGCATCTACCTAAAGAACTCTCCATCCTAGATTAGCAGCTTGCTTTCCGTAGATGTATACAGAGGTTCACTTGTAGCCAGAATTTCTCTCAAATTCCATGGAAACAGATACATCTGAATGTACTTTTCAGTTCTGTTTAAACCAAGCACCAAACTGGCATGGAAATGGCAATAAAAATGTACCTGAATAGGTGAATATAATCTATATATAAGAACAACATTTTTTTCCCCTGCTAATCACTGTCCAAACCAAAATAAATCTGACTCCTTTTCCCTCTCCTGGCATCCTTCAAAACACGATTTATGCAATCGTATGCCATATACTCTGAATCCAAGATCGTGGCAGGTGTTGAATCTGCTTATAAACTGCAACCAGGTTTGAGAGGTAGGATCTCATAGATAACCTGCTGCTGGGGGCCCTTCAGTGAGAGCACTAATGGATGTCTGTATTCAGGTGCCCATTTCCACCACAGCAGGTTCTCTCCTCACCAAACATCCCCCCCTGTCCAGCCCAGCCAGGTCATTAACACATCTGATTTCTGGGCAAAACACTACTCCCTCATGCTGTCCAAACTGCAGGTAGGGAAGGCTGGACTAGGCACCTGCCAGGTAACATCTACTTTGGAGGGGTGAGGCTACATTCAGGGGTGGAACTGTCAGGACTGGGTTGTGACAGGAGAAACAAAAACCTGGAAGAACACGCTTGATTTTCCAACAAAAGGGCTAAATAGCATATTTGCCAAAAAGAAAAAAAAGAAAGAAAATCAAGTCATATTTCAAAGGAATATTACTATGCTAGTGACAGACATCAATTCACTTTTCCCATCATTCTTAATGCTACAATGAAGCTGCAATGAGACAAGTATCAAAATCTGTGCCTATCCCTACAGTTATCAAGTTTTTTTTAGAGTAAAATTTCACAAAAATCTTAGTGGAGCCAGATCTTGGGTTTAATAAAATAGATCATTCAAAAAAAGCATTTGTTGCGTAGCATTGACTCTATTTTTTCCAAGCTATTATTCATCTTCAAAGAAAATGAGGAACCCCATTGCTCTATCTGACCTACGAATCCCTGACTTACATTAAGCCAGCAGTAGTATTTTCTCCTCTTCCCATATTGCAGTGCTCATTTTATTACTGCCTGTATAAAAAAAAAAATGTGGAGAAATATAACTTCACATTTTAAGCCCTGCTTAATTAATTAAGTGTAAAGGCCTCTATATCTTCCCACAAAACCTACATCTTATTTATGATTACAGCCATGCCATTTGGATATGTAATTTCAGAAAGAGAATGAGGAAGAGACCTGACCTCAGTTTCCAGTCATTTTTTAACATCAGCAAAAAATGTCACTCAGAAAACAGTAAAAAAAAAAAAAAAATAATTCTAGGGAAAATTATTTAAAATTTATTTTAAAACCAGCTTTACTCAGTAAAATCTCTTATTAATGTTTTTAGGCAAATAGAAGAATGAAATTATGTCAGGCATAAAAGGGATAAAGAGAAGAAATAATTAACATCTTCAGTACATGGACAATTAGGCCCATGGCAAAAAGTTTTCACTTCTGCAAGACAAATTGGAAAAAGGAACATCTGAAACACACCTTCTACCCCCAACTGGTAGCTATGAAAAATAGCTGATATACCTTCAAACTGCTCCACTTTGCACATAAAGAGTTGAAATTGATTCTTTTGCTGTTTTCTTTTTTTGACAAGTTTGAACTAAAAAGAAAATTTGCACTTTTGATGAAAATGGCAAAAAAACCCCCAAAAGGGTAAATTAAAAAAATATACAGGATGCAGTCACTTGTGCTGTTTTCAAGTTACGGTAAACAACAAATCAGCAATTCCATCAAGTGCCTCTATATCAGATTGATCACATCATAAAGAACTGAGCTTGCATCTTGAAAATTTAATCAACAGTAAAATCAGAGAGACACTTTAAAGAAGCAGACTTAGTGTTGGGTTTTCTTTGTTTTGTCGCTTATCTTTAGGTAGAGGTGTCTGTGGAAAGGAAACTCTTCTCTATACTGATCATCATCTATTTTCACTTTGTATCCTGTTTGTAATTAAACCTTGGGTCACTTGCAAATGGTAAAATAATTGAAAATAATTGTTACATGCCTACACTGAGAATCTAGCTTGTATATTCAGTTTGAAAGCTACAGTCATTTTTAAGGAAGTAATTCTTTAGTCTTTTGAGCCAAAGACATTAACAGGGAGATCCTTCCAAGCATATGTCCCTAAAAAAATAAAATTAACTAAATGGCAAAAGTGTTAAAGCCACATAAAAAGGTGTTTGAGGAGCAGAAAAAAAGCCTAAAATTCTCATCATATGCAGAAAAACATGCTACTTCAAAATAAACACTTCATGATGGTAGTTCAAGAAAATGCCAAGAGACGACAACTGTCGACATTTATATAAACAATTAAATGTGATTAATGAAAGGCAGCGTAGCTAAATCAAATCTAGTTTATGATCACTAATTTCCAAGTTCTGAAAATGTGTTGGCTGCATTTTTTTTGATGAAGTAAGTTTTTAATGTCTGTTGTTAACTCCTGTTAAACGACCAGGTTTCTACCACATCTGGCTTCTAATTACACAAAGAGCAGCTGCTAAGATGTGCTCTACCATTCAAGACAGGAGATGTCACTTTTACTTACAAACACATCAGTTCTATGCATCGTTTCTGTTTTGTAGCAGCCAAAACCTCTTCAAAATTACATTTCCCTATTCCTAGCAGCTGGGCTGGGCTCGTATTAATCTGAAGAACCTTTGCAAGACGTACCAAAGAGCAAAATGAACCTACATGGATCTACTCCTCCTGGAGTAGCAGTCTGAACCTCGCAAAACTATGAACACTTACAAGGCCTCTTGAAGTAAACAGGACGTACAGATGCTTGGCAGTGCAAGAAACTGATAAAGTAAACTAATTTAAAACAAATGTGAAGGCCTAAAGCAAATTTTAACCCATTTAATATTGCCATGGTTTGAGGAATGGAACAGAGACCCTCAAGTTCCCAAATGACATGGAAAAATTACGGTATTCTTCACTTTTTATTTTAAAAAAGAATCTTGCACAAAGAAATTTTAAACTTCTATTTCCAAATCAAAACCCAGAAAAGAGACAAGAACTGTAATTGATATTGTGAATTGTAATTGTGAATTGAATTGTAATTGATAATGTGTGTGTAAGTATTTCCTTGGTTTGCTTTGCCCCATATGGGTAATATTAGACTTGGGTATGTCTGCAGAAATTTTTGGATGGAAAAAGGAAAGAAAAAAAGATTATGCCTCATTCTAATGTTTTCTCACTTACAGCCCAGACTTATCTTCCAGGGTTATTGTTTTCGTGGGTTTTTTTTTTAATGTTCCAGAATCAAGTCCATGAATTTTACCTCCTTCAAACGGTTCTGAAATATTCTGATTGTGAGATCTAAGTCCATAAGTCCCAATGGAATTCTTCTGAGGTCAACTGATGCTACATATAATATAGACATACATTTAACTTACTATTTGAAACATTACAAAGCAAAAATACAGTTATTTGTTGTTATAGTCACAGTATTTATATAAATACTACACCTGCTTAAGCACGTTGTTCTTAACTTTAGTTTATACACACAATGGTGTAACCTAAGAATTTTGGAACTTACAGCTTGGAACTGACACCATCGCTTCAGTTCCTTTCAAATTTTTAAATTTTTAATCCATTTTTTAAAATTAATGTGGAATTTTTACTCCAAATTTACTCATTCAAAACATCCGCTTGGTTACACAGAGGTCTATGTCATCTCTTTGCTATTCTTGATCAATTACCAAGTAGCCCAGCACTGCAAATGGCAGGGGGAGGTGATATCTCTTCCCTTCCCCACAGTGGCTTTCAAACATCCTTCAACTTTGTCCCATACAGCAATATTTAAAGAATGGGAAAGTCCAAGTGTTCTTTACATTTGGTATTGTAATACTCCCCTTCAGTGTCTGCAAGGGTAAAACAAATGATTAATATCCCTGTGCAAATTATGATTGTCTGTAGGATGTCAACATTTGGATAGCTAGAAGCCAGAGAAACTAGATGGTGACAATTTTCCCATCTCTCATGGATTATGGAACAGCTGTCAGACGGTAACAACTTACACTATTAAGCTAGTCTGCATTTGAACTGGTGACCTAGGAGTGAAATATTCTCTCTCTCATGATCGTTCATTCTCTCATTAACAAGGCCCCTGAGTCTTTTGCTTTCCACTGAATAGTTCTTCCTTTTTTTCTTCTTTTCTTTTTTTTTTTTTTTCCCAAGTCAAACGTATTTTCCTGATTATCCAGTAGGATCACTCCAAATGGTACATCTCTTTCAGACACCCAGGGACAGAGCAGCTGCTGGCTAGAGACTTAAAATGGAAAAGGTAAAAGACAATGAAGAACATGTACATTGTACCACACAGGTGAGATACAGACCATAAATAATTTGAAGACTAAAATTCAGAATGAAGGCAAGGATGTAAAGCATAATGCTGCATTTTTGTAGATGTACATATCCACACACTCACACTGCCTACGCCACGTTTGTCAGCACTGAGACTGAACAAGAAAAGCAGAGTTCATCCTGATGGAAAAGCACTGAGTTCAAAGAAGCTATATATCAATATAGCTGCCAAAATGCCACAGTGGATGAACAACCTGTCCTAGAAACATCACACATTCTTGCTTTCCAAGTCCTGTAACATTATTAACAAGCTGATACCTCTTAAAGACTCAACAAACTCCTGCAGGATTTTACTGAACATACCCTGAGGCAATGGATATTGTAGAACTATAAAATCACAGAAAGATATACTAGAGAGAAAAAAACCCCACAACCCCGCTATCAAAAGACACAAAACTGTCAAAGTGACTATATATTTATTCACTAGAGATGCAGAAAACTAGGAGAAACATAAAAGAGGAATAGGTAGCAACCACTTAATCCTCAAAGCAATGAACAGTGGATGACAGCCAAACAGAGGAGCAAGAAGCATAAAAATAAATTATCGTTAAGAAAGGATAGAAAGGATAACAGGCATTTAGTAGACCCACATCACAGCTATGTTTTCATTCATCTTTCTTATCATAATGGGCTAGTAGGAAAGTGGAATGGCGAAAAGGGAAGGAAGATTCACAGCAGTCACCTATATTTAATAGCCTTGGCATAGCTAATTCCGTGGATATGCAAAATTACGTAGGATTTAGCATTAGAACAATAACACCATAGTAGGCTAGAAATTCTAAAACACTGCTGTCAATATTTTTTTATGAAAACAAATGAAATAAATAAGTGGTTAGTGGCTTCTGTTATTTTGTATAATCAGATTTTGCAAAGAAGTATAAAAAGAAGTTCCCAACCAATGTATAACAACTACAAATATACGTATACACTTATGTCATTCAGCAAAGTGGCTGACCTGAGGCACATAAACCAGCCATCTTTTTCAGTCAACTAGGCAATTAAAATTAAATCTGGACACTCTTACAAGTGGACTTTATGTTTCAACATTTAATTTAAAAATGAATTCTAAGTGAGTAGGTTTTTCTGCAAGCTAGGGGTCAAACTGCTCTCTCCTGTGTTTGAACCATAACCAAAAAGCATTTTATGAGTGCAATAATGCACTTCAATAAACGGAGCTCACAATGGATACTCACTTTTCTCTGGGGAATGAAGAAAACTTGTGTTCTCTTTCTGCCTCACAACACCTTGGCAGCCTAAGGTATCCTTTGAAAACACACAGCCCCTTGTATATTATGGGATATATTTCATTTATATAGGTGCAGGAAGCAGTTCAGTACAGCCACTCACCTAAGGTCTAACTATTCTTATCTCTCCCACTGTTACCTTTCTTACTTGTGCAGAAACTAATATATTATTTCTTAACTCCATCTGAGCTCCCATTTCAATTTCGTGAAAAAAATTGTGAGGTAATCATAGAAAAGTGCTTTAAAGTTAAACCCCATATATTTAAGTTCTCTTATTTATACTACAATAGCCATTCTATTACCATAATAATAGACATATGAATATAAATAAATGCTTCACTTCATTTTTGTCAGCATTTGCAGAAAATAATATGACAGAGAGCAGGGCTCCAGAGACTCATCTGACATTATTGAACAACCTCTTTGCCTAGGATGTGCCTGTAGCTGCCCTGCTACAGACAGATTACACAAAGGAAGATCCACTGTTGGCTTTTGAATGGAAGTCTCAAAGACTGATCCCTGCTACACAAAGAATTTGCTAATGGGAATGCAAATAGTGTCACCTGTATAGAGCAAAATAAAAAAACCCAAGGCAAAAAAATCCCAACAGTTTAGCACCCAGATAAACACTTTCTAATGAACATTTCTCTGAAGGGAACCTTGTGAAGACTCTTTCTGCACACACCTCAAGGAAAGATGGCTTAGATTTTTCATCTTAAATTTATGTTAAAATTTTATCATTTAATTTCAAAAGCAATGAAATACAAGAGAGGTTTTTTAGCTCCAGAGGCCATAAAGCTTAACAATAATGAAATGTACCCTAAATATAAGAGTAGAGTATCAAGTGTTACATTAGTGGATACAACTCACCAAATTCATTTCTGAAAATTTAGTAGCAACCTGCATGTGGTGAAACTACTAAGCTCATTTTAAACAATTATTTTTTAATGGGAGTGCACCATATATTATAGACCAGTTTAAAGGTTTCAGAAATCTGCTGCTGCACAAGGATTTCCAGTATTCCAGCTGGGGAATATCCTATGCTGTTCATGAGGAGTGATGCTCCAGGAAAGAGCTTGTTACCACTTTAAACTGCAGAAGGAAAAGAAGGGATGTGGGGGCAAATCAAGTCTCTCAGTGGGGCACCTTTAAGGATAGACTCCTGCTGGTCCGGGGTGTATTGGATAGCACCTCCTACCCTGAGAAAAGTCAGGAAGGTCAGAGTCATTATTCATAGCAGAAGGCTACTAAAGTAAAGATTTAGAAGGTCATTAGAAATCATTTAAACAATAGCCTTTATAATTTATACAGCAAAATAAGGGGCATTCTCATTTCCACATACAATCACTTGGAGATAGATACAGCCCTGCAGTCTACAGGTTAAAAATAACTTTTAATTATTTTTTTAAATGAAATGTGCCCAATTACCTGCTTTTTATATTTTGTGTTTCAAGAGCACTTGAATGTCAAAAAATCACAGATTTCCAATTCTTATAAAGTCCCACGAGGGGAAAAAAAAGAAATTTAAATATCTACAGTATTAAAAGCTTGACCCACAAATTTGTTTAAAATTAACATGAGAGGAGCCACCCCCAAAAAACCCATGGATCATATGGCACACCTGAGGCCTTCCAGATAGAACTACAAGATGGTGGTTCCATGCAAAATTTCCCTCAATGATTGAGGTTAAAGTACAGTCACAGCTCTGAAGGGAGTACTTTTTTGACTTTTCAAAAATTATTAATAACTTGATATGAAGAATTCATTTAAAGTCATAATGTTAGAGCTGGATTTTTACACTGTTCCGGTACTGATCTTTAATAGCTTTTTAGACGTGCAACAATTGAGGATGAATTTAGAAAGAAGTAAAAAGCCAAGTAGTTTCATGGTTGTATGAAACAGCAATATGAGAAAGCCATTTGTGAATATATTTGGCCTGACCTTAAACAGGTGGAAATCCACAAAGCTTCGTTTAAACACCAGCTGAGAATCTGACCTATTGAATTTAAGGTGGCATTTCCCATCAATCTTTTATTTTTTTCACATCCATTAATAGTTTTCTATGTATTGTATGAACCAATGTGAACTAAATCTACTAGCTGCTGTATTCAGGAGTCAGCATGATGACATTAGAAATAACAAGGACCAAGTTCAGCTCTTTCTTTCCTCTTTTCCTCCTTTAGCATGATTTACAATTCTCTTTAAGAACTTGATAATTCTTCTTGGCACAATTCAGGCTACCTTGTCTTATTTTAATAAACGAAATAATCTGAAATTTAAAGTGGAATGTGCAGAAAAAAAGTTATAGATTAAGGATGAATTGAAGACGCCCTAAAGCAGTAAAAATAAATGGATTTTTGTTGCAATGAAACCACCGGTAATAGGTTGTTTCAGCAATTTTGTGTGATAGAAGCCTGATCTGCCCACACATCAAAGCACGGGGGGTGAGGTTCACTGCAAAGCCACTTCTCAGCTGAGGTCCATCCTTTGAACAGGTGGGAAGAGAATGTTGGGAGGCCTGGCCCCTGCCTGCAGCATTCCTACCCATGCAGTAAGGCTAGTATAGAATTTGTACTCCCTTGGAAAAGCAAAAGACAAACAGGAAATTACCTGCACTTAGATTTTACTTTTATTTTCCAGGAGCATTGGAGATACTGTCTTTTATTTGGGGTGAAAAATGGGACAACCATCACGTGCAGGAAGATCTCAGGGGTGGAATACAGGGGTATAAAAAGAAGGGAGTAACAAGGAAAAGTAGACCATGTAAGAAATTTAAATGCAAACTGCTGATGAAGAACAGAATCAACATATTAAGAAAAAAAACCTTCTGCAATGGGTGCAACCAGTACCCATTTATTCTACAATAAAAGGTTCAGCCTAAAATGACTGGGCAGCCCGTGGCTTTGCTGCAGTACAGGGCCCCATCTGGAAAGCTGAAGCTGAGGAGATACTTGAAATGGACATCATCTTACTAACTAACAAACTGCAGTAAAAGAACCTGTGGTTAATCCTTGCATTGTGCCACTGGATATAACTCCCTGCCGTTAATTTGACAGTGCATCTACATTTGAAAGCTGCAAAATACTTTGAATATATCACAGAATGTGGTAGAGGGAAGTAGGAGATTGTGGCAGCTGCGAAGGAAGCAGTTTGGATATAGCATTTGGGAGCAAATTAACAAATAATACAAAGTCGCTAATTGATCATTGAGGATGCACTCTCATGTCAAGAATCTTGGCTAGTAAGCAAAGCTGATGAGGGTATAAAACCAATCTCACTTGGCTGTAGCTCTTGGGCTTCCAACATCTGTTACAAATAAATTGACCCTTCTTTCTGATGAAGTTTATCCTCTTACCCTCAAGAGCACTTAAAAAATGGTCTTTGAATGTAGGAAAATAAAGCACAAGTTCTTGCACCTTCCACATCCCCATCTGTGAGCTCCAGCCTCAGGTCCTCAGATTGCTGAGATATTATAAATTTCTCATCCAACTCCAACCTATACATAACCTCACTAAACTTTTAATTTCAAAAACACATCATGTTTATTGCACAAATACTTTTGTTGAAGCAGATTCCATTTCCTAAATACATGACTTTGTTTCACAGCTGTATTTAGTCTTGAAAAGAAACAGCAACAAAAACACACCACAAAAAACCCCACAAAACAAAACAAGAAAAACAAACCAAATGCTTGTCAGTTTCCGTATCTTGGAAAAATAATTCCACACACATAACATTTTCAGGTAAGACAACTTATCCTAAAGCTCCATCTTTTGCATTTCTTTGAGCACAAGTAAGAGTGGCTTTTAACTAACCTGAATTTAAGTGTCTTTAACCAATAAAGAAATACAGATACCTGCAGGTGTGTGACTCGCCTTAAACACCTATTTTAGGAGGAACCAGCTCTCTGGATACAGTCATTGCTCCCTACTGACTTTCTGGTCAAGTTGTTAAGAGTTTGACAGTGCAAGCCTATGCTAAAGATAACTGACTTGGGACAGCAGATTCCTTCCCACCATGGACACTTGGTTAACATTTCAGTATGATTTAAAACTCAAAGGAAATAAAGCTGTTCTTCTCAACACTTCCAGAAGACATCTGACACGCAGCCTGCAAGGGAGTCCATCAGAAAACTGTTAAAGCAGATGGTTTTCTGCTCCATTCTCTGCATATCGAAGGCTTTGCTCATTCCCAGTCGGTTCCTCATTGTCACTCATCTGTGACTTCACTCTCCATCTGTATTGCCGTATGCTGAATGATAAGGCCATATCAAAATCCTAATCATAATTTTTTTTTTTTTTTTAAACCCCGCTATGTAGCAGCTTAGGCAAACAAGATAATATTTAACAGCAGTATTAAAAAATTCCCCTAATTCTCTTCTCAAATGAAAACATAACCACTCTACAAGTACATGAGTAGAAAACCAGTGTTACATTCAAATTCTGCGTGTGGTCAAGCTCATGGCTCTCAAACATCAATACTCTGGATTGTTTTAGGGTGTTTATCAAATCTGATGAAGAGTTTTCTTCTCTTTATCATACCTTCCTGTACACAGAAATAATAGACTGTCAGATTTTCTTTATAGTAACCATATCTAGACAAAAAAAGAAGCCTGCAAAGTGGCTGAAGTAAACTATTTCACAGCAAAAGGGTTTTCTTTCTCTCTCTCTGTCACGTGTTACTGCCTCACCCAAACATTCTACAATATCTAACAAAATGGTGGTGAAATTCATGTAGATACTCAGACCTCCAATGTCCCTAAAACTGCTGACACAACATCCTTCTCTCAGGATGCTACTTCTCATGGGTGATGAAGCAAAGAACACCTTAATCTGCACATGCCAAGATAAGTAAAATTCATGTCAGCCCTTGCAAAACAAAACTACTCATGCAGAAGGTCACTAACCACTTCAGGCCAAACACTGAACTAAGGAACTAATTCTGCAAACTTTTCCACGACGACTCAGAGTCAACGGAGAATACGAAGAATTGTTCCAGGCCTTTGGCATGGACAGGAAGTGTTATCCTGCAAATTTACTGTTGTTCTGGAATTTTGAAATTGGGTTACATATTAAAAGCTGTTAGTTATTCCCCTCATAACCTAGGAAGAGCTGCGTGTGTGAATATAGACAATGAAATACCAGTTCAGCAAAGCATTTAACCTTGTGTTTACAACTATCCCTACTCAGCAAACTCCCTTGCCTCAGATGAAAATTTAAAATCCTCTAGGTAAAAAACAGCAGTGGAGATAGCCACTAGATACTGAAATTATGAGCCCAGAGGGGTCATTTTGATGCCTATGCAAACTAATGGCAATACTTGAAATAACATTGGCCCACAAAGTCAACCAGCAACTATATAACTGCAAAATAAGAAGGAACAAACAGCTGAAGTTAAAAAAAAAAATATATATATATATATATATATCCTTATATATCCTTATATATATGTATATATCGTTATATAAAAACCATAAACCAGTTAGAATGCTTCAAATCAGAAGTTTTCTAGCTTAGTACAGAGCACATCAATGAGGAAAAGGAAGGACAAGAACAGTTTGGGTACACAGAACTGCTTCTCTGGTGTGACTGCCCAACTTGTAGCAGTTCCTGGCTGAGGATGTTCCTAAACTTGAGGTCCAATCTGTATCTGGACTCCTTATATTTGGTACAGATTTTTTTCCCCTTAATTTATTCAATTGGTGGTTTAATCCATTTTGGCCATTGCAGCATTTGCCAATATGGTCCGCATACTACAGAAGAAATTCCTTTACATTTCATAAGTATGCTGTTTAAAAAGATGTTATCAGATTGCATGAATTGAACCAATATTTGGTTAGTTTGGTGCTCCTTATAGAAAGAAAGCCCTTCAGCTGCTGAGTTCAGTATGGATGGTGCAGGGAACACCAGCACGGGCTGCTCAGTGGACCCACAGGCATCACGATGCCACTCCCGGCTTTTTTTAAAGCTGTGTGTGAGAAGCAGGAGATGTCTACATCTGTGTCTTTTCAAATGCTTTGTTCTTCTGCTTCTAACACAAATCTAAGTGTATTCCCTTAGCAGGTGGGTGTAAAGGACAGTGGGTCAGGACCTGTGGGCAGTTTTTGTCAATCTCCCTCCTGCTGCTTTCAATGTAAAGGGAGGGCTGAAGCACTTCACACTGAGGCCACCTCACATCTATAAACGGAGACAGTAAAGCTCCTGCACTGTTCTGTCTCAACAGCTGCAGACTAGGGACCAAGAAAGCATTGATATTGATTATGTTACTTTTGGATTTCCCATGGGAAATAACTTCTTCCAAAAAAATACAGAAATTTCTTGGGCATGCCAAAAATTCTTTGTATTTGTTATCACAAGATATAGTCTTTCAGATAGATGAATTATTACTGAGATTAAAAACAAAAAAACAATTTTGCCTTCAGTTTGTTTCCTCTCAGTATCCCTCGTGAGTTGCAACCTAAGACAAACAAAATAAGAGAAGAGGAAAAACCCCAAACTTCTCTGTACTGAATAACAAAGTCAGAATAAAGAAATGGATTTTTTTTTTTTAAGAAAAGCACAGAAAATGACAGAAATTAAAACCATAAATTTAAATTCAAAATTAAGAAGACACTCTCAGGCCTTCATCTACAGAGTCCAACAATCACCAACAAGCTAGCTACAGACTGCTCTGAAGTGGATGCTATTTCTATGTGAGGGTTTTCACTTTCTTGATTTTTATATGATTTCAGAAATCAGGGCTGGCTAATACAAAACAAAATCTTGATGGGGGCAGGCAGAGGAGGAAATCACATGAATAGCACAAGCCAACAAATTGTGGAGTTTTGCACTCGTAAAATACCAAATCACGATTCTCATGAAAATTTTGTGTGTAATCAGGGCTAACCCAAATTTGGTAAGAAAAAGCCCTCAAAGGCTATTCTCAGTATTAATACTTAAACTGAATTAGTTACTTTTTAAAGTCTTGAATTACAATAAAGCACCTTATTACAATTCAGGTAATTTCAGATTTTCAGGAATGGTAAGCGTGGATTTGTAAATGAGTCATATTTAGCTTCACAAAGAGCAAGTAATGAAAAACAAGCCTGATTTTATCTTAAGACTTAATTAATATTAGTTTAATTAGAACCCCAATATATCTTTCAATTTCAGGGTGATTGGGTAGAACTCCAATTTTAGATTTTCACTGATTTTGACCTTTTGTTCATTGGAGAAGTAGCAAATTTCTATGGGACACTGGGCAGATTTCAAAGGCAGTGAAAGGGGGTAGGATTCTCCTCCTCTGAGGGATTTTCAGAAGCAGTTGGTCTAAATTCGCTCCAAAATCTCTTTGTATGCAGATTAACACTCTCTCATTTACATAAGAAAATCTTTCCCCCAAATCTCACAGTTGTCATGCACAGTAGCGACTCTGGGCTGTCCCTTTGATTACATTATAAATTAATATTTGTCCTTGGTTTCCAATCAATAGGAAAGAGTATTTTGTCAAAAGGCACGCTGTTGGCAACACTCGAGCATATTCATGAGGGCTTAGCAGTGATTACGGTGCTCAGGCACAGGCAGCAGCAGAGCTGCTCTCACCCGTGCTTTGTGTGCACTGCACCTTGCATCCTTCCTGGAGATTTTCCATAGGCTCTAATAGCTCCCAGAAGGCCTCCCCATGGCAGACCTTTGCACAGCTGGGAAGCCGACGTTGCTATGGAGCACCACCACCATTACCGAACAAAGGTGCAAAACAGTGCATTACAGCTGACAAGCAGCTCTGGAAGGCATTAAGTGTCTTTACCGAGCTGTCACTTACAGCCCTGTGGGAGACAGAGGCAAGTCACGGGTCCAGGAAAATAATATAGTGCATTAGCAATAACTGTGACAGAAAGCTGAAGGGGTTATGCAGAATTAGTTATACCACATATGGCCACATTTGGCAAAGGCTGACTGAACCAATATTGACTGTTTCAAAGCATACAACTCTGCTCCAGCCTCTCAGAAACTTACATGTGTTGCTAGAGTGATGATCTGACAAAGAGTTATTACCTCTATTAAATATAGATGTGTATTAGACACTACTTGTATATAAAAAAATAGACGTATATCTATTAATTTATCTATGAGAGTGAATCACACTCTCTTTTGAAACTTATAAATGCCAGCCTTATTCACTGCCTATGAGTTGTGTATGCACATCCCTACACCACAGTTTATGCCTTATAGGCATATATAAGCAAGCCAAGTAGCGCTCTTCACTGTTTTATACTCCTGACACTCTCTTCTGTAACTTGGAAAAATTTCCATATAGTCAAATGCAGTAATTTAGACAACATTATGATCCACCAAGTGTCCCTGATGCCATCAACGTTTTCAGTTCTTGGAGTCAACCTATAAAATATGCTTATTCTTATACATTTTTAATCACAGATTTACACAAGAGATTGTTCTTTCTCCTCCAAATTTTTTCAATGGAACCCTATCAACAGGCAGGTGGCCAACAAAACCCACCAGTTGTTGCTTAATAACAAGACAAAATCTGCTCTTGTATTAAAATATAATTTACTTTGTGTAATCCTTTGCAGTTTAGGACCCATATTCCTTTCACCTAAGCTTGAAAATCTCTCACTTAATAAAATGCTCCACTGGGATGCAAGTTTCATGCATCATACATAGATACACAGGAAATCCTGATCTTCATATGTGAATGTACTCACTATACACACATTAGGGTCAGAGAACAAGCAATTTCAGAGTTACCATTACAGCTGTGGTTACAGGTTACCTTTGTTTAATATATTGGATCCAGTGTTGTATCAGGTGTGAATTCAGCTGACCAGTGACAATTTGGTACAGTGGAAAACAACACCTGGATCAAACCAAGACATTGCCCATGTACTATAATTTCTGCAAGCAGCACTGTCCATATCAACTCATGAATAATTGCTACTCTAGATCACCATAGATTACTACTTTAGATCACCATACACAGCAATATTAGCTTATCCATTCAGGGTTTTACTGCATTCTGGCAATATTTAGATGTTTCCCCCAGATCAGGACCTTTTCTTGTGCAACACATGCAGTAGAAACAGAGTTTTTATCTCCCAAAGATTCCAAGACTTTTTTTTTTTTTTAACAAACGCTTCTTATTTACATTCATCATGGCTGAATATTATTTTATGTCATTATTGTAGAGGGGGTTTTGTTCTTTGGGGTTTTTGTTTGTTTGTTTTGTTTTATAAATGCAAAGTAGGTCTTTGCTACAGCTAATGACAAGAATTGAGGACTTGAGGGGCTTATTTTAAACCTCGAATAAGTGGGGAGATTTGTTTTTACAAGAAATCACTTCCATTTTATGGCCCAGATGGATAACTCTGTGTATATCTATGGAAATGTAAACCTGTTCCACAATTCTCAGCTAACAAAAAGACACACAACATGGAGTTAAATTGTATCTTCACTACGAAAACAGCAAATTAAATCAGACTGTTTTGAATCTATGATAAGCTTAATTCAATCTTCAATGAAGTTATTGCAAGGACAAGCATAGGCAGACCTTTAAAAAGAAAAAAGTACTGCTAAGTAAATAAATTCAAACAGATAAGTCGTGCTTAGTCAGTAAAACCTGGCACAAATGCAAACATTGGCTGGATCCTGACTTAAAAAAGAATCCCCAAGTTTAAATGGACGTACAGTAGGGGGAAATCACATGGTGTTACATATTTAACAGGGGATGAAGAAAGCAAGCTCTCCTTTCTCCAGCCACAGCTCCTTTCAGTGTCCCTCCTGGAGATGCACAGGAGTTATTTCACACCTCTGGCTGCCTGCACATTACAAGATGCTTTGATGCACCCTGGCCAAGCGTTTTTTCTGCTGTTCACATTTTACCCGTTGTCTGACATCATCATCCACTATGAAAAGACCTGCTAAAGAAAGTGTACACATGTAATTCATGGAGTGCTGTGTTCCAGAAGATGTAGAGAGAGACCTCGTCAAGTGTTACCTAAAACCAGTTAACTTTGATTTTCAAATAGGTAACAGAACTGCAATTCTGTGATACAAAAGCTTACAACTATATGTATCAAATATGCTTTGAACAAAGGGAGAGTTTGGATTAATATTACCTATGAAGGTGCTGTTGTTGACACCACATTAATTCAGTTGTCTCCAGGGGAACAAGACACTGCAGTACTGCAGTGAATAGGAGTACCACAATAATAAGTTTTTTAGTAATTTCTGATAATTCAATAATTTCAAGACATACTTTGAAGATGGTATGGCTATAAATAGTTAATATTTTATATTAATTTTTAAGGGTTTTTTTTTTTACTTCATATGGGAGTGGCATGAAACAAAAAGAACACAGCTTTTAAGAATTTTAAGCTGAGGCTTCCTAAAACATTGAAAATAGAAAACAAGAGTTATACAGTTGCCAACCTTTTTCCTAAAGTTACCTTGTCTTTCTGTTAATAAAATAATTCAAGTCCACTACTACTAGCCAAATGTAGGGGTTTTTGTTAAATTTTGGGGTTTAATTGCTTCATACCTTTATTTTACCATTTGCCCAAATAATTCAAATCAACACTGGTGAAAAAAAAATGACAGATGCCCATTAGCATAACTGACTGATCGAAAAATAACATTAATGCCTTATTACTTATAACATATTCATCCAAATGTTTCATTAACTTCGTAATGTAATATTAATGAGAAAGATAACTAAAATTTTCTGGACCCAGCAAATGCAAACTGCCAGCTAATCATTAAATCGCAGCTCTCCTTTCACTTAGTTTCATCTGCACAGGTTCCTCACAAATTCCCATTCACAGATCACAAAAGAACAATTTGGGTTACTTCAAGAATTAATTAGACATTTGTATGAAAGCCACTAGAACAACTGCTCCTCCTGCGAGTTCATAAAGCTGTTTAATTTGCTCTTGTATTTTCATTCAGAGAAGCTGGCAACCCCACAATAAAACGCAGCATGCAGAGATAGCAAGCCAAATTTCTTACTTAATTGTTCACTTTCATTTACTATGCTCATTTAAAAGAAGCAAGCACTAACACCTTTTAACCTCAGCAGTGACACAGCTGGGGCACTCTTCACACATAATGCGGAGTGACTTGGAATAACTGCGCCCCTTGTCAATCTGTAAAGAGCATTCAGGTTGAGATTTAAAGTCTGTACTTGCATTAGCAAAAGGCTGAAAATCCCTCTCTTGTACAGTTTAGCTTTTATTATGTTTATGTCTTGGCAGCTAATTGCCTGAAGAAAGGGAAAGAAACGCTGAACAGGAAGTGTTGAAATGCGTATTAAATGCTGAAGAATAATAAGACAGCATAATTACTGATTTCTTTTCTTTTTCTTTTCTGGAACATCTTACCTTCTCCACTGAGGAGTTAAATAGCCATTTGAATGATGCTCTTTTGCAAAGCTGTCTTTATAAAGCTTCTATTGAGCAGAAGTAATAGACAGGCTCCTATATGGGACACAGGACAGATCGGATTTCTGTATTCAGCGGAGGTATTCTGCAAGAAACTTGGCTTAGCCATGGAAATAATGTCACTGAAAAGTCAGAGTGTGCCCTGTGGAGAGCTAATCGAGGGTGGAGATGAAGATAATCCTCCCTCTGAACAGCAGCCGTGGCTAACCATAGCTAAATATCTGCTCTGTACTACTGAAATATATTTTCCTAGTCTCCCACCATGGAGCTGGAAAGTACTGGTGCATCCTTTCCCCTTCAACATGAAAGTCCTTTTAAGATTTTCAAATTCACTATCTGCAAAGGAAAATACAGCCACTCAGACTCATGTGCACTGTGAAAACTGACTGGAGCATACCAGCACTGATGTCCATCTGTCAGCATGGCACTTAGCCCACAGACAAGGTGGGATGCCAGTTTCAGCAGGGCATAGGTGCCAATTAAATACAAATTTAGAGTGATAGCCTGCAGAAGGCAGAAAATAGCCTAGATTCTGCAAAGAGGTATTTCTGATGGTAAATACTGCCAAATGTTTTATTATAAGGGATCACTTGTGTTTATGATAGCAGGCATTACGAGTCATATCCAAATCCCATGAA
Organism: Falcunculus frontatus; assembly: GCA_013398115.1. Lineage (NCBI taxonomy): Eukaryota > Metazoa > Chordata > Aves > Passeriformes > Falcunculus > Falcunculus frontatus. The sequence goes on along the minus strand of VZRV01005742.1, from coordinate 1,756,680 downwards.
AGTCAAAGTAGCCTTCCAAACACTGCAGAAAGTATACATATGTAATGCGTGTCACAGTCTGCTCTTACTAACTTGAATAGCAAGACTATTTAATTCATCAGAACAACCGAGGCCTTAGAGAACGTGCCTGTTCCCAATCACTCTGCATGACAGTGAAAATTCTCTGTGCACAGAAAGTACTAATTATGTGTGATTGACAAGTAAAAAGAAAGACTGCAATGCTTACCCTAAAAAAACAACACAAAATACACTGAAAGAAAAGCTTAGCTGGTTGTAACTCTGTCTTCATCCTTCCCCATGGCAAACAGGTTGCAATTAAGTAATATTCATTCCAGCTACCTCCTAAATAATTTCTGAAACAAATGTGTTACCATGATAAATAAAATCTGGAAATTTGCATTTATTTTTCAGTGAATAGTGTTCAAGGAATAAATAAAAGCATTAAGGCGTCATTGTTTATCAACAAAAATACTCTCAGATTTCCTTCTCCATTCTCTCCTCCTTTGTTTCACTACCTACCTTCCAACCTCTGCTACTCCAGCCTTTCTCTCCTCCAGAGACAAAGGAGGACGGAAAACAGCACCAAAAAAACCCCAATGGGTTCCGTGAACTGCAAGAGGTGAGAAGGGAAGAGCTGCAAAGGCAGGATAAAGAGAAGCAGCAGTTGAGGACCAACTAATATCAAACAAGTCAGACCTCACAGGTGTGAATCCAAATTAAAAGCTTTTGGAAGCACCTGGGTGTGGAAGGAACTGAGAGGGCAGTGGCCCAGAGAGGTCAAAACACAAGCAGCTGTGGGTTGTCAGAGCTATGGACTGTGGTGCTGGACAGTGCCTTCCTTCAACCGAGCTTCTGGAGCTCCGTGGTGCCAGACGTGGAAGGGAGGGATGTGGTGCATATAAGAGGGTTTCTCCTTCCCAGGAGCATGGATCACACCACACCAGGACTTCAGACACAACCACCCTTCCAAATGCAATCAGCTCTTCCTCACTTTTTCCCCACTGACAATCTCTTACCTAAGCCTGCTCCCCCCTATCCACATCTGCCATCCTCAGGTGTTTGCAAACATTGCCAATAAGCACAGATAAGCCGTTCTGAAAGTTTGCAAAAGAGATATTACTGTGTTTTATGCAGCATATAAACGTATCCTGCCACTTGAAATGGAAATATGTTGCACAGGCACAATGTTGCGGTAGGAGAGCTGAACAACTTGGTGTCAATATAGCTCTTATGGCTTGTTTCTGTGAGGTGTATCACTCAAAAAAACTTCTCCTTCCCAAGCTTTAACTTTAAACTCTCTGAACAGGGAAATAGCACCTCACTTCCAATGCCTGTCTTTGTTCTTCTGTCAAAATTACAGCATTTCAAAGTGTCAAATTCAGCGATCAGGCACATTTCTGCCACTACAACAGAATAATTTGTCTCTTCTGTCTCACTGTTGGTGTTGTTGTATTACTCAGAGACAGAAAGTTTAGAATCCCAACATTCTAAATAAAAATAATACATGCAATCACTTCAGAGTACATTTGATTAAACATTCAACATTAATTTTCATTAATTCATGTAGGAGAATTGCTAGTGTCTGTTTTACAAGGAACTGAACTTTATAGGGGTGTGTAAACATCTGTCCTGCATTAGAAAAAGACGTAAGAAGGATTTTTTAGAATCCTTAACATCAAATGTTTGATATACCTAGTATCTTTATGTACAAGCTTGAACAGGGGTACTTTTTCTATTCAAATGTTCTCTTAGAGAAGTCTTGAGGAATGAATTTCATATTTGGGGAAAAAACCAAAAAAAGACAATTTAATAGCTCTGCATTTGTTTTCCATTTTCTTTCTCTCCTAGAAAAACCTCATCACTTTCCTTGTCTCTCGGAAAAATATTAACTGCAGCACACTTTGTACTGTGTAATACAGTCTCATTTACTGAAAATAGTTTGGGGGAGACGAGCTTCTGGAAGGCTTAGGGGTGGAGGAATTGCAATCTGATTGCCAGTTCCTGCAAAAGACCCTGGCAAAAGACACTTTTGCTAAATTCATCACTGAAAAACACAGAGCAAGTTAGCTCCAACAAATATACAGAACCTTAGGTAATAATCCAGCACAGAACAAAATTAATCATGCCCTAAACCACAAGAGAACTTAACAAAACAGAAATAATAAAAGAATCTGTCAAACACCAGAGTACAAACTGATGATGGGTACCAGAAACAGCAACCAGTTAGTAACAAAGAACTATAAAGGTACAATGCAGTCCTTCAGTGTGGTCTAAGCAGTGCATGTCTTCAAATTTGTCAGTGAATTGTAAAACCAAAGGTCTGTTACTTAAATCATCTTGCAGATGGGGCTTCCCTTGAATTCCTTCTAATATATGACAGACATGGCTTAACAGATTTAAACTTCCCAGACCTGAGACAGGAGAGAAACTGTGTTCTAATTTAACAGGATCCCAAAGCATTAAAGCTCATTAAACTATAATGACAGAAAATTTTAGTTGAATCCACAGTGTTAATACACATTGTAAATTACAGAATTTTGATAGAGGATAATTTTCTGCCTTTATTATGTCTAAATCTGAGTACCAACTTTGAAGAATACATGTAAATTTTAGCATTCCATTGCACATACCCACCCTCCCCCAAAATCAAGACCTGAAATTTCGTGACAGTCTTAATTCCTTATATTCCTTCTTTCCCTATATTTCCTCATATCAAGAACTCTTAGCATTGTGAGTGTTGTCTTTAGGACAGCAAAAAGGCCCCTTTCCTTCCAAGTGACAGGGTGTGAGCACAGATTTCCTGGTAGAGGCTCACAGAGCCTTCCCTAGAGTTTAAAGAACATCTGCCATGCTTTTCCATAAGTAGATGAGTTAAGAGGGGAATATTAAATGGTATCAAATCAGAGTGCCCTAATTTGATTGCCTTGAAAGTAGACAAAGGGTGATCTCTCAAGGAACATATAAAGTATGGAGATGGATTATTATTAATACTAATTGTGATATCCATTATTAATAATAATTAAGGATAATAACAATAACAAGAGCAATAATATGATTCCTAGTAGGCATCAAGGAAATACAGCCTCTTTTTGTCACAAATGAGTAAACTAGAATCTCTAAAAACTAATTTGGCCAGAAAATGACATGTACTGAGGTGGTCACCAACCAGCATTTTCTGTGTCAGTATCTGAACTAAAATGCAGCCTTGTTACATGAAGGGCTGCAAGTGGAGACAGGTGTTATTGAAGCAATAGACAAATCATAGATAGAGGGACACATTCAATGATCTCTCTGGATGCAAGACTCCTAGATGAAAGGTGTTTCACAGATGGACTTCAGGTAGTCTAAGCCCTTAGCCCTAGCCCTAGTTTTAGAGATCTGGATCATTCTCTTGCCATCCTCAGTTCTCACAGCACAGGAGCCTGACAATCCATTTGTCATTGGTATGATCTGCTGAAGCATCAGAGAGCTACAAAATGAATGCATTAACAATGGCATAATGATTTGCTTGTGCCTGTATGTCAGAAGGTGAAGAAAATCATGCCAGGAATTTGGAAAGATCTGCTCTGCACTACGAGGGCATTTGTGAATTCCATCTGTGACGCAAGCCCTTAGAACCAAATCATGCACAGACAAAAATAAACTCAGTTTTTGACTGCTTAAACCTCCACCTACTAAAATACTGCTTTTGCTCAGTATTTGCTCCTTGGGAGAAACCTAAAAGGAGTACAATATTTCCAAAATCTCAGCCTTATTACCACTTCTTGTGGCCTCTGCTGCACAGCCACCGTAGTATGAAACACAGTTTTACTTACATATAGTCTCCCTAGTACTGGACTACCACATAAAGAGCCTTTTTTTTTGCCTGTTTAACATTTCCTTAGGGAAAACTGCCTGAGCAGAGGCCCTTCCTAAGATGGGGCTGTTCCAATGGGTTCATGGTTCTTTTTATCCTCTCCTCTCCTCTGGGCAGGTGTGGTATCAACAGTGCACCAAGCAGGGGCTGTTTCCCATCCTGCCTGCTCTTTAACTCTGAGCCATGAGACATTCTGAAACCCAGGTAATTCTAGGCATGACTGTGGTCACTGCCCTCATCCCACATTGCTAAAGAAAAGCAATGAGGACTGAGGATTGAGCACTTCACTGTTTGAAGGAAAACTCATGTCCTTCAAGCTGTAACTCCAGAACATTGCTCTTAGGACCAGAGATCAGGCAGGAGTAAATCAATCAGCCCTTTCCTGTTTTGGGAGCTGTTGCATCATTTTAGAATCACACGGTGAGTAGGAGTGACTGTCAAAATAAAGTGCTAGCCTTGCTGAACCAGAGCCAAACTGTGCCAGGGAGAGCCCCATTGCTCCTTGAGCTACAAAGATGAAAACCTTCAGTCAGGTTATGCAAGGTACTGAAAAGAAAAAGAAGAAAGAAATCTATATTTTGCAGTTAGAAGGAAAGAAGTTTTACCAACAGGCCACATAATGGATCATTAACCAATACATCCATATTCAGAACCCAACAGATTTAGTGAGGCACTATACAGCTCATTAGCACTAGAGATAATTGCTGTTGATTAAAAACTGGCACATTGATCATTTGTTCAGGTTTTTGATTTGCCCAAAGCTTGCACACAATTTCTTACAGTCTCTTGCAGCATTTTATTGCCTAGATCATGAAAACTGTGGTTTCAGCTTCACGAACACACATCCTTAGTCCATCTATTTATGGTATTTATGCAGCATGTCCGTTGATAGGTTCCTGCCCATATAATTTAGTCGTAAAATCTTGCCAGGCCCATGACATGATTTGCTTCAAATTATTAAACCACTTTGTTCATTATTTATTATTGCAATATTGTTTGCCCTGTAATGGCTAAGGTTATGTTAGCATTTCCATTACAAACACAGATACATCAAGGGATTTAAAACTTGACTGTAAAAATCTTGCTTTAGGCTGGGAATCTGCAGACAAGGTTTCAGCTGACAAGAGATTTTTTTTTTTAAACACTTTGTGCTAGGAATGAAAACAAAATCCATCTCCTAACAATTTGGCTATAGCAATAAGGAAGAAAATAATTGCCATTTGCTATCAAATCACTTTCACATAGACATTTTCCTAAATTAAGAATTTTATAGCATGCCCTGGGTCATTTTGTTGTATTTCAAAATTATATGGCAATTCAACTCTGTAAAGCTGGCCACTATATCTTCGTAATAGTTTCATATTTTATGTATGGAACTCAGAAATTTTACAAAAGCATCATTCCCTGCACATGTAAATGTAACAAATTGCTATTTAAGGATATATAATGGGCATTTCTTCACCTCAATATCCATACAGAGGGGTTTCAATATAACTTTGCAACCAAATTGAAAATCCCAAATTAATAATAACATTTTTCAATACTGAATAATTTATTGCTTCTCCATAAAGTGCTGATGCTATTGCCTGTGCCCACCTCATCAGAGTTTATTGGACTAGTGTATATTTTTTTAAAGTGTGGCTATTATTTGTGTATAGATGCAAATGCCCAACACAGTATGAAATTATAGTTCTTACCAGCATTAAGATTAAAAGAAAGACTTCAATTCTGACAGTGCATTTGCTCATAATTTAGATGCACAGCACATCCTATTCTGATGGATTAGAGAGACAGACAATTCACCTTCAAAGAAGGTGGAAGTAATCTTTGCTTGAGGCTCAGCAAATTCCAGTACAGTTCACTTTTTCTCTTAATGCATAAGCAGTTATATGATAAGGATTAGTAATAAGGCCATATGGATTCCTGTGCTAGGTTGTCTCAGAAATCTTAGGGAGAATTTCTCCATTTGCTCTTTTATACAGGTGCCTATCCATAGGTAGGTCATGGGTTACCTAAATTTAATATTTTAATATATCATATATTTTCAGTTGCAATGATTTAATGGACCTGCCCCTGAGATGGGAAGCAAGAATTTTAAGTAATCATTTGTTTTAGACTTCCAACTATTGCTGCTTTATGATCAAAAGGATTCTGTACTGCACATGATTGCAGTTTGTGGAGTGTGAATTTGAGATTGAAATGGAGAAAGATGAAGAAGTTCAAGCTCACACTTGATCATGCTTCAGTGTTGAATTTCATTTCTATGACAGCTACCTGAAGTAACCAGAAGACTACTATTTTTAATAATGGAAAATTACAGCAAAATTGTAAGTAAAATTTTGAACTCCATCTTTAAAAAAAAAAAAAAAAGTTTGGTAGATACACTGTTCCAGAGATATCTAGAACAATAAAACATTTTCATCTTGCAACAGCAAAAAGAAACATGAAGACTCTACATATTTAAGAAAAAAAAAATCATTTGAGTCATATCTCAGAACTCTTGTCTCTATGATTAAACATATTTCTATGATTCTTTGTCATCTAGAGTCAATTATGCTTTCACGTGAACAAATTTAACTACACTTTGAAGAGACTGGTTTTAGGGTTAGGTACAGACATTTTATAGTCACTACAGATACATTCACGAACTTATCCTTTCTTTGTTCTCTGTGGTACCTGTATCAAATTTGGCATTTTCAAATATAACGCTATCATTTGTCTCTGATGCACTTCTTCCCAAATCTTTTTCACACTCATTCCACTCTGACCTTCCTTTAGCTTTCACAGTCACACACAAAAAAAAAGCAGAGGATAAGACAGCAATAAATGATTCAGTGTAGCTCTCTGATTGAATGAAGGCTGCAGCAAATACAGAATCACAGAATCACAGCATGGTTTGTGTCGGAAGATACCTAAAAGTTCATCTAGTTCCTACCTCCCCTCCCCTGGGCAGGGACACCTTCCACTAGACCAGGTTGCTCAGAGCCCTATCCAGCCTGGTCTTGAACACATCCAGGGATGGGGCACCCAAAAATTCTCTGAGCAACCTCTTCCAGTGTCTTACCACCTTCACGGTAAATCTTTTCTTTCCTAATGAAACTTCTTCTTATATAATTTCTCCCTAATATACCTCATAGCATCTGGGAACAGATGTGTTCCCAGCCTATTCTTGAGGCTTTTTTATCATGAATAACTCACAGTTTCCCCAACTAATCTATTTCGGAGTTTCACCATCTCTATCATTGCAAAGACTCTCCAGACGTGTAGAGAAGTCTTCCACGTTGTCATGGAGAAAAATTTATTTGCATCCGCTTGCATATGCAAAGACTGGTGGGATGACTCTCAGTTTTCTCACCTCTGGAGTCAACAGTCTATTACCTCCCTCTTTACTTCAAAATCCTGTTCCTGAGTTCATCTGACTGCTTTCCTCTGCATAATTCCACTTCCTTGGAAATGCATTTTCATATGTACCTGTCCCAGGAGATTCTCAGGCTCATTCTGAATAGCTTGATTTGGTCCTGAAAGGGCTGAAAAGCCTTACCCTCCTCCCACAGAGCTCTTTCCCCTTTCCCTTCTAAGCCAACCCAATACCACACAAGTCCCAAAGAAGGGAACTTCCTGCTTGTGACTAAATTAAGGTTCCTACTAATCTCCTTGTCAAGCAGGCCATAAAAATGAGAGAGCAAGTATTTAGATTCATCAAGATGGGGGAAGAAAAAGAAGAAAAAAATCAGATTTTATTTCCTTTTTATTTCCTATGAAGTACAGTGCTGTCCCAAAAGCTTCTTAGAAATATTTAACATGTTTAAACGTGCATGCTTTACTAAACTTTGCAGTTCAGTGGAAGACACCCATTAGCTTGCTTCATGGTCCAGCAGAGCTGATGTGATGTCAGCCCATGAACAGAGAGCAGTGATCCAGGTGAGGCTGGATAATAATGTGCTGAAAGCTTGGCTATTACTGGGGGCACTAAGCGTGTATCTTCAAATTGATTTGCAGGTCACCTTTCTGTAACCAGTATACTCTAACTGTGTTCTCCTACCTTTCTTAGTTAATTTCCTCTTCCAAACACTCCCAGTGAGCGGGGAGAGGCAGCAACCATCAAAGAGACATCAATTCCTGATGGCTGTGTAGCTCCATGGAAGAATTTTATCTTCTTACTTAGGATGACAAAATGTTCTTACTCTCCAGAAAAGACCTCCAGTAAGTTTTCCACACCTTCCAATTTTATTTTCTTCCCCTCAACCCTGCCCTGGCTTTTAAGTAGTTTAAATATTTTACCACTCAAAAGCTGTAAGAGAGGTGTACAGTGATGTGCAAGAGCAGCACAGATCACAGATATGGCTCAAAAAGAATCCAGCCCAGATGGCTAAACCAGAGGAACTACAATAACAAAAGATTCTTTCACCCTCACTGCTGGTCTCTTCCCCTGCTCTGCTGTGGTTCGGAGTCAGAACAACACTGCCTGCACTCAGCTGCTTCATAGTGACAGGACTCTTCCCTCTGAAGAGAGGAAGGGTTTACTGGTGCTCATGCAACTTGTTTGCAGCTCTAGAAAGCACTGCACTCATGGCTTTCCTGCCCCACCTTATGCAAGTCACTTCAGTTCCCTTGGAAAAATCAGTCTGTGGATATACACATGCTAAATGTGGTGAAAAAAAAATAATTCCAAGATCAATTTTGACTTCCAAAGAACATCATTAAAGCCAGGACCAGCAATCAGGTGCTTCAAAAACTCTCATTAAGTATCTTCAAGTAACTGAACATTTGAAATTTGAAAATGCATCAATAACTATTTCAGATTCAACCATATTTCCTACCACACAGTGGAGGTGACAGATACACAACAGGAGCTATTGATCTGGAGAATTTAGTTTCTACTCCTTCTCTGGGCTTATCCCCTTTGACTGATTTACAGAAAGACATTTCCACTATTTTTCTTGTCAACAGGATACTTTGTTATTGAAGGAGAGGTTATTGATTGAAACCGCAAGAGACAGGGCATCCCAGTAAATTTTCACTGAGAAGGTTTTGAAATGACTTAGTAAATGTATTCCAATCTGGAAATCCAAAATAGTGTCTGAAATCATTAGGCAGATTTAAAATTAAGATTCTGAAAAGTTTGCTGCCAGCAACAAAATTCCAGTGCCTACTAAGCTCCTTTCATATCTTCTGTTTGCTTTTTTAAGTAGGTTTTTCTCAAAGTGTTGTCCATGCCTGTTAGCTAAGCTGTGAAAGACCTGCCTGGAGACTTTGGGAGTAAAATTCAAACTTGTTTTGTGAGGCAGCATCTATTTCCCTGTCAGAAGGAACTACCACGGGACCTCCTTCATGCCTCTCAGCACAGACATGAGATTAAAGTTTTCTCTACAACACCCAGGGGGAACACTCCAGAAAGCAGTTTATAATTTAAACAGATAATTCAAAAGGAAACCACAATGGAATGGCAGGATCCACTCAGATGCTGAAGGGGAAGCGGGCTAACCAGGGGCTAGAAAACTCCCCCTTTGGAGTACAGTCCTTTCCCACAGGACCTCCCTGTGCTGTGCTGGAGGTACACGGATGTGTTTCAGGGAAGGCCCTAATTGATCCCAGAGCTGGGTGGCCTCTTGCCCCAGAAGAGATAAGAACTGGACTACAGTAGGGAGGCATAGATAGGTAAAGCATTAAAAAACATTAAGTTTTAAAAACTACCAAAGTTGGGATTACTTACTGATATTGACTATCTCTAAAGATCTAAAAATAATTTCCCATTAGGGGAAAAAAAAAAAAAGCACTTAGGAAAGGCACTTTTTGTAGAAGTCTAATTATCCATGAGGTCTGTAACACAGCAGCCTGAGAAATGTCTCTGTTTGAGACAGAGTGGGCAGGTAAATGGGAACCCGTTAGCTTGTATTGCCACTGACATTTGTCTCTCATACAGCCACAGCTTGGATGGTCACTCCTGATACCACATGAACACTAATCCAATCAAGTGGCTTTCGGATGGTTTAAAAGTAAACTTCAAATTAACAATTAGCATTTTTTTTCCTTATAATATGCTGCCAGTCCTGCACAAATCCAAACCAGAAGTCTTCAGATCTACATAAATTTAATCCGCTTATCTGCAATCACTGTGGTAAACGATACAAGCCTCTAGTTGTTATTCTTAATTTCATTCAGATGAAGGTCTTATTGATTTACCTTGCATTGGTAAATTGACAGTCACAAGCGATAACTGTTCAAAACCTGACACCCCAGTCATTCAACTAAACTGGTGTTTAAATCTAGTTTGGGTCAATTGGTGAAAAATATCTTTTTAGACTTTTTAGATTGCTGATTTGAAACAGAAGGAATAGCTATAGTCGCTCCAGAATCAGATCTTTTCTTGAAACCCATTTGTCTGCTCTTCATTCCCTTTCCATCTTTTCATTTCTTATACAACACTGTTTTATGTATTCCTCCCTAAGGCATAAAAACATATCATATGTCATGTGTGAACTTATAAACTCTTTTGAGATACAGGGATAGTAAATTCTGAACAGTATAATTTCTAATGTCTGAATAACTCTACTGAACAAAACATCTGTCAAACACACAAGAAAATGTCCTCCACAAAGTAAGAATTATAGGAAGAAATAAAATTTGTCTCACTTACTTACCAGTCAGATCTTATAACAAATACACTTATTTATTCATAGTAAAGTGTAAATAGTTTTTACATTCATTCTTAATACAGTATCAGAGTCATCATGGTATACAGATTATCCATGTACCATATGGAGGGATACATTACTGATTATTCCACCAGCAGCTACACCACAAAAATGAAACCCTGCAGGCCTACAGAAAGTAAGTCTAAATCATTCTCTCTCATTGTTATCCTTAAATCCAGGAACAACACTCTTATAAAAAAATTTCAATTATTTTTATTACAGATAAATATTGCTTCTCAATTACATTATGATAAGAAAACTTTGTAGAATGATAGAATGATTTGGATGGAAGGGACCTTGAGGATCATCTAGCTCCAGCACCCAGTTGAGGAAACTTTCCAGTGTGACCACTCATGAGACTCTCTGGCAGCCACACTCCCAGTGTCACAGATTTCCACTGCTGGGACCAAGGACCCTTCACAGGGGTGACTCCAGCGACCCAGTGGGTCCTGCTGGACTCCTTGCACACCACACTCACAGTCAGACCAGGTTTCCTCTCCATCTCAGTCCCAGGATTTCTATGGCAGAGTCTCAGATGTCTCATTCCACAAAGCCTTTTATCCCCAGTGCAGTAACACAGAAACAGCCCGAGCTGGTGCCTCTAAGGAGGGACCCTGAACAAAGGAACCCCTGGGCTTTTATCCCCTCACAGTCCAAGCACACCAAAGTCTCGCTCTTCCTCCTGAGCCATCGAGCCATGGGCTCCTGCTGTGCCTCTCAGTGTCCCTCACCCGGCTGTGCCACAGGTCCCTGTGCCCTTTGCTGTGCAAAGGGTGGGCAGTTCATAGCCTCTGGTCTCAGGCTCACACCCAGAGCTCAACCTGCAGCTCCATCTGCAGCTGCACCCCGAGCTCCCTGCACTGAATGTGTTCCTCAACCTGCCTGCCATGAGGAGGGGCACCTTTGACTAGACCAGGTTACTCAAGGCCCTGAGCACCTCCAGGAATGGGGTATTCACAACTTCTCTGGGAAACCCATTCCAGTGCCTCACCAAACTCACAATAAGGAACTTCTTTCTAATATTTAATCGAAACCTATTCTCCTTGAGTTTGAAGACGTTGCCCCCCTTTGTCCTATCACTATGTGCCCCTGTAAAAAGGGCACTCACTCTCCAGGTCTCTTGCAACCTCTCTTCAGATAATGAAAGACTTCTATAAGTTCTCTTATAGAGAACCTTATCCTCTCCAGGATGAACAGCCTCAGCTCCCTCATCCTGTCTTGCTGCAGGGAAGGTGCTCCATCCCTCTGAGCATCTTTGTGACCCTCCTCTGGACTCACTCCAACAGGTCTGTGTCCTTCTTATGTTGGGGGCCGCAGAGCTGGACACAGCACTCCAGGTGGGGTCTCACAAGAGCAGATTCTATTACTTTGAGGCAGTCAGAAAAACATGTTCAAACTACTCACACTGGACCACAGACAACACTTAGAAAGTGTTTAAAGAACTTAAAAATAACTACTTTTTAATTCATAATGAGTTGGGCTAATTTGTCACAAACTTGCAGAGAAGCATCTTCAAACCATAAGAGGTTTATTGCATTTTGTATCAGTAAGGATGTCATGTACAACTATCATTTTGGTTAGTAAATCAGCACACCAATGATTTCTATTACTTTCATTACTGCATGTGAAAGTGGGATAGTACTATCTTTACAGATCATTACTTTCTAGATGTTTATTCAACTAATGATAATCATCCTTTAAGGAGATGCAATCCATCATTTTAATAGGTAAGAATCTCTTCTTCTTTTTTTTTTCCTGCACAGAAAACAAGTTAGATGAAATATTAGGTTTCAATTTCACACAGAGATCTTTATTTTAAAACATGTAATGATGGCAGAAGCACTTGCTCATGAATATTTATTAGCTGTCAGCCAAGCCACAGAGATTTCTGTGATTAACTGTGCACGGTGACTGCTTTGCCCTGTATGCCTTGGTAGGCTTGACCACCTTGAGGATTTGGCTGGGGGACTTGAGTCCCTGACAGCAAAGTTTCCAGAAGGCTCCAAAGCTGTTCTTTCTCCTTTCTTGCTTGGATGAGGTGTCATGGGCTGCCCTGGCAGGGAGGGAATTAAGCCCCATCAGGACAGGAAGGGCTGGGAAGGGAATGGATCCGGTTCTAGCTTTGGCTGGGCCAGGTAGGGGAGGGGCTTGGTTTCTTGGGTTTGCTTCAGGGCTTGGTTATTTATCTTTGTTTTTCCTCCCCAATACCCAAATTGGTCATTAGAAGCTTGTGTTAATTGGCAACAAATTAAGTAAACTATCCCAGGGCTAAGACCATTTTGCCTCGCCAATATGTTAGACACTTTAATAGCTAGTTGGGTGTTAAACGCTGAAGGCGGAGCGTTGTCACAAAGGACTCCTCTTTTCTGGACATTGACTCCAAATGCACCACTCAGACTTCCTCCCTCAGCTCATCTCCCAGGGAGGGATGATGGAGTTCTCCCTCACAGGAGAATTAAAAGTGATGACTGTGGTAACACAGAAACATTTAAAAGGCAGATGGCTAAAAAAGATAGATAAAACTAATTTGAGAAGAATTTTTGTTTTCCTTCTGTTTAGCTATTTTTTAGTGCCCAACTAAAATCTGGGGTCTGTTGAGCACAGCAATTCGACAAGTAGGGATTCAAAAGTATTTCCATTCTGTTTACTCACATAAATTAACAAGAAGTACCCTTTCAATTCTAAGTGGTTCTGTCAAGTTGGTCAAAGTCAGATCTAATGAAATTGGTGTTAAAAACAAAGACCAAAGTATCCCCAACATCTTCAAAAAATAGACTAAATGGTAGATAGATCACATGGTTCCAGAGCATCAAACCCAAAAAGCTCCCTGTAGTTAATGCATGATACCTCTTCAAATGTCTTTAGGGGAGATTAGATAGCTAGAACATAATTTCTTGTCAGTATGTCCTTCACTAAGGCGATTTGAACTTTCCAGAATCTTAATATAGCATAAAAATTGGTCAAAGAATCATAGTTCTTATGAAATAAGAAAGGACAAAGAACTAACCTGTTAACCTCGCCACAGAAATGCATCCTCAATGTCTCAATAATTCACAGAGAATCACAAAATACAATGCTGGTAATTTCCAAATTACATTGTAGATTGACTACCCTGAAAATACTTCATAATTCTACATTATATAATTCTCAGATCTCATTAGCCCTACTGAGTTTAACTCTTCCAACACCTCAAAAAATCAGTGCAGACACATGGTTCACCAACAGTGCTGCTGAAAAGTTTCAGATATGAATTATTAGAATGAAGAAATCCTGGAAGGTTGTTTGTTTTGTTTTATTCTGGCTGTTATCCATGCTCACAGCAGCTGAGATAAATGGAAATATCTCCAAAGTTCCAAATATTACAGAGGTTTCAATCAAACTCTTGAAAGAAAAGGGTGATTTGATAAGTTTGTTATTCTCTGTCTTGCGGGGAATAACGAAAAAAAAAGAGAAACATTAAGTTTGATGTGCATGCAAGATTAATATGAATGATAAAATAAGAAAAGACAAGGTCCCCCACCAGCTTTTAATAGTAAAACTGGAAGTGTAAGCACAGTATGTTTAAAGCATTTGTTTAAAGGTCAATATCCTGTCTGCTTCATCAGCAATGCAAGCTTTTGTGTCACTTCTCCTGACTGCTATCGATAAAACAATCATGATTGCTAACGAGGAAGCAAAAGGCACTATTTTTAATTCCACACTCATTTTTAACTCTACTGTTTCAAATGTGAAATTATCTTTCTTGTTTTAAAAATCAGTATGTTCTTTATTATAGACTCTGAAAACTATAAGCATGTACATTACACTATCTCTCAATAATTCACACTCACATCCAAAGGTTATTTTTCCCTTCCCTCAGAATTCAATTAGTCTTAATGAATTGCCCTACCACAAGCTGTCAGTGAAGCAGAACACGTAATCACTATGAATGAAGTTTTCAGGAAAGGCGAGGTCTAAATATTCAAGTGCAGTCTGTTCACCCTCACATAAGCAGGGGTAAGGAAATATTATCTAGCTAAAACCCATACAGTCTGTTTGCTGGAGGCACTGGAAAATGTCAGTATACAGTGTTCTTCCTCCATATTTCTATGGAAGACTTTCATGCACCCTTTAATACAGGTAATAAAGTCATTTAGCCGTTTTTTCTTGTGACAGAAATATGGTACATGAACAGATGACACCAAACTGATGTCCTGGGTTATGGAAGGAGAGCAACTTCTCTTTTTATTCAAGCAGTATCTGTATGCCCCAATAGTGTCTCAGTTCTAATGAATATTGACAAAACCATGCAAGCTATGAATCCTGGAGGTAATTAATTGAGCAAGGCAGTCTTTTCTAGATATAAATAATCAAAGCAGGCTTGGAAGTTGTAAAACATTTCCCTTTATTTCGTTGGAGATGGGAGTTGGGTTTTTTTGGGTTATTATGTTGGTAAATAAAGTGAAAAATTTCCAAGTAAATGTGACTGTTACAAAGAATTTTGTTGGGAGGGCAGTATTTTCGGTATTTTAGCAGGATCTTACTACTCGATTCTCTCCTCCCTTCTGGGAACTCGCTTCCAATGATTCAAGAGACTTTCAGACAGAACGTATCAAGAGGTTTATTTCCTCATGTCAGGAGGATGATCTCTTAAGGGTTTATCTCAAGTACTGCTGTTGTACTGAGACCATACTCAGGTCTCAGATGCCTTAAAAGGACTTTGTAGTGCATGAAAAGCATATTTTGTAGTAGGAATTGACATGGATGCTCAATAAAGTCAGCCAGACAGTGATTATTTGCTGTACAGACAATAGACTTTTGCCTATAGAGGATAAATAAATACAGTTCAGCTTCTGACAGCAGATTCACAAAAGAAGTTGCAGGAAGAACACTTACAAAGTGGAATTATCTGACTTATTACCAGAAAATTCAGTCTCTATGCACTAATATAATCCATCAGATGTTAGAGACATGAAAAGTAAAATACACATATCTCGAGCGGTACTAAGGTTCAGTGAGGAAAAAATTAAGATTAACTGGGTAGTAAATTATTCCTTCCAACCATAAACACCTGTCTGGAGAGCTCTGAAGGCAGCATTGGTGGTGCCTTCTATATTGTAAAATCCACAGAGGTGGATTAAATAGTTATTCCAAAACATTTCTTTTGGTCAAAACGTGCTTCAAGACAGGCGTAAAACACATGCCAGGCACAAGACAGGTTGTGATGGTTTGTGATGGGATTTACAGCACCATACTTAACCATATCTGCTCTCACTTTTATTTTCTAGTGTCTTGGATTCTCTAAAGTGGTGGTGTGTAGTATTCCACTTGAGACTGGGACTAGAAGCATTTCATATTATGAAAATGTGCCTCTTTAAGCGAAAACCTTAACATGCTATGGTAAAAGAAAGTGCAGTGTCATGACCACCAAAGACTGTTCATGGAGAGGCACACAATTCTTTTCTCCAGTTTTGCTGCTCTTCCCTGAAAAATACCTTAAATCATTGGCAAAGATGCTTCTCCATTACCACTTCCAGATCTTTGACAGAGGACAGGTAAATCAAAGATCCATAAACACCCAGTCAGACTGATTACATTTCACTGAGGGCCAAATCTTTTAAAAAAATCCCTGTGTTTATGCCATGCACATAAAAAATGAATTAAAACCAGAACATTTTAAAGCCCTTAACAAAACCACCATAAATTGTTACCAGGAATGCAGAAGCTTTTAGTTTTTCACCTAGTGGAGTGTGGTCAATTTTCTCATCTATCACAGCATGTGATTAACTGGTTAAATTCCTACAGTTACAGTTTTAGCTTTAAAAAAGAAATAATTTATGGAAACCATTTACTCAGAATTGCTTGAGAGAAAACACTGCAAAGAGTCTTCACTAGTTTCATGTCTTATTCTAACAATTTTAGTGCTTCAGACCAAATCCACCCCTCTAAAGCTGCTTGAGAGAGTTAGTTCGGCTTATCTGCAAAACTCTGCACCATATTCTATGTAGAGATATACCGTATCATACCATATTTGCGATGAACTGCCTGTGCTCTGTGCTTGATTGAGTTACCTGTTACTCACGCTGATAAGGAACTTTATGTCATCATTCTGTTTGGTAATCATTTAATGTTGCCCACTAAATCAGTTTCCATTACTTGTCCTATGACATTGGTGGTATAACTCAGCGTAAAAATATATTTTCACATTTCTAGATTCTTATCTAGAAAATTTTATTCTATTATCAAGAATGTCAGCTGCTATTTAAACTCCTGAAAGCTGATATGGCTGACGCTGCCTTCAGATATATGAGCAGTAGATAAAAAAGTTGTATGCTAAGGCGAAACCATTACTTTTCATGTCCTAATGATTCCACATTGATAGCCCTTTGTATAATGTAGGGTCCACTACAGGGAATGTGTTCAAGCAGATCATGTCCAGTGAGAGACTCTTGTTTGTGCAGAAACTTTGAATGCTGTATTTGTGCATCATCTTGTCTGTAAAGGAAAAAGGAAAAGGCAGGGGTAGGATGGGGAACTGCAAGCCCAGTGCAAAATTTAAAATATAGCTATCCAAATATAGGGTAAACTTGTGCTGCTTGATGTACCTTGAAGCATTAACAACAGAAGTACCCACAGGAAGGTGTGGCTGTTTGGCACACCAGAAATCAAGGATAAACTCATGAGGGCTCTGGGTAAGCTCGAATTGAAGCCCAGTCAATCACATTGCTGCCATAATCCACATTATCTGTGAAAACTGGCACACAGAACAGATGCTACAATCACGGGGATTTTGGCTATATGTCGGTTTTTCTTCTCAGCACTGTTTTTAAGGTCATTAAAACAGTGGTGAAAACAGCAGTTACATCTTAAATTTTCTTTAGAAATTCAAACCAAGCAAAAAAATGTGCTGCTTGAAGTCCTCCTATTACATGTAAATATTTTTCACCTTGTTATTTAAGTTATATGTCCCAGTCATGTAGACCTACCTTGTTGTCAAGACAGGAAAATAAATTTTAGATTTCTTGATTGTTTATGATTCAGAATTTAAGCTTAGATGTTTCAGTGGTTCTAAACTGAAAACTCCAAATATACGAAGATGCTGGCGGATTTCCACAAGGTCTAAATCTGCACACAAAGGCCCAGCTCTGCATTCACAATGGGCTGCTGTGGAGGTATGAAATGCTGATACAGATCCTACACTTAGATTATTTTTTTTTCCTCAAGTGACTTTTCAAAGGTGGATGATTCTGGCTCTTCCGTTTTTTGCTATGCTGACTAAACCTGCCTTGGGAGGGGTGATCTGTAGGCAACAGCACCAGTGAAAATCTGGTACAGGTCCCTGCGTGATACTGAATAATGATTAGAGTCTGCTCATGTGTTGTTAACAGGAATTTAATCAGAGGAAGAGATACAGGCAGACAACCCTGCCAGTTGTTAATTTGTGAAGAGAAGGGGTAGAATAGAGAAGTTCTAACAAAATCCCCAACTTTCCAAATATTATTAAATAAATTTGCAAAACTGGTTTATCTACAGTACATGTAAGCCAGAGCTGGTCTTTAGAAGTGCTGCATTGTGCCTTAAGTGCATTAAAATGTCGTTATCCATACTCACCAAAGTACCTTTCTCACTTTCTTTCTTTAAACCTTTTTGTAAGCTATAATTACAATTAAGCAAAGACATGTTTATTGTCACAAAATGTATGCCAACAGCTCACACTAATGCAATCCAAACATTAGTATGAAACATTTTTCCAATTACTGCACAGACTCCCCATAGTGTTTCAAGCTGCTTTATGACATTTTAAACTCCACATATAATACAGTCCTTTAGGAAGCTGCAAAATCTTTCTATTTCTTTCTTATGACCCGAGAAAACCTAAATCTATTAAAAGCACATTTTCATAGCAGCAGGATAAAAATGCTTTTACTACATTTATCTTCAAAATTGGTGGTGTTAAATAGTGCCAGGGGATAAATAACCATAAAATATCACATTAGTGTACAGGGTACTGCTCTAACTAGGCATGAGGGGATGTCTCTCTACCCTTTCATTTCTTCTTTCTATTTGTCCCATTAGAGCTGTGCAATCATTCATCAGTCACTGTGGCAAGCAGTGCTGCTCCATCCTGACTCCTGCCTAAAAAGAGACCTAAGAAATAAAGCCACAGAGAGAAAACAGAGTTCGCAGCATTCCAGAGGTGTCCACACCTACATTCATGACTGATTTTCTTCCATAACACCCTTGCTATTTATGGAAATAATGTTTTGATAGCGTTACATATTGAGTTTTGAAGTTATGTTAGAGAAATCCTCATTTTGAACATCAGATAGAACTAGCAAAAAAGTCTGAATAGTTAAAAACCGTGCCAAAACCCCCCAACTTTCTGCTCTAATTTAAAACCCAGATGTTGCAATCAGCTTCTGCTAATCTAATTCTTCTTCAGACTCCTGGCACTTCCAGCAAACTTATGATAACTTAGCACAGATGAGCTGCCAAAGTGTTTGAGCTTTAGACAGGTGCTATTATTCCAATCAAAATACCAAAAACGGTAGCATTGAATCCTAAAACAAACTTAATAAAAAATTGAACAAAGCATAATATTTATCCATGATAAAGTCACATTTTTTTGACTAAGAACATTGAGAAAAACAATACAGCTTGTGGAAAAGTATTGACATAATATTTGATAAAAATGTGTCTAGCAATTCTTTATCTATTTATGCGTCCCCCAACTAAATAGAGAGAAGTAACTCACTAGAACATCTGGCACATTTTTTCTATATATTATCTTGCAGATATCAATCAGAATATTCACTTTCTCACTAAAGAGTATTTTTCAGCAAAAAATATGAAAGATAAGTGTCTGAATTTGGGAGCAAAACTAGAGTATTTGCTATGCATCTTACAGATATCAACACATAGTAATACTACCTTATGGGTCATACATGTTCTTTTTTTTTTTTTTTGAAGGATAACATATATCCTTAAAATACTTTAAAATACTGAAATTGATGTTCAGAAGATTAGGTTTCTTCAGGAAATCTTGCAAAGGAAGACTTGAAAAGACTGAAAACTGCACATTTGTATTGTGTATTCCTTCAGACACTCATTAAGCACATACTCATTACTTCCAAATATGTCTCTAACAGATGTTTTAAAGAAAATAGACCTCTTAAGGAAGAAACCAAACAATGAAACCGCTGAACTGTTAAGCTCTGAATAAAATGTAGAAAGAAACAAAAAAGTATAGAGTCTTCCTTTCAAAGGTTAAACAATTTCTTGAACTTGTAGCTACTGGGAAATCTAAACCATCTGGATTTTGTTAATCTAAATTATTTATGAAATCAAGGAAAAGAAGTATCATACTTCAAACCCACGATGTCTGAAGTATAGAGGTTGGTAGACCTGCATTTCTAAATAACTCTAGCAAGACAGTCTGACTCATAAAATTACCATTTTCTTTCACTGAAATTAAGGAGTGATCTCACCAAAATAAACAGCAGAAGGTCTATGTTGATGAAACTCTCCATTTTCATGTTAAGGCCAAGAGTCAACATACCTGTAGCCTTGATGACCTCATGGACACAGTACATGCTTTAGATTTTTTACTTGTTAACTACTTCTGAGTCAAAGCCTAAATCTACAAATTCAATGAGCCTAACAAAGTCAGGGATTTATTTTAAATTCAATGTGATTTTTTTCAGCTAACATGAGCCAGAAACCTCGGAGACAAGTGGAATAATCATAATGGCAACTCTTCAACATTCAGATGACTGGCAGTAAGGGATAAAGGAAACTCAAGAACAAAGCAGAAAGGACACTCTCATTTGAAATATCATTTCACCCACAAATTCATACATCTTGTATTGGCACTGCATCTGTTGCTGCAGTGGATTTTATGAAGTGTCTCAAAGCAACTTGGAGATGGCCCTTTTGTCATAGGGATAGCCAGATAAAATTAAGAGAACTGAAATTATGGGCAGTGACTTTGCAGATAGAAAAATATACCTTCCTCATTTTCTCTCCAAGCCTGACACTCATGCTTCACTGAAATTTGTGGCTGTGCAGATGTAGGAGTTTACTGCATTCCACAGTTCAGATGTTTGGATGGAAAGAAAAGCAAAATATTTAACTGAACTTGTTTAAAGGAGCAGCAGAGCTCTAGGAAGCTATGAAATATACAGTGTGTCAAACATGCAGAATTTAATACACTACAATCTTCAAGTACTCCATGCGAAAATAAGCAAGAGAACAAAAATAAAGTCCACATCAGCCTTACAGTAGGAATGTTTCATTAATATTATTGGGAGACAGACTGTTTCGCAAACTTTTGAGAGCAGTTATGCCTGTTCCTGTGCTATCCAATAAAGCCAGAGCAAAATGAGAAAGTGTTTGATCCCATTGTGAAAAACCACCATTCCCTCAGTCCAGAATTTGAATATATATGTTGAAAACTTCCAGCAGCAAAGCTTAATTAGAAATATAAACAGACCTTCATTTTTTACCTTCATCATTCATTTGCTAATTAAGCAGTGCCTGAAGGCAGGGCCATCCCACCAGAATGGGAAACCAAGAGCCCAACCTGCTGGCAATGTCTGAGAAGCACATGAGCTGTGTGCATTTGGGAGGGCCTGCTCCAAAATTACAGTAACACTCTATACTTAACATAAATCAACTCTTAGGGAAATAAATTTCAGCACTAGCTGGCTCCAATGCTACAGTTGAATATGTGGTAAATTGTCATTCAAACAGGTTTCACTGTATCTTTATTTATACTCTCCAGATCCGAATGCTATATGGCTCACAAAAAATACTTCTATAGGCTGTTCAAATCTTTGGCTTGTCTCCAAGAGTTCTGCTGGTTTAGATTCTACACACCCAGGAGGAACTATTCACGCCTCAGACATTTATATTAGCACTGTAAATATTCTGTACTGGAGAGAAAATGTCAGGGCACTTCACAGAAAACTGTTCCAGAGTTTCATAGCCAAAAAGGACATCTCTGCTGCTCTCTTTTCCACATTACCTAATTTTTTATGAATGACAGTAAGGATATAAAAAAAGTGTCTACGCATAAATATTCAGTAATGGATTTTTGACCAGCTGAACTAAAACACAGCAGGTTTATTCCTTAATAGTTCCATGGAGCCCCATGGGGATGGTAATCTCTAATCTTGGGAGAGGGGTCACTAAAACACAAATGCTGCTCTAAGACAACAAAGTCTTTCAACTGACTTCAATAAGGATTTAGAGATGGGGACAACTGATTTAAGGGATACTATTATCCATACTAGTATCAGATTTTGGTTGGGGGGTAGGGAAGTTGTATGGCCTTTTTGTTTCTTGGTATTGAGAAAGATAAATGGAATATCACACTGAAGCTTTTTGCAGAACCTTTCAAGTTTAAAACACTCAAAGTTTTCTTTAAAATAAGAATCTGACATGACAGCACCTGGCTAAAGGTAGATCAACCCAATCTGTACACAGAAGCTGAAATCCAGTATATTTCCTGTGTCTTTTCTGACCATAGGCTCTAACAATATTTCACATGTAGAAAACAAAGTTTTCCCCTATATTTAACAAAACCCCGAAAAGTTCATGGGACACAGGATTGGACTCAATTTTGAATTCTTTTTCACATAGTTTGAGTTTATATAGAAAGGATGATTCCCATGATACATAAACAACTTATGTTCTGTGGCAGGAATCATGGGATTTTACTTCTTGGATAGGAAATATGATCTCATATGAACAGCAAAATATGACATCAACAAACACATTGTTTATAAACCCTGTGAGGACTCGTAACCTCCATTATACATGGTGGATGAAACTTCATGTTGCTAATGTAAAGTAGCTTCGATTTCTGAATATTAAAATCTTTTTTTTAATCTTGAAAAGTTTTCTCACTGAGTTTTTCTCTGAAAAGAACTGGTCACTCATTACACGATTTAGAATGAAAAATAATTCAAATCTATGGTTCCAGGACCCTCTTTTGTCCTCATTTAACCAGCAACAGTTTTCAGTTACACAAGCATGCTAAAGAAAAATTAGTTCTATCTACCAAGCATATAGATCAGGATCAGAGGCCATTATCAGATGCTGTCTTGTGTTTTCAAATGTATAGAACACCTCATTTAGCTATAAAATGATGTCTTTTACTTCCTTCATAGTTCATTCGTAATCATAAAGAGCAGTATCACACTCTTGCTACTTATTTTCCAGGTCAAATAAATTCTGAACATAAAAGAAATTAATTTCATACACAAACTTTATATCTACTTTGAAAATTTCCTAACACTGGTTGTCTCAGTCAACACTAATTGATATTTTTCTAGACTTAAAATTAAGGTTTCTTTCTCTTCTTACAAAGATGACTCCTCTGCAAGCGCTTAGATCATCTTACAAAAGTTTTAAAACGACAAAACCAATGTTTCATTATTTTTCTATGTATAATAGCTGATGCCTTGAGGCGGCATCACAGCCACTAAAGATGAAAATCATTCTTCTGGAGAAACAACATTATTTGGCATAACTGTTATGCAAATATACAAGTTCTACATATCAAAGAATGTTAATTTTAAAATTTATTTTCTAATCCCTTATTGCTGCGTCTTTCCCTCTGCTTCCCACTTGAACAGATTTGTGAAACTGTCAGTGTGTTTCTATCAAATTGTCTTTGACAATGTTTATGTTCTTGCAGTCACTTGGAGCCCAAATTAAGAGAGAATTGATTCACTCTTGAATTACTTCTGGCTTATGCCTGACAGAAACAGGATCTGCACTATCTGATGTCATAGAGGTGTGGGTTATCCAGCCCATGACACCGTGCTGTAGGACAAGACTGTGATTCATTCTCCTTCCTAAAACTGAAACTGAGAGAAAAGCAGGCCCTGTCGATACTTTTTAATATTATGTTTTAAATCTTAAACAGAATTCAATTTAGAAAAATAATTATTTAGTCTCTTCTATCTTTGATATGTTAAACTCCTTACCTGGGGAATATTTGTTCCATTAAGTTTTTTTTTTTGTCTAGACATTGTGGGTCAGAGAACAACATCTTAAACAGAAAGAATGCTGCATGAAACATAAAAGTTAGCAGAAGAATCTGAATACTTCATGGTCCCAAATATTCTCCTCTATTAGGCAAATTATCAATTTAGCTGAATATGAAAAATAAGGAAAAAAGAGGGAGAAAAAAAAGAAAAATATTTTCATGTATTATTATTTTTCAAAACAAAAAAGGCTAGATGCTATAGGTAAGGTAAAAATTTTCTGTTTAGTTAAAACCCTGCAAAGTCAAAGTTGAAGGTATTTTTAAAGGAATTTTTCCCCAGCTTCATCTTAGTTTCATACTTAGTAGGAAGTTTTCCTATTTAGATGAAAAATTCTCTTTTTCAGGACCACAAACACAGTTCTTCATGTTCTAGTACAAATAAACCATTTCTAAATACCTTTTGATATAATTTGTGATTTTGTTTTTTCCTTTCCAAAGTGAGTATTATCCAACATTTAACTGCTTTTCTGATAGAAGTTACTGTCTAAAATGAAAATACTTTCTGGTTTGTTTCAAATATTCGGTGAGAAGGTGTATTGGGCTAACTGCAGTGAATGTTTATTACAGCTACTCAGCAACTTATTTGTTTAGATTATTTTCATAGAAGAATGGTTCTGTAATCTTTGTGAATGTCACAAAGACAAACAAACATACTGAAGTTTCTGATGCAAGACAGGAATGTTGAACATTTAGAAAACAAAACATACTATGGAAACGTTCCTGTAGTATACATGGCCACAAGTGGATTTAAAAAAACCCAAACATTTAGCCAAACTAACTTTTTTACCTTAACTGGGTTGGTTGTTTTTTTTGTGGTTGGGCTCTCTCAATCTCGTAGTGGCTCTGTAGTTCTAGCAAATTAAGCTTCTGAGGTTGGTGGATGGTCGGATGGATGGATGGATGGATAGATGGATATAAAAGATTTTCGCAAATCATGATCAGCTTTCATGCACAATTTTTTCGGAAAACTTATTTTTCCCAATAAGCACTGAACAAGCAACTTGGTGACACGCAATTGGGAGACACAATGACATATGCACTTCCACTTCCAGAAACTTCTCAGACAAAACCTAGAGTATTTTTATCTTGTGTTACCACCACTGAACATCTTGGTTAAATTAAACATGAAATGCAACACACGTGTCCTTAATCTACATACTCTAGTTCTGAGTCTTGGTTTCATAAACCACCCTTCTCCTGAGATGAATCCACTTAGGTCATGACTAGATAGAGATTAAGTGGGGATTATTCTGAGGTTAATTCATTCAGTAGAAACCCCCAGATATTCAGCTTTATGATTCTGGCATGCCAAAGTTTTCCTTTCTGAGTGGTCTTAATAGAAGACAGAGCCAGAAGTTTTCATGGCTCCATTTAAACCGTTCAAAGTCACAAACTGAAGTTTGTAAGCGGAATACATCCTACAAAGCTGTAATGAAGGAAACTGGTTTCATGTCATCCAAAGATCTATGATTTAGACAAGAGAGAGAGTGATTTAAAAAAAATACAGCAGGAAATATTTCTTTCATCCTATTGTATCAGAGTAGTTTTTTCTCCTTAGGCTGCCTCTGGCTGCTGATTCTGTCTGCCAGTACATTGTTGGTTTACTTCGTATTCCTCTTTAACAATGTTTCATCCTTCTGGTCTGGTTTTCATTTACCCTATTAACAGGAATAGGAAAAGAAAACCAAGGGAAAACCAAACTCTAAAAAAGTATATCTATACATTGGCTCAGAAAATAAACCATAACAAATTCCACAGAGAAAGTCATAACATTTTAGTATTCTATTACCCCAAAATGCCGATTACAAAATGAGACAGAATGGCAAATACAAGTTACTAAAGTTAAACATATTTATGAACCTTGAGAAAGTAAAGTTGGGTAATAGTAGTGTCTTTTAAAAGATTTTATTTTTGGAAAATATAGTGTAATTTCCATTTTAAATGGTTACCTTGACCTGAACTGGACATCTAAGACTAGAGGAATATGTACTCCTACAACTTTAATTAGAGAATCAGACAAAGTAATGAGAAATAATTTTTCCTACTGCAGGGGCCTGCTAAGTTACCCTTCACACAGATCAAGTTAAGCATGCAATCAGGTTTTTTCAGAATACGAGGGAGGCTGAATAATTTCATTTTAAGTATAATTTATTATACATTTCTTAAAAGCTCAAATTTCAATGCTCCTGTGGCAGACATTTGAAGGTTGGGTGTTGGAGCAGATGGAATGTTTTACAGCAGGACTTTAATTCTCAATCCAAAAGGCATTGCTTTTGCTTCTGGTCAAAGGTGAATTTATTCCCTCTGCTAGCTCTGTCCCGGGGCTCTCCCTAGGCAAGGTCTGTCAACTGTTCCATGCTTCTGCCAAATTACGTGATGATTTTGTCATGTGGGCTAATACTCCCCAGTGATTCAGTTTTAATCAAATGCATAAAAGTGAAGCATTGTTGAACAGCGCAGTAACAATACCAAGTGCTTTAGAGAGATATGGAAGAAGTACAGTTGGGTTTTAAAACTTGTGCATGTGCAAATGTAAAAACCCTTCCCCACCTCAGAAAGTCTGTGCAAAGCAGTTTCTACAGACAGTAACTCACATTCATAAATAACTTTATAAATCTATAACCTTTCTCACAGTAATAATAGAAAATATTATTCATATTGGAATTTATACCATGGAGCAAGGGATTGAGCTCCATATAGGTGAATTTTGGGGCTGTTATTTCATACGTACTCCGACTACATCTACCAGCTTAGTAGAATTGTACAGCAGCTTGAATAATAACCTATTCAAGTGTCAGGATAAGGTTTTAAAAGACAATGGCAGCAGCAAGAGATGGCTCAGACCACAGGAGTGAGCTTCTGCTGAGAGATACAGATCATGCAGGTTTTACAACAATCTAATATTATACAGTAATGAAGCTGTTGTAATTGGCTATCTCACTGAATACATGTAAATACTTATTTTGTGCTGCACTATAGCAGTGCAGCAGTGGTTGTGTAGGAAAAATGTCTAATCCTTCACAGAGAATCATAAATGAAACAAAAACTGAAATAAAATAAAATAAAATAAAATAAAATAAAATAAAATAAAATAAAATAAAATAAAATAAAATAAAATAAAATACAATACAATACAATACATACAAAAATTCAAAGGCCATTTCTAGGTTAGAAGATGGTTTATAGATGGATAGTGGCAACCCTGTTGAGAGAAACAGTTGATGCTGACAACACGTGTCCATAATGTACACCTTTCAAGGCTTTTTATTTCAGATTAACTCTAGTCTGGCTCTCTGGACTGAATGCCCATTTGCAGCTGGAGTGCATTAGTTACACTCCTGGAGTGTGCTAAATCTTCCAAATCTGAATCCTAGTTTCATCTGAAAGGAATCAAGTTGAGGCACTGCAAAAGCTCCACATGACATGAACCAAAGCTCAATAAGAAAGAAAGAAAAATATGCACTTCAAAAGCACTCTCTTGATTCAAACTAACACACTAACAAATATATGCCCTGAAAATACATATGCATAGAATTATATATGTATTACTAGCTTAAAAAAAAACCCCAAAACATTTCTAGCATAAACTGGTGGATATCACTTATCTGTTTTCCTTACGAGTTAATTTTCTTTGTTTACTACAAACCAGCATAGCTCTATCAGGATTAATTTGCCCAGTTTTTTTTTTTTTTTTTACTTCAATCTAATTAAATTTTAAAATCTTTTAATGAGGTTTATCATACAATTTTTTCCTCCATTAAAATTTGATCTCAGAATAGCGATCCAGTAATTTGAAACTAGTTAAAATTGTTCATTAGCGTGGAATTTTGAATACTGAATTAGATGTTGCACATACTTGTAAAACAAATGTTGCATATTAAACAAGTTGGTGTTCTACCACACAGCTTATCAGGGAAACTATCTGTGTACTTTTAGCTTACAGTCTTGCCAAGTACACCAGTTGATTGTCTTGGCAATAACTTTCTCTTTGAAAACAACAAGTGCATTTTATTTCTAAGCAACAATGGGAAAAAAAAGCTTTGAGTCTGATTCTACAACAATAAACTCGAAGATGCACATGTGAAAATACTCATTCAGAAATAAGAAGGTACAGACCCACAAAACCTTCAAGTACTACTGAAAAGACTAACAAAAAACTTCCCATTTATAGGGATAGGGGAAGAAGGGCTTGTGTCTTTAGTCATTAACACTCACACTATAGCAGAGTTAGAAGACAGAATTTAGGGATATAAAGTGCCTGGTATTCAAGATCTCTGTGTTGATTTAGAAGACCCTTTGCTCAGTTACAACCAGCAAACATTTGGATTTTTTTTTTACGGTCGGGTGTATTGCTCATTTCCCAAGAGACAGTTTCCAATAAGCATCTAGAGCACTAAATTAATAATGTTCTATTTCTAAGTGTGCTGCGTTGCTCAGAGTTTTACATGGCACTGCTTGGGAGCACATCTCCATTGCTTTACATTTGTGCATCCTGAACAGTGTGTTTTCAGCACTCACAGGACTGTGTGCTGAAAAAAGAACAATGCAATTGCACTGTGCTACAGTAGGCACTCCAGAAGTCACCTTCTTCAGCTCATCATCACTTCTTATGGAAAGCAACTCTGTTTATCCCTAAGGACTTCAGTTGGCTGATGCAGAGTAGGACCACATCTTATTAGGATGTCTCCATTGAGAAAGTATCCCAGAAAAATCAGGATCTGGCCTTAAATTCTCTGCTACTCTGCTACTTTAAAATAGCTTGTGTCTCTGCCTCTGTGTACAGGCTGTGCACTCCACGATAGTATTTACGTATGCATCCCATTTATATTACAGTAGCTGAATATGTTAGACACCTGAATGCTCTGACATTTCAGATGCTCAGAATCATTTAAAGTTTGCAGCAGTCAATGATATGTGGGATATGGTGATAGGGTGAGAACCAGCTTTGAAAAGCTCCTGTCCACAGTACAAGTCCACAAGTGTCTTCAGCTGACAGCGTTGTTGGGAATGAAGGCAGTTGCATTTAACACAGAAAATGTTTTCCATGAAGTTCTGAACGATTGTACTGAAAATGCATTTTTTATGTATACCAAAGCAGCAGAGCAATGACAAAAGCTAACATTTAAAATGCAAAACAGCCAGTGTGGTGTGACACAGTGTGAGATGTATCTCAAAGTCTTAAGGTTGACTAATTGAATTGCCATTGATAAGATGTCACTTAAAGAGACATCTCTGCAGTGAAACATGGGTTTGCTGTAAATGACCTGTCATTAGAGCCATGGGTAATGTCCGTGTCCAGACTGAAAAATATTGTAGCTCCCAGCAATATGCTCAGTAGGAATTAAAACAGCAAGGATTCTAAGAAGTCAGTGTACACGAACCACCAGAGAATTATGCCTCAGGTGCTACGTTAATTTACTTGTTGGCATACATTAATTGAAACCAATCAATAAGGCTGGAGGTACAACAGAGGGAATGCAAAAGAAGTAATCGATCGCCACACTTACTCATTTTAAACTTGGAAAACAGAAATAATTTAGTTTAAGATTTTTCATTTCTGCCAATACAGATAATGGGATTACTTATTTATTTTCTATTCTTTCAGCACTAATTATAATAACTGTGATGTCTTTCAGCAGCCCTTGTGTAAACCCCAGTATTCTGATTAGCAGCTGTTAACTTGTATATAATGGGAGTGTCTTCTTCCAACTGAGTTAGAAATTATATATTTTTGCTATTGCAAACAATGTTAATCATTCTGTCGCAGTGAAAGCAATTATATATTTTAACAGTTATAAGCTTGAATTCAATTTGATTTTTCCATTTATGGCCTACTAGCTTTTAAAATTTTTCTTTCCCAAAGAGAAATATACCCAAAGTAATTGTCTAAGGAGAACAGAAAGAGCTGTGCTTCTGATTTTTCTTTTTTTTTTGCATTCAATTTGCTCTAATATATTCATTCTGTATGTCCAGCATTGACTGGTATACCTTATAATTTAATTTTTAATGTAGGTTATTTTTAATGTCGGTTGCTTTGGCTTTTGTTTTTTTTTTCTTTTTGCTGTCTTTTTTTTATTTTCTACAATATTTCTGTGAGGTCCAGCAGTCAGTTCTAAAGACCACACTGCCTAAAAAACAAAATAAAGAGGACCATTGCTTCCTGTGTTGCATTTATCACCCCTTTTTCACAAAAACTGCTCATCCTTACTGATATTCTGTTTCCAGAGAGATCAAAGGAAATCAGCACTCTGTTATTGATAACTGTTTTGCCCAAGGAATGGGAATTTAATACGCGGTAAACGTGGTGCCAGACACTATCATTGTGTCTTTGGTGGCACTGAGTTTTCTCAAAATTTGTCCATAAATGAATAAAACCTCAAAATTTAGCCTTTTCCGCATCTGTAACAGCATTACTTTCCCTCTGACCATGCTCGAAGGCATTAACTCCACATAATAGTGCTCAATTCAACCTCCAGACAAAGAATGGATCTGCAGCTGCTGTCCTTGTGTTCCATGAAGCCATGGAGGTACAGATTTGGATCAGGTTTGAGGATGGAAAGCTGAATCAGTAAATACTGTTTCCCATGGTTTTGGAGGGGTGCAGGCAAGACATGAAAGATGCTATATAGGAAAAAAAAAAAAGACAAATTAACCCATACTGACTGGTGGGCAGGATGCTTATTAAGGAGGTGCCCACACCTGGCAGATTTTTCCCACAGTGATGTGTTTAGCTTGTAAGTGAACTGAACTATCCAGCTGCAAGTACATGTATTTGTACTTCTATGTACATGTATTTGTCTCCAAACTCTTGCTTAATCTGGTTCTAAAACATCAGTTCTACAGCATTATTTTCTAGGGCTGTCTATTTACTCCTTATTCTTGGAGGAAAAAAACCCCAAGCAACACACCAAAACAAAATAATAGGGAAAAAACACCCACAACTATTACCTTTTTGTTGGATTGAAGATACCATAACCCTGCTGATGTTACTTTTGCCAGAGACTGGGAAAATCAGTGAGTACTAGTAGTGTAGACAGTGAGGGTCGTGTTCCTTCTAGACAAGCCTGAAAGCAAAATAGTAATTAACATCCAGCTGGAAAACCGATTTTCTGTGAACTCAAGTAAGTTTACCGCAGTCCTTTAAAATTACCTCTCGACTATTAACGTGGCAGAGTTGTGTGAAACACTGAGCAACAGTATCAAACTCACTTAGGTCCTTTTCTGTGACAATGCTGTACAACAGTGTGGAGTTATGGATTATACATTTTTCAGCAGTTCTCCAGCCAAAGGTTAATTCAATTCCCGGAAAGGAGAAAGTCCTATCTGCCAATTAGTGTGTAATGTGTGAGACTGAAACCAAGCACTGAAACCCAGGCTGCTGCTTCGGGAATTCAAAGTTAGGCTGAAGCTCATTTTCCCTCTCATATTCTCTAAGTCTTATTCACAATTAACAATTTCTGTGGTTGGAAATACTTCGAGCTTTTCATTTTGAAACTTGAAAATAAGAATACTGAAATCTCCTGTCATAAGAAGTTAGAATTGAAACATACGGACCATAATTATAGAAGCAGAAGTAGATACTTCCATCCCAAACATCATCAATTTTTTTTTAAACACTGGTAAAAGAAAAAGTTTTATAGCAGGCAAGAGAAAGAGAGTATTCTACATTAGACTGCTCAAAGTTTTTCCATTTGTTTGCAGCTACTGTGCAGAATTTAGAGCCAGCTATTAAATACGTCTATTAAAGTCAAAAAATCACCTTTATGTAATTTACACTACTCGTTTAAAACACTAACCATGTACGATAACAGGTAAAGACATACTAATTCTCCTTTCTTGCAGTCATAAAGTCTAAATACTTTGCATTTGATACAGTCCCATGTAATTTCTCAAATACAGAGCTAAAATTATCTCATATAACTTCTACTTGAATGGAGAGATTTAGTAGCTGCAATTGTGAGAGGCAGAGCAACAGCCAATTTATGGATTTGTTTCCTGTCAGTAAATCTAGGGGATGTTCTCCCATTTTCAGGAACTAGTACTGGTAACAATTACACCTGATTTTCTCTGTGTTTTACCCCTCACTCCCCCTTCCTTCTCCTTTGAAAGTTGTACCATTCAGCTTCTTCTGGAAAAATGTCATAAGTTGTCCCTGTGGATGCCTGAAATGAACAGCTCGTGCTGTGAAGGTTCCCTTCCTAAAGATTCATGTCCTAAATTCCTTCTCTGGCTCTATCACAACAATGCTAGTTACAATTCATTCCCCTTCCTTCCAGCCACACTGGAAAACACTGCACACCATCAGGTCAGCTCCACATTTCCCAGTTTGCCACCAGCACATGCCTAAGTCATACAGAGGGACAAAACAGGAAAGCATCTGGGACTGGTCTGAAGCAGCTTGTTTCTCATTAGCCAGCCAAGAAGTACACACTGCTCAGCCATTTGGTGAGACTCACAGAAAAGAGAAATATTGTAGTACAGTAGACCTTAATTTGGGTCCCTGTCTTCTCCTCTGCTACTTGTAGGAATTTAGACATCTTTGAGACCTCAGTCTCTCAAGCAAGTTGAACTGCAGAGTCAGATAGTAGATTCCAAGACTAGCTATGAACAGAGAGTGCCTGTCATTGTAATTCCTCACATGTTTTGTCTTTACCTGTTTGAAGCACGTGTGCAGAGGACAATGTAAAATCATCCCAATTTCAGGTACCAGATCCCAGCTGTGCTGGCCAACACCACTGTGAAACCCAGCCTGAGAAACAGTGGGACTGAGTCCCCTCCTTTCAGGCAAGTTTATCTTAAAGACTGTGGCTTTATCAAACATGTATTAAATAGAATAACTTTGCAAAGAAGTGAGCAGAATGTATCCTACACTGAGCTGTTGTGTCCTAAGATAAACAACAATGAAAGAACAGGAGACAAAAGGGACAGACAAGGGACAAAGGGATAATAATATTATTAAAGGCTTACTGCAGCAGCACTTGTCCAGGTTAGGCTTGCTAAAAAGCCCCAACAAAGCACTAGCAGCTTTGTAAAGAGATGACAAAGGCTGGAATTTGTCCCGAGT
Source organism: Falcunculus frontatus (assembly GCA_013398115.1). Lineage (NCBI taxonomy): Eukaryota > Metazoa > Chordata > Aves > Passeriformes > Falcunculus > Falcunculus frontatus. The sequence continues at coordinate 1,724,029 of VZRV01005742.1, read as the reverse complement.
GCTTCAGCTGTACTTTTTTCTTTGTCTTTTAATATGCAATAATTCACTGAAATCTCACTTGAGAGCGAAAAGTACCCTATAATCAAGTGCACTGTTTCTGCAGGACATAGAATGCTTGAGTATCCTCAACTCAATGTCTCAAGTTTACGTTCAAAGATCCACTTTTAAAGCATTTTATAAATGGCTTCACAATTTAATTAAAGGCTTATAAGCTTTATTGAATGAACTCTTCAGCATGCTCTGCTCACCAGCTTATGGCTACAAAGACATTATTTAGGGAACATTAACCTCAATCTTTCATTTGAATCAAAACTTATAATTTTAAACTTTTAAAGGCAACTTATCCTCCGCATAAAATTGCAAACAAAAAGTGGATTTCAAACACGATGTAAAATAACAGCCTATCAATCTTCCCTACCAGACCTTCCATGCTCATACTATCTTAGCCTGCAGATCCAATTATCCTCCAACATTTGCTGCTCAACCATGCTGAGATTATTCACCAGCCCTCCAGTTAGACTGTAATAAGAGGTCTGTGGGTGCATTTACACTCAGAGAAAAATAAGGTATAAATGCTGGAATTGCCGTCACATCTTTTTGAGTTACATGCACAGCCATAAACTGTACAGTAATGAATCAGACTATTTCCAGCTGCTTTATCCATTCATTTGCATGATATTTGGACTTGCTAATTCAAAAAAGAAGAAAATCTAGGTGCAGCATGCCTTCAAGATGATACATCTCTTGACCCAAAGGCCTTACAAACAAAGTGCTAATATCACGTGGAAGATATTTCCTCCTGTGCCCAGACAGCCAAAGCTCCAACATGGATATGTGATTACCCTCTGTAAAGGCAATCTCAGCCCCTCACTATTTTTATTTTTTTTTTAAGCTTTATATCTTAAGAAAGTAATTGAACACATTTAAACTGCATTGACCTCAAAGATATGTTCTGCACAAAATTTGGCAGGCTTTGTGCTGCTCAGCAAAAAAATATAACAGCAGATTAATGATATAATGGTTTCTGATGCTCCAGTCTTCATGGTGTTTGCTCACTGCAGTAGTTGTACATCATGGCAAAAGAAAAGCCCTCTGCCACAGGACATCAGTGCACATTGCCAAAAATGTCAGAACCACAGTTTTCAGCCCAAAGCTGCAACTACTTGAACTGCAGGAGTCATTTCATTAGCTGACAGCTGCAATAAGCTGTTCTTTCTCTGTGTGGAGAAGCTACTGGTGGGAGGTACAACTCACACAGGCAGCCTCCATAAATCATATACCACTTTAAGAAAAATATACTTAAGGAAACATTCACAAAGTAATGTGCAGTATCTTTCCTATTTATTATCCTTATGTACTTAGTGCATTCAGGCCTTAACATTTTGTATTTCAAAAGCTCTCAACAGACTTTAGACACGTGGACAAAGTTCAGGAAATTTCAGACTCTTTTTTCCCATTTGTACTATTTTTGCTGATCCAGAGAACCTAGATCCTTAGTGTTTCTTGATGACCTATTTCTAGTGAATATATTCCTATTGACCCAGGGAAAACAAAATTAGGTGCTTTAGTTACAGGTGGAAACCATGACACTCGTGTTTATTTACTATGTTGCTACTATGTAGGGTAATAAAAAATTGTAGCAGGAAAAGTAATCAGCTGAAAAAGGCACTAAGATATTTCGAAACCACGTGGTATTAATTGAAGACAGTGTATCACTGAATAATTAACATACATAGACCTTTTCAAGTCTTTAAAGCTGCGATAACCTTTAGTCTCCTAAACGTCTAAGGAAAGTCATGAAGGTGGTGGGAAGAGGCTTCAGTGTCACAAATGAGTGTTTGCCAGCCACCGCTGAGCCAGGCAAGTAATAGGTCCTCAGATCTACCTCTCCAAATGGTTTCTCTACTACTCAAACACTTTTCATGGAAACCATTGAAAATTGCTTGTAGGTAATAATGCAACTGAACACCTAGCTTTGTTTTGTTTCTTTAAATCCATGTTACTTTCCCTCCATGAACCCAAATCAGGTGTGTAATCTCCATTCTCATAGCAAATCTCCTCTATTCTTCACCAGTAGCTTATTGCTAAAGAAACAGAAGTGCTATGTTTGAACAAAAATAACATTAATAGAAAGAAGGCTTATGTAATACTTGATATTGCGCTTACTGACTTTTTTGGTTTTATTTTTTTAAATCACATAGCATTTTACAAGCAATTACACAGCTTGTAGTTTTGGTTTGGAGTTTTGTTTGTTTTCCTTTGTTTTGTTCATTTTGGTTTTTTGTTTGTTTGTTTGTTTTTGGGTTTTTTTTTAATTTGGAAGCACATTGAAGAGGATTGATATAGGCATTTTACTTCTGAACTACAGTCATTCTACTTTAGATGATTAGTACCAACCAATTAAAATAACTACTGCAGTTGAAGCAGAGTCCTGGAGAAGGGTGTCACATCTCTGTGACAGACACATAATTAGCTGTCACATCCACAGATTATTCCCTAGCACCAAGGAAAAGCAACAAAGCCCAGCAAAAGAGGCACCTCACTCCTACACTCCAGCAATGGCTCTAACCAGCAGGTGGTCCAGGTGGAGCAGCGTTTTAGTTGTCTTAGCTGCCCGTGGGAACTGTTCTTATCCATTCAGTTTTCTGAGCCATGTTAAGAAGTCATAAAGAAGAAAAACACCTTGTCAAGGTTATGTATTTCCATGAATTTTCTCCAAAATTACTGATGAGAAGAGTATCTGTTCCACTAGAGGGAGGAGCAGGCTCAGGAACTGAATTTCCAGCAAATGTTCCAGTGCCACCTACAATAACAGACTTATTTCTACGTGAAGGATGGTCTGTTGTCAGAAAGTGTTGAAAGGGCAAAACTGGAATAGGAAGTTTTGTAACAACACAAGCAAAAGAAAAGAGAAAAAGGAAGAATCTCCCTTGAGGTAACTGGGATTTCTTATTTTGTCCCTGTTTATCCTGAAAATGGGATGTGGTTTTAGTTATAAATCATTTCTTTCATTATATATTTAGGTTTCTAGACCATGCTTTTCTTTGACATAGAGATAAAGCCACCTGGAACAGAGCAACAATTTTTATCCTATCTCCTTTCTTGTAAAGGGCTTCACGTAGATGTTTATTTTCATGTGTTCTGTCTTACCACTTTTTGTTGCTAAGATTTGGTAACAAGACAGTATCTTCATCTTAAAACTGGTATATTTGAGAACTTATAGATTATTCATACCTTTTAAGTATGAAGATATTAATACTTCTAATTCTAGTGTTTTTTTCCTTGAAATATAATTGAGATAGAACAGATCCAGAGATTTCAAAATTTCAAATTTTCCCAAAGAAAACACAAGAAATGAAAAACGCCCATATCAGAGCTTCTATCTGTTCACCTGCATATAACTATACAGCAAATCACTGTCATGGAAAGATTAAGGTCACTTACTACAGAAACTATTTTTAGTGACTTTGGCTGGGACAAGTCCCGTGACTGTTCAGTGCAGCACAAGGAGACAAAGGAACAGCTGTATCTTATGCAGACAAGCAAGGCTACAAGGAGACGTGGCTTTAGTCCAACCTATCCATCTTACCTGCCAGAGAATAGCTGTACCACAAAAGGAGGACATTCATGGAAGAGCTGGAACTGGCCACGCATTCCTCTCCTCCTCCCACTCTGAAACAGTGTTCAGACCAATGCTCAATTTCTCCTTTAGGGCACTTTGTGATGCCATCCATGCAGGTGACTTACACACAGTACTAAGCAGGTTTCTGTCTTCTGGTTGGGTTTGACCAGCAGTTGTCACATTTGGCTCTCTCACTGATGACTGAGAGACAGTCCAGAACCAAAAGAACTCCCTATGCATTGTGCAATCCATCTAGACATGACTCCAGCCAAGAGGAGTGCTGTATCCAGAGAGGAAGGTGCACTTAAATGTTGGTTCTCAAGTCCCCAGGGAATTGGTTTCATAGTGCTTTAACACACACACCTAGAAACTCCGGCTCCTTGCAGAGGTTTTACTGTAGCACATTCCATCAGGCCAGAAAGAGACATTATCTACCGAGCTTGAAAAATTCTGTTTATCCTGGACCAAAGACATTAAACTCCCTGGATATTAAGACAGAAGCCTTGAACTTGGTGGGATGCAAAGAGTAGGGTCAGCACGCTTTTGGCAGCCTCAGCAGGAAATGTGTTGCATGATTTTATATTGCCTAGTGTTTTCTAAATATTTAGTCTCTCATGCTTCTCATTACTGTAGCTCAGCCAAGAATCAATGAAAGTCTGAGTAACTGAGCTCAGCTGAAATTTTCCTGCCTTCCCAGAGATGTGTGAGGGTTTGAACCATTCTCCCAAGCAACATGTTAAATTATAGTCAGAATAAAATCAGAAAGAGCTTTAGAATCACCCACGATCGTCTCAGCAGAAAAGGGCAGAACTGTCTTGTACTAAACTGCAAGAAGGCTGTCTTATTATAGGTTATTCCTGACATCAGGATAAGAAGATGTGTGTAGTCTAAGATTAGAAATGCATTGCAGAGTCATATAGAGGTCAGTGAGAAGAAATTTGCATTATTTTGCTATTCCCGAAGTATATAGATTTCCCTTCTGACTGTCTTGATATGTGATGATAAGCAGACGAGCAGAAAAGCTGTAGGATTCACACCTGGTTCCTGGTGTCAGAAAGAAACTTCCTGAATAATATCTTCTACCTATGGCTGGGCTCTCTCTGGATCAATGCAAGGTTACGGCCACTGCCTCTTTTGATCTCTGCTGATCAGAACAGAACTTGTGCCTCATTAGTCAGAGTCGGGTGATGCTGGGCACTGAGGGCACTTTAGCAACAGCAGATTATGAATTATGCAGCCTTAAAAAAAGTATCACAATAAAATGGATGTATTTTGCTTTGCAGTATTCTGCATGCCTTGGCATAGATCAAGATCAGTTTCACCCTATTTCATCTTTTAAAGTGCTGCCTATTGCTGTGAGTTTCATGAAGTGAAACTTTTTCATTGGCACAAATCAATGAGAAGAAGTACAAAAGAATTATTGTACTTACACTTAAAGTTATTTATCAAGTGAAGCAAATACATACCCGTTATGAATTGCCCTAAAATAACCAAGGAGGGTAAACATCAGCAAAAAATTCAGGGAGCCACTTCAAGCCTATAGGCATTTTTTTTCCTTACATATAAATATCTGTGACCTCAGATAATAAAAAAATTTACCCTAATGACTGTAGAAATATATTCTAGCAGATTTAGGATAACTTTTCCTGGAAAATAGGCTGCAATATTTAAATAAAAAATATTCAAAATGCATGTTTTTACAGAAATACAGTTGTGAACTATGTTGCCAGTGTGAATGGGCTATTGCACAGTTGCACGTTGGCTCTGTCACACATGACATTAAAGGAATGATACCGAGAGAGGATAAAGAAATCATTCAGACCACCTACTTCAAATTTCTCCTAGCAGAGATTTTGAGAGACTTATTTTTTGTTTGAAAAAAAGTTCACTGTCAGGATGGTTGCTCAGATTATGGATATAATGTGAGAAATCGAAAGAAAAAAAAAGAAATCACACATTGGCAATCTACATGCAAACACAAGCAAAACCAGTTTAATTACACAAGCTACTGTAGAAACACAACATCCCTCTGCAATCAAGTTTAAGTATGGCAAGGCATGAAAATGCCCATCCTTTCTCTTAGCCATTTATTCCCACTGCATAATATTTGTCACCAGAACTTTCAAGATGGAAAAAACCTCACTATCTCAGAACATGTCCAAGAGCTAAACTTTGCATCTGATTCCTTACTTGTGCAATTCAAGATTGAAAGCTTTGGTCTTCTCAAGTTTAACTGCTATGGACAGAGCTCCGTTCATTTGAACAAAATACGGTTTTGGTCTTTTCCAACCAAGATAATGATTCAAGGTAGAGAAATACCACTTATTCTACACACTGGTGAGGAAGCAGAAAATTAAAACTGTGGTTTGGGTAATGTGTTGAACACAGCTCAAATGATGTAATACTCTTCATTCCACCATGGCTGTAAAATTATGGAAAATGTACTATTTTCCCCTCAGAAGAGAAGAAAACTGCTTCTTGGTTTTGCTTGCCATCCAGTCATTATCATTATTTAGATATACATTATTTATTTGGTGGTTCTCTCCCTACTATGGCTGTTTCTGATATGAGGTTCAGTAATACACACAGGCTGTGGGTTACTCCAAAATACACTTCAGCAAACAGAGATAAATTTAATTCGCAGCGTCAAATCTCCATGCAAGATGAAGAATATTTGGACTCTGTAATTCCTTCTGCCGTATTTTCCATTCTCTCATTCCTCTTGTATTTCACCCAGAGGAAGTGTTCCTATCTTTACATAACAGAATAGAGATAGCTCAAAAGAGTGCCTTGCTTTCATCCATGCACAGCACACCCAACCTGAAAGTTACTTGAAGTAGTTTCTTCAGTGCTTCATTTTGACGCCATGGGCAGTCAAACTTGATAACCATACCTTGATATGGGAAACAGTGACACTTTTTGAATTTCCTTAGATCTTATGAGTGCAATGTTCTCAAGAGCAGCTTTTTCTTCTTTTGAAAAACAGTCAGAAGGGCTATTAGCCAAAAATACTTAGCTGTGTCGGGGGCGTATCTAGGGACTGAAGTTGGCTTTATTATATTCAAATATTTCAGTTAGAATTGTCTGCAGTCCTATCTGCCTGCAGACAATTTGTTTAATTTTCCTGTTTGGTTTTTAACACAGAAAGGAGTTTTTGTTTCAGTTGTCAACTGAAAAGAGAATAGATTCAAAGAGTCAAGCCATATCCTTTAATTCATTTATCACTAATAAAATTCTTTACACAGCTAGGGTGGATTTGAGACATAAACTTGCAGAGTAATTTATCTGAGTCACAACTATCACTGGTGATAAAGCAGAGTGAAAGAAAAGTATTTGACTTTCACATAATAAGTTGGGTGTGGCAGGAATTGCAGTTAGAAGACGTTTAGTAAATTTGGAAAGTTTTATAAGGAATCAAAATGGGTTTACAGCTCTTTTGTCCAGCTGTTCTTAGTAAAATCCTAAAGTATTTGCATTCTTGGAGCAAGAGCAAGTTACAAACACTGTTGCAATTTGCTTACATTTCCATATTTGCCCTGGGCAGCACCATATGTAGTAAATCTTCTTCTGCAGTTAGGTAATTTGTTCTTACATCTATATTGGTTTGGAGGATCACTTTACCTTTAATGTTTAGGGGTTTTTTGGTGCTTCCTATCATTAATTTATTTTCAGGGTGGAAGTCTTAATGAAGACTTGAAAAAAGTTCCTTAAGCCTTGGGGTTCTTGTAGAATGTCCTGCAGGACACTAAAAAGTGTGATTTAAGCAACACAACACATGTATGCTCACAGCAAGTGTCTTGCAATGACAAAATTTCTTCCATTACCTTTCTACTGCTACTTTTAGAAAGAAAAGAGCTAGAAGAACAAAAAAAAAGTTAAATAAAATAAACCAGGTGTTTGATTGAAAATCATATCATGTCTGAGGTCAAATAGGCACATAAAATACTAGAAGCATCAAAGTGTGATATATTAGGTCATATGGGGTTTTTTTAATATACAGCCACAACTATAGCAAATTTATTAGTGTGAAAAGTCATCGCTGTTGGCAAGTGAGCCCTATTTTAACAGATAAGTCAAATGTCACTTTTCTTATGCCACTTTTAGGAGCAGAACGGGCTTAATTGTTATGGGGAATAACAAAGATGCATACTTAAGTTCATTTTTCATGCCTCCCCATTTCTTTTCTCCCACAGAGGTTCTGAGAGGGAAATCCAGAGCGTGCAATGGAATTTATGTAGAATCATTTCCCCTAAACTGAAGAAAGTGATGCAGAAAAAGCCACATTCTAATTGCTACTTAAGCTGTTTCTTTCTTCGGCCTGAAAATTTCTCCAGAGGATGGGGGTGATGCAGAACTTTGTCAGGCAGGGAAATTAGATCAACCCCACAGAGATACAGAGTCTGGATGAACCCCACAGAGATAATCAGGATAAAAGGACTTTTGAACTCAGTGCCATGCCTTGGTTGCAGGAAGCCCTGTGCTCTGAGCTGGGTGAAGATCCAGGCAGCATGAACTACAGCACAAACCATGGCAGCTACTTTACTTCAAAAGACTGAGGAGAAAAAGAAGGAATGATATATTGGGAAGGAATTGTTTCATGTGGAATTAAGGACCCTCAATTCCAGCCTTTGCCAGGTCTTGTGACTCTATTTTAGGTCTCTGATACCTCCTCAGCTCTAAGAAACCATTCAGTGTTGTGGTTCAAGGAAGACTAAAGGAAGATGGACAAGGAACGCCTTCCATCTCTATTGTGCCAGGCTGCAAGGAGAAAAGGATGAGACTCGGGGCCCAAACAGCACATATGAAAAGTTTGTGGCTCAGAAACTCAAGCACTTGTCTGAAGACAAGACTTTCTGGGCTCTGGCTCCTACTCTCCTTAGAACAATTTTTAACATTATAACCACAGGGTATTTGTCTGAAGCCAGTTGTACTATAAAGTTAGACCAAAACTAGCAATATTTCCCCTCAGCTGGGGACAGCCAGTAGGTTACCAATTCACACTGCTGTTGCCTGCCAACTCATTTTCTCCTGCCATACTTATATTGTTGGTAAAAAGATCAACTAACTTACTCTGAGGAGCAAGAGATGAGTTGAGTATGGAAAGAGGACAAATACACTCAATGTGTTTGCTACTGACAGAGGAAAAAGCTAGAGGACACTTGGGGAAACAAATTTACTCTATGAGGACATGACTTGGCAGACCTGGAGAACAGATCTGGAAATGGCTGAGAAAAGACAGATGATACAGGATTGGAAACAAACAAAAAATGCCTTAATGGAAGGCACACAGAGATAGCCAGAGAAGGCAGTAGGATGGCCCACACTTGGACATCGCTGTGGACAAGGACAGATTAATGAGTGGAGAATTTTGGAGGACAGAGTTAATTGAAGCAAAAGATTGATGTGTTTCACAGACTATAAATTGGCAATGGTGAGAGGGAACTGATGGGGCTGATGATTAGAAGAAGGATAGGGGATGAAAGATTTATGGACTGACCACTTTAGACAGACAGAGTATTACAGGTGTAACATAGGATATCTTTTAACTCTCCTGTAGATTGGAAGAAACATTTCACTGTATCTCCCAGCATGCTGGGTGAGGATTACATGAGTCTTGTGAAACCTAACAGTGCTGTTTAACCCACATACTCGAGGTATAGATACTTGCTTTACAATTCTTTCAAGAGCTCTAGGGTTATTCATTTTCCCTGTCCTTATTCCAGCTTTCTTTTTAAAGGCTATCCTGTAATAGCTGTGGAGGACACACAATGATACTCTTCATATTTCTGTTATGTGATGGATCATTTTGATGAACATAGAAATTTGAAATTGTCTAAACTTTCCTTGAAGAGACCATTTTCCCTATGATACAAGCAAATATGTGTGCAAATTCACTCAAATTGCTGTTGTCCCGTTATGAAACACGGAAAGAGGTGGAAGAAACATTAGGCCATAAGCTCCTCCCGAACCTAGAACAAGGGCTGAACTATTTCCACAGGGCTTGATGAATACAGCTTAAAATAAAGTGTTGACAAATAGTGTTACCCAGAAACTTTAGTACTGATACAAAATTACCCTAATATTTTCCTCAACAGAAGAGATTAAAATATGTAAATTTCCTGATCTTGTATGTTAACAAAGATGTAGCTAAGAAAGTAACAAGGACATACAGAAATACTTTAGTACAAGGACATACACTATATATATTAAAAAAAATCATTTACATTTTAAGACACAGAAAGGGGCATCTGGAAAAGACATCCAGGTGGAAAAAGTCAAGTTTAAGCCCACTATCTAAATGTCCATCTCTTTCTTTGATAAGGACAGGTTTGTAGCCTCAGATGGAGTCACACATCACACACAAAACTTCTGTCACCTGCTAGCTGGGAGTCCAGGTCTGGCACTAAAGCAAAGCAACATGAGATTGCTATGTGTTTCTGAGGACTGAGAACACACTCAAAAGGGCAGGTACAAAATTTGGGCAAACAAAAATCACAGTTTCCTATTAATGTTCATGTTTTTACCCAAAGACTCATTTGCTTGACAGCTGATTCCACCACAGAAGCATCACAGCCCATGGAATTCCTCTCACATAAAAGGTCTAGAAAATACAAATCCTTTCCTTTCTCCTATCTTCCTTCTTTTTTTTTTTTTCCTCCTTTTTTACACACTTACCTGTTGACTCATACAAGTTTGCTAATTATGCCACAGGAAACAAGCCAGGGAATCCCAGACAGAAAAAGACAGACTTCTCAACTCTCGGTTCTGTTTAATACTTTACACACAAATAAAGTATATTGCATTTGCTTATCTGTACACACTGAAATTTCCTATGGTTTCCTAAAAAAACATAAAAATCTGAGCCTCCTGTGAATAACATATTATTTATGTTATTAAACATAATTAGATGTTGCTTATACTGAAGTTTGGTTGTGCAAATATGCCTTGAAAAGTTACTTGAAGCAAATACTTTGTATATATAAGGTCCATGTGGATTATGTCAGATTATTGTGGTTCAAACTCAATTGCATCAGAGACAATATGAAAGTCCACAAAGTGGGGGAAAAAAAAAAGCCCCAAATAAAAGAAATAAAGAAAAGCAACAGAATAACCTTCACTCTTTTAAAAAACCTATCGGGAGACTATGTCTAATAAACCTTTTTGTTTATGCCTTGATGAAGACTCGCAGATGCCTCATTGTAAAATTGGTTGAGTCCTCTTCATTTCTCCAATATTCAACTGGTCGATACTCAATACTGAAGATTCAATATTACCAAGGAAAGCAAGAGAAAAGGGTTGAAATTTCGTTTCACTGGCTAAAGAGTCAATCAACAATCACCAAGCTCAGCTGTTTTACGTTTCCACAATGGCATCCTTTGTTTTTCTGAGGATTCTTATGGAAATCAGTGCAGCTTCTAGGCAAGTGTCAGCCATGGTACCAAAAATGCTTGCAGAAATCTGTTATTGTAGAGGGTTGGGACACAATTCCATACAATTTGCAGAAGTTTGGCTGTGTTTGCTGGAAGATTGAAAACCAATAAATTATTCTGAGAAGCACTAGGAGCATTTTACTAGCTTTCTACCTTCTTTCCTTGCCCCTAATCACCAAAGGCTGTGTCTCTTTCCACACTCCCCTAGCCTCTTTATGCCAGTGCAATGCCCCTGGAATGTACAGCAGTGCAAGATGTAAGTAGAAGACAGACATGCAGACAAATATAAAATGAATGAAGCAAAGCAGCACGTAGCAAAAGTCAGATGTGGTGTTTGGAGATTAGCCTTACCACTCCATAATACAACAGGACATTCTTAACCTGTTTTGTCTACAAACTGCATCCAACAAAGGCTTCTTTTTCCTTGAGCAAAGAAGGTGAACTTCAGCTTAATAAGAAACCTTCACAAATGCCAGTTCTTGCCTATCAGTTGAACCTTAATGTGTATCTACACACAATGGTCTAGGATTAGAGAACTGTCCCTTCTACCCACACATCTGTGAAGCATGGGCATGACACAAAACGTTTTTCCTTCAAAAGAAAGAAAAAAAGCTTCTAAAGATCTTCAATGTACTCAGCACAACTAACAACTTAAAAAAAAATTATTTTAATAACTAAAATGTGAAATTGAAATGAAAAGCATCTTAACTCCATTTAAATCCATTGTTGAGTCATCGATCATTAATTAACTCTAATACATCCCAATGAACATGAAGAAAAAAAACAAAACCCAAAAAAATTGTATTCAGGTCTTGTTATAGGTAAAGTTAATTGCATCCTGAATTTCCCATGTGTGTTTTGCACTTCCCTCTCCATATGTCTTTTTTTTTTTTTTTTAATACCTTCACACTGAGGTGAGGCAACATTCCTGCTGCCAGCCCTGCACCGAAGGAGCCGTCCTTGGTCCCCCCCCCCCCCGCGCGACAGAACCGCGCAGGGACCGAGGGGAGCGGGCAGGGAGCCTCCCCCTGCACCGGGACGGGTTCTGATTCCCCTCCAGCGGAGGCGAGGGCGCGGTACCCTCCTCTGGCCGGGCCGGGCACCGCGCCGAGCATCCTCCGCGAGGGCGATACCCCGCGGGGCGGGGGCGACGCGAGTCTGCGGCACTGCAGCAGCAGGAGCAGCTGCTGCAGCGGAGCCGGAGACCACCTCCCTCCTTCTCCTCCTCCTCCTCCTTCTCCTTCTCGTCCTCCTCCTCCCCCCGCCCCGCCGCGCGGGGGGCCCTCCATTGTGCGGGGAGGCGGCCGCACACCCGCGGGATGCGCATCCCCTCCGAGCGCCGCAGCGCCCCTGCGTAGAGAGAGAGGCGCTCCCCCCGCCCACGGCTGGCGGGAGCTGTCACATTCCCCTCCCGCGTTGCGCTTTCCATTCCTGAAGATACTTATGCACCTACAAACATATATATATATATACCCGTGAACAAATATATACACACATTTCCCCCCTCCCGCTGAATTCCGCTCTCCGCCCCGCGGGGAATCGGCAGGGGTAGAGGATGGCGCTTCCCCCAGAGCGCTGCTCCTCGGCGGCGGCATCCCCACCAGAAGGGAAAAGGTTACTGCGAGCGCGGCGAAAACAAAGCCGGCGCTCCTCGCCCAGGCTGCGAGGACCGACCCGACAGAAGTTGCGGTGCGGATCCCCCGGCCCGCTCCGCCCCTCTCCGCGGCGGCGGGACAGCCGGAGAGGCAACCCGAGGTCGCCCGGGGGCGGCGGGCACGGCCAGGGATGCCGACTGCGCAGCGGTCAAACTTCTTTGTTAATCACACCCGGGCCCGCGGGCGGCGAGAGAGAGTGGGATGCATCCCGCAGAGCCCCCGGCAACTTTTCCCGACAAGGCGCACGCCGCCGGTACCCGCACAGAAACTTGTTGGACCGCTAACCCTGCGCACTCGCGCCTTTCGCATCCCCGCTCCCGCGGTGACCTCTCCCGGCGCCTCCGGGAAACTGTTGCCTCCCTCGCTCGGAGCCGGTGCCCGGGAGCGGGGAGCGGCCACCGCGTCCCTGCGGCTGCCGGCCAGACCCCGGCACCGGCCGCTACTTCGGGAGTTGGGGGACTCACCCTGCGGGATCAGGCGGCTCTCAGAAAACTAGCGGTTCCATCATCCAGGCAGTCCTTCCCAACTTTCCTTGCATAGGGCGAGGACAGAGCTCCGTGTATTTATATGGAGAGGGAGAGCGAGGGTGAGAGAGAGAGAGAGAGGAAGCGCGCTGAAGTCGACAAGCTGTTCAGCAGACTTTTGAATAAAAGGGGGATGAAACCGGATTCTTCCCAGTATCGGGACCCTGGAAAATCAAATCCTTCTCCGGAAAGGGATTCTTTCGGCCCCGTTCTCCGTGTTACTCTTAGGGCGAGGAGCGGGAGGCATTGCATACAAATAGAGCCCGGCAGCGGCCGCGATTGGCGGCGGCGGCGCCCCCCGGGTCCTACAGCCCCGGCGCCGGGCAGCGACAAAGCCGAGCGGCGGCGGCGGCTCCGGGGCGGGCACGGGCTGGGGGACGGCGGCGGGGGCGAGTCCCGCTTAATTGATTCGTTACCTCGCCCATTGTAACACATGTCGCAATGTTCGAGCGGGAGAAAGGCACATTCTAAACGGATGTCATGCCATCTCCCCTTCCCGAGCTGCTCTTGCAGGGCTATTGTGCGGTGTGGTATGAGAAACGGGTCTGATTTTTAAAAACAGGGCTTTATTTGTCTACAGCCTTTTTTCTTTTTTTTTTTTTTTCCCCTTCTCCTACGCTGTCAAAATTATCTGTCACGTTCCCTGATAATTATGTAGTTACTTCAGTAATCAATTATTCATTGAATTCCACTTACCTATGCTTTTTCTTTCTCAGGTTATGACTTTCCAAGGGCACATCTGCTCCTCTGTGCAAAGAGAGTAAACAAACATTCTTTAAAATTAAGCAACTTATTCCTAATTAAAAGAGAATAAAAGTAAAAAAACAGTTATCAGGGTAAGTTTTCTCTATTACAGAATACAAAGACAGGCAATTAATAATATTTAAATTATGGTGCATTTTTGGGTGCAAGGAATCACTGGACTACAGATAATACCCCATTTGAAAATCCAGGCAGGGAAAAGAACAAAAAATAGAGGCAGCATTTATGTATCGACTGCTACAGGGAGGGCAAATGTGAGATAATGACAACATAGGTCAACATAATGAGAAATGAAAGCAATGTAACCACTTATATATATGCAAGAGTATCACACATAGCTAAACTTCTATTACTGCCTGTAGATAATATACTTTATATAATAAACATACACTTAGATAATGACAATTAATAGGCTTAAAACTCTGTATGTAATGAAGTCTTTTAGGTAGTGTGTGAAGATTATCTAGGAATAACACCTGCAATATATTGCAAAGCACGATGAAGTTGAAAGTCTAAACATGCCTCTTGTCCTACATAGAAGACTGGAAATCAGAGACGAGGGGACAAAAAATCCAGTGTATAAGGTGTTGTTCATATGGCAAGGTCCTTACAGTCTAGTTAATATAGCTATTACAAATATTATTGACAAGTCATACATAGAGCAAAAGGTTATTTGCCACTACCCCATTATTTCAGCAGGTATACAGATAGAAAGAGACGAGACAAAATAGAACATGGAGGAAAATAGAGTGTTTAAACTACTCTTGGACCCTCAGGATCCCTCTCTGAGTGAAGTACTCTGTACACCTTGGAACAGAGCAACAAAGAAGGCAGGAGGAAATCAGCATTTTGTGCACCAGTAGGCTCTGATGAGAAATGCTGATGAGTATGGGATCAAAATCAGGTCTTCAGTGTTGCAATTCAGATCTATCTCACACTTTGCATCTTTAAGAACTCGCATCTTGTTGTAAGAAGCCTCTAACTTTCTATTCTTTGAACTCTGTTGCTGCTTTTGTTTGGGTATTTAATCTTTTAAATAAATGCTACAAACAAGTAGCATTTCTGTTGTCAGAGGAGGTATACTAGAACAATTAATAAACAACTTCTATGAATACACATCTTCAGTTACCACTGTAGCTACATATACTTTTTTTTTTTTGGTTAAATAGAAGAAATTTAAGCTTCAGTTAGGTTACTTTGAAAACAGCTGCCTATTGCACTAGTGAATACAAGTTGTAAAGGAAGATGTTGTAGTTGTTTGCAGTTTTGACCAAATGCTGTTTCACTGTTTTGCTTTTGTTTCTCTTTAGCTCTACTTCAGACAAATTTTGTTTACCTGAGAGTTTAGGATATGCCTCCCATTGTTCATTAATTCTGTTACACTTTCTATCATCACCTTAAGGAGATTTCTGATTAACATCAGTTTAAAACATAACAGGCTCTGGGCTATTGTATTTAACAAAGTAATGTGAAATCATTGGCAAATTTAACAAAAAGAATAGATTGGTATAAGTGCGGATGAAGGAGGCAATAACCAACACTATCACAATTAAGAAATTGCCCTGTGAAGGAGAGAAATTACTATGCCCACTGTAGAGCCTACAGAGATTAATGGAATATGGCTGTGAAACTGTTTTAATAGATAAATTGGGTGGGTGGTTAAACATCTGAGCGAAGATGATTACTTTGTAGTGAAACAAAACAAAGAGGAATAAATCACAAAGCTGCTCTATTACCACAATTAAAATGCAATTGCTTGATCAATTATCACTCCAGCTAATAGCTTGATGGAAGACAAGCAAATAAATAAAACATTATGCTAACCAAAGTTCTTTGAAATATAATAATAATATCTTTGCACTTATATGTTCCTTGTTCACATGCATTTATGCCTAATACATGCATAATGCATTACATGACATAAATAAGGCTGTATATAATGTGTTTAGATATTCCTTTGTAGTTTAAGGGTAAACATCAATGATACACAATATTGATAATTCATGCAGTGGGTAAATATCCAACACATGTTTAGATAACTGCTACATTTCAGTATTTTCTAGGTCTCTAAGAATCTTCTTGTTTTACATATGTGCCAGCCAAAGGTGATTTGGAAGAGTTTCCCTTTGGAACAGTTTCCAAGGTCAGTATATGTGATGACACATGTCGGGTTCCAGCTTGCCCTTGGAAAATGACTGGAGTTTATGTGGACATGGGGAGGCAGTAAAGCAAACTGTGGCTGTCGTATATCAGCATTACATTTTTATATCTGGTAATCAGCAAAGCGTGCATTCCTGTACAGGAAGGTAAGTGGTAACACGTATGTTTGTATGAAATAAAACCTGGGGTATAAAGGTGAATAGCTCGTATAGAATGAGCACCCTGTGATAACCTGATCCAAAGTCAATGACAGTGAGCAGACCTGTCCCCTTGACCCAAAGCCCTGGTCAAATATAATACTTGATTTCTCTGTAGAAGCATTCATGTGGTTTGAATACATAGGGAACAAACACTTTGTAATGATTATTTGGCATGGAAAAAAAAATTTGTATATCTGTTGACTAATTAGAACACAGATTCCGTTAAAATTTGAGTAATATATCAGAAGATGGTTCAGTGAGTTTCTCAGGTATAAAACTGCAAGTAAATGACAAGTAGTTCCTAGATCCAGTTGTAGAGAGTTATGTCTGGGATTTCTTTTTAACATTTTAATGCTTTCTTATGCAAAAAGATTGCACGTTTGGCAAATTTGTTTTGCCTTTCCCAGGGCAAGAGTAATCAGAAAGCATACAAGGCATATGGACACATTTAAAGCGAGCAATGTACACATTGTAAATAAGTAGGTATTGCTAGGGTGTACTAATGAAAGAGCAGAATTTGTGCTCTCCCTAAAGCCATAAGAGACCTCATCAGATCCCTTGTGCCCTGTTTTTATCCTGAATATACGTAGCAACCACATTAAATCCTTCCACTTCTGTTCTTGCAGTTAATTTTTATTCTTGTTTGTCTGTATTCAGTAGTTTATTTGGAGAAAAGTCTGAGAGACGACTCCATCTCATCATTTCAAAAGTGTTTATCAGAGGAAAGAGAAGTGTCAGGGAGAAACTTGCTATTGCCAAATAAAGAGGAAACTAAAGATTGAAGAAAATTGATTCAGACACTAGTCTCTTTAATTTTCTATATTCTTTTTCCTTCTGAAAAAGAAATCCAAAGGGTTATTCTGAAAATAGTTTTGATGGAGCTTCTACCAAAAATTAAAAAAGAATGCCTAATAAAAGTAGATCTATGGAAGATATCAGTTCTAGATTATATCACATTTCATTTTAAGAGAGTAAACATAGATACAATATCTTTAACTAGACCCACTGATGCAGCTGGCAGTTTGTCTCATTCACATCCATAGATCTTGACAGCTTCAGCAACATGAAAATTTGTATTTTGGTTTGAAACGTGAACCGGGAAAAGTGCTTCCTCAGTCATCAAGTCTTCCTTCCAACGCTGGAGGAAACCTTGACAATTTTTCTCCGATTCAAAGTACACCAAAGTAAGTTGAAATAGAAAACTCAAACGGAGCAATTCCTTTTTTATGTGATGTAGATAATGCTGGTTTCAATACAAACTGAAACAACAGTATAGAAAGCACATAGAACATCCACTATAATAGCACAAGGCTTCAGGTGTACACGAGATTTTAAACTATTGCAGACATCGGAACCTGAGGATTGGTGTCCCCTGAGGGCAGGGAGTGTGTATGGAGCAGAGGATACCTGAATTCCGATCACTCTGTGCTCTGCAGGAGTGTATGGATCTGCTGCTGCCACTGCTAACAGGGTCCTTCAGCAAAACCTGGGCTCTTGCTGCAGCAGCAAGAGATGTGAAAAGTGTGGCAACTCTAGATTTTTTCTCTCTGTTGTTTTTGCGCTTGCTTTTCGCTGACAGAGGGTAAGCAGGTTGTGCTGTTTGCACTTGTGCACTCTGTGAATCAATGGTTTGTAAAGGATGACTCACCCCAGCCACACTTGATCCTGTTTGAAAGGCCTCTAAGTGTGTATGGCAGGAGAGATTTTGTCAGGAACTCAATAAAACCCTGAAAAAGTTAGTGAAGTTCTTTGTTTTTTTGATTGTGTGTGGATGTATCAAGGGGCTGGAATACAAAGTAATTACATCAGCAAGTTTACTGCTGAGTATAAAATAAAGTCCTATCTTGTTTCAGATCTTCATTGCTTGGAAGTGGAGAAAGAATGGGAAGATTTTCATTAAAATTATGATGAATTTAGAAGGCAGTTCTTTCTCCACCAATGTATATGTTTACCTGCTGGTCAATAATGTTTTGTTAAGGCAATATTTTGGGGAGGGAATTGAGTATTTAACTACTAAAAAGGTAGATATTTTTTAGGGAAACTTTAATTTCCTATCGAACACACAAACTCTAGAAAAGCCAAAAAAGTTAACCGAAACCCTAAATTCAGAAGCACTACTTTTGTATCTCCCTAGCAGAGCTGTAACGCTTCTGCATCGTTTTTGTTTCAGTTTCTCAGCCATGCTTCATTATGGCTTGTACATTCCTTAAGTACAGAAAAGTATTTTTTGAAAAGGAAATAAGTTTTTATTAGCTCCAGGGTCTGCACACATCAGAAAAGAGAAAGATTTTAGAAGTCTTTTTCTTTTTTTAAGAGCTTTGACATGTAGGAGCAAATTACCCTAGTCAATAGGAAGATTTGTGTGGATAGGAGGTTGTTGTAGCTACCTTTAACTGACACTATCTTTCTTTCAAAACTTGGAATTTATTTTTAGCTGCACGATATGATATATAGAAAGAAAAAATCCAGAGCTAGAAGATAGTAAAGGGTCTTCCTGTTCTTAACCAACCTCCTGAGATGAATCACTGATGGGAAAATGCTGATTGAGTCACTGATGATGTGTGCAGGTGTTTCCTTTTTGTTTGGGAAACCTTAAGAGAGACCCATGGGAGGGAAAGGGATAGAGTTGGAGAGTGCTTGTAGAAGGAGTGCTGTATCTGAGAGCATGAGCAGGCAAGTATGTGGTTAATATAGTCTTTTTATGAGCTTTTTAAAATTTGTATTACTGTGGTACATAAGAGTTTGTTGAATCTGTAAGATTTGAGGAGGGAATTGTTCTCTACTTTGTGGAAGAAGTGAGCAACTCATTCTGGTTGAGGTGAAGTTAGCTTAGCTAAACAAGTTCAATCTAGTTTAAGTTAAGAGTTTGATTACAATGGCAAATGGCTTTCATTTTCTAAGGTATTTCTGAGGCATGAAAACACTATTTAAGCAGTGGGAGACAAGGATGAAAACTGGACACAAAAAGCACAAGGAAAAAAATCAAGATGGTCAGCTGGAATATGAATATGTTTGAAAGAATGAAAATGAACAATGCAGTATCTGGCAGGGTTCCCAGGAACAAGGCTTGTTAGGTGACGAAATAAGAACTAAAAAAACCTAAACACGTGAAAAAAGTTTCTTAATTTGGCGTATTTCTGATTATTGTGCAAGAATCATTTGACAAGTGTTTGATATGGAGCAATTCTATGCTTGTACAGAGTTTTTATAAAGTGACTACTTGAAAGTTATGCCTTGTGTGACTCTAAGAATTCTTCCGCTTACCTTTGATATGTTCGTTAGGTTTTTTTTTCTGAAATACTGCCTTTTACAATAATTTAGATATTTAGATTTATTTTTTTTCCTTCTATTTCTTTTGTAAGTGATGGTTTGGAAGGGTCCTTCCAATTTATTTTGTAGTTCTCTCTCGATGTTCATCCCCCAATTTGTACCTTGGAGAAAGTAATGTTTTCTAGGAAACATTAAATCCACTTTGGAATAAAACAATGAGGAACTACTAAAGCAAAGAATTCACTCTTTTCCTCTCTAAAGAATTATGACTTGGATTTTTTCTGAAGATGATCTGAGGTTCTGTGCTACAGGGGAACAAAAATTTTCTCTCAAAAGGACCCACTGAAGTACTTTAAAGAAAATTGGCATGGTTTGGTCATCAGCCAAACCATTCCTAAGCCATAACCTTAAATTTTGTCCCTAAAAATCTTATATTGCACCATTGAAAGGCATTTTTGTTTTTCTTTTTAATTTTTTCTCTTGTGGTTTTGTTTTCCTTTTTTTTTCTTCTCACTGGAATACATTGGCTGTGCTGTGGTTACAAAGTCACGTGTTGTTTCTTCAAAACTTGGGATTGTATTTTTGGCTATGTTTTCTACAAATCAGCTTTTTATTAAAACAGTCTCAAGAATATAGATTTTTTTAATTTTTTTTTTAAGTTAAGGTTATCAGAAACTCACCAGAAATCAGTAAACAGTCTCTGTATCTACGTCAGCTGATTGGATTAGATGAAGTTATGTTCCCTTTTCCACATCTGTTTCTCTACTCTTTTGACATTGATACTCTCAAATGTGTACAAATGTTTGGGCTGTGCTTGGTGCAGAAGGGTTGCAGAAGCATTAGATGTTGCTATTGGGTCCTGTATTAGATAATAATTAATGCTTTTGAAAAGACAGCCCAGACTTCATTTGGCATACATGGAGAAGTCCATGTTTGTATGGGGGCCATTTGTTCTCAAAGTTTTGTCTAATTTTAGGGATAAATCTAAAAGAAGAAAGATTTCTTGTGTTTTCGCTGAATTACGGGGGGAGGGGGGTATAGTAACATTGAGCCAAGATATTTATTTCAGGGATATACCAAGCAGAAACAAACCCCAAAATCCTGCATGTAAATATGATTTAAGATGACTTTTAAAAATATATATGTGTATGTCTACATTACTTTTTCTTCTCCTACTGCTGTTTTCTTCTGTCAATTAAATACTGTTCGTTAATCCTCCCTGTTTTCCAGTTGCATGAAGAGATTAGGTCATGGAATCCAGAAGATATATTTTACCAGCTTGCCAAAATTTGAAGATATTTTTACCAGTTGATTTTTGGTAAAAGAAGGATGATTGGTTTTGCTAGTTTTTCTTCATAATTAGGGTTGTTTGGCTGGTTTTGAGGAGGGCAGAACATGAATAACAAGTGATATTTTAAAGAAAAAGTGCCTGTTTCCACATGACACCACTATATTGTCACTTATTCTGATGTCTTCTTCCTTCCTTTCATGGCAGTCTCTAGAAAATGAATGCAAATTTCTCTTTGCTCTCTTTTGCTCAGTTTTACCCTCATGTTTTTGCTTCTTGTGGGAAGGGAAGACAAATAACATGAAAATGAGACACAACTCAATATGAGTGAAAAATCAACGATCAACTTTCTGTTGTCCTTCATTTACTGCCATTTTTAGTCTTTTTAAAATTTTAAAACAACCATATAGAGTAGTACAGAGATCCAAAGGCGAAGAGATAAATTGCCTGGAAGGCTTCTGGAAAACCGTATCATATAAACTTGTCTGAAACTGAGAACCAAGCAGATTTTGTAGCTGTGGAAGTATCTCCCATTCTCTCTTTCTGCGAAGTGCCTGTCACCCATGCAGACCTTTCAGTAGTAGGGATGTGCCCATCTGTTCATGAGTCAGACAAATACACAGCTCTTCCTTCAGTGAAGATTTACAGGAGAACTAAGCCCTGACACTGCTAATAAACCCTGTGCCTTTCCTATTGGCAACTTGTACTGACGATGAGAGACTTGACAGCTTGGGAAGGTGAAGGGAGCCCTTGGGAAGTCAAGAACTGAAACTCCAGCTTGCATATGAGGTGATTTTCAAAGTGGTTTTGAAAGTGACTAAACGCAGCCCTTGATTTTTAGGAAAGGAATGGAGGCATCCCAAGCAGTGAGTGATAGGTGGAGGTTAAAGGGGAAAAAAAAATAAATGGAAAAAAATTGGAGTCCAACATCAGTCTGGAGAGAGAGGTCTGTGGTGGGCAGGGAGCCTGTTGGACTGACTGCTCACAGAGGTCACACCACAGCAGAGACAGAGAGAGCACAGGCTGAGGAGATGAATAATGACTAGTGAGAGACAAACAGGATCTCTCTGGGCTGCAGCAGGAAAACTGAGCAGGGAGGAGCACTGACAAGCTGAATCCCTCGGTAAGAAATGATGCTGTCCAGACCAAGGAAGGAAATGGAGCATGATGTGAAGCCCATGGTAATACTCGAGATACAAATAAGTTTCATTTTTAAAACCACATATACAACAAATGATGAAAACACTAATCCTAATGATGGCTTCTGCAGTGAGTATTTCGTATATGAGGGGAAAAGGAACTATTTTCTGTGTCTTGAGACACATCTTCAAGTTAGTAAATGGGGAATAAGCCCAGCACTTACACTGCCTGAGGAGTAGGTCATATCCAAGAACTGTGTTGTGTGTCGAAGGACAATGACTGAAGACTTCAATCAGTAGAGTCTCCTCAAAGAAAAGTGTTAATAGAAATATTTTATTCAATAAAGTTTATGTTTATTTTTTAAGTAATCTAAATATAGTTCCTATACACTCGTTGAATTTGAAGCTTCTGCCCATATAAATATGTAAAAAAAAAGGTTTTTTCCTATCTACTCAGTAAGAACTCTTGGAAAAGTTGCTGCTATCTCACTTCCCTCCTTCACCTGCATAAATCCAGGGAAGTTAGGTCAGCTGAAATAAGGCATATATGTATAACTAATACTGCCCTTGATGTTACAGCACTTATGCCTGATGTTAAACTTGATTGCAAGACTTTCGGCAGTTAAACTAAAATACTTTAAATGAAAAAGAAAGAAATTAGACACGTAATGATTGGCATATCCACTGTTACAAAAGAGGAATGGTAGGAATACTGCAAATTCTTACATTTTAATTAGCAAAACTTTTTTTCAAACCTTTTATAATTTGAATTTTACTGGTGCTTTCAGCACTGAGATAAATGTGTTTTAATGAAAATCTTATCTGCCTATTTTTAAAAGCTTCAGATGGACAGATTAGGTAGAGTCAATGTTGCTGGAGGTGATGAAATGATTGATGAATAAAGCATCTGGGAAATCCTTGAAGTAACTTTTAAACAAGGGTCTACAATAGAACATGAAATCCCCATTTGAATAGAAATTTTGGCAGAAGAGGGGAAACCTTTATGGAAAGTCAGGTTTTCACAGTTTTACAATGAATTTTACAAGAATAGCTGTCCTGTTTTGGTATATAACTGGAGATTACTGTTATCAATGCTGATACTCCCATCACTTGGTGAAACAGCACTAAAACTTATTTTGATGCTATTATGTCTCAAGTTCTTGCAGTGTACAATTTCTTTGTGCTAATTGAAACCTAAAACTTCATTTTATTCTATAAGATGAAATTTTAATGGGTCTAAGAGAAAAAAATGGCTTCAGTTTTGAGTGGGTAGGTAAATCTCTTACCCCATGTGTCAGCAACAGCATCTGGAATGAGGAAGCAGCATCTTGACCTTGCTTGAGCAGGGAGGTTGGCCCAGATGACCCACTGTGGTCCCTTCCAACCTGAGCCATTCTGTGATTTGTTTTCCATGCTGAAAATGCTGCAACAGAGCTGCTGTCAAGTCAGCTGAATCACGGCTGGGGTATAACATCCGCTACACCCACCATTTCATGGGAGCTCCTTGGAGGCCTCCACTGTTATTTTTGATGTGGATTATATGCGTTATTATTTATGTAGCATTGCACAATAGCTGGATGTGGATAAAAGTATCCCTTGGAGAGCCAGACGTTTTGAAAAGCTAGATTTGCAAACAATATACAGAATCATATTTGGTAAGAGGGCTTCCCGTCTAATCTGGCCCAGAACAGATTAATCTTTGTCACTCTCAGGCTTCAGTTGTTGAGTTTACAGACACCAGAAGTAAACTTGAGAAGATTGAAACGTAACTAAAGCTTTAATTTGTACTTGTGTATACTTTAAGTATATAGATTAAAGCCTTTTTTGGCTGCCTTTTTTTTTTTTTTTTTT